>JAWRVZ010000072.1:2385000-2985000 GCA_037043235.1 Rhodeus uyekii | reverse complement strand
CATGGGATCCAACTTGTGATCCAACTTAACGAAGAAAAACGTGAATTGTTCTGTTTATCTCCTCTAAACGGCCCTGCAGTGTCTAGGCCATGAGGGCTAAATTCGCAGATTCAGCACTGAAGAGAGAGCAGATCGCCAAGGTGCTGCTAATACATATTGATGACTCTAGGTCCCGGAGGACCAAAGTGACTCAGCCCATGACTCACAAAGAGGGCATGCGCTTAAATTAAACTGACAATTCAGGAGGACCAATAGTGCATCGTCACCAAAAGCACATAGAAAACCCTTTCGCATTCATTATTAGAGCTAATATAATGACATGAAGGCAGAACATATTGCTTTCTCACTTATTTGAAGTAGGGGACACTGGCACAAATGAGATCTAATATGCATGATTATATATAATACACTTGGATGACAATTAATATGCCTGGAGCAACATTAGCAAAAGCAAAAATAATAATACTCTGATGCTCTGCCAATTGTTTTAATCATATTACGTACCCACAGATAATCTAAGTACATTCTCTATTAGTTCTGGATTTGATACGGTAATGATATAAAAGGCAGTGGTGAAACATAAGAAGAATTATTTTTAAGAGGGACCAGCTAATGCATTTTCAGTGCGAGAGGATGAGAAGTAATCTTTTATTGATTGGGAGAGTTTGGCGGAGCTGGGCAGAGGAAGATTTACTGCTGGGCTGGGTTCATGAAAGCTTTGGAGAGATCCAACAAAGAGCTCTAGCTGGATGAGGGGGCCCATATAGGGCCACCTGAATGGTAAATAAATAAATAAATAAATAAAACCTTGATAATGGATCAGCCTTCAACACCCACACATGATGTAATATATATCCAAAGCATTCAACTTATGGGAAATTTTAAAAAAGACAGAAATGTAAAAATTCATTTATGAGTCCATATTTACCTACATAAATGTAATGCCAATGCACAGTATAAGTAATGCAATTTATGTAATCAGATTGCTTCTTTCAAGTAAAATTTAGAGTTAATTTTTCAAATAAGTAATGCAGGTTCCTTTAATTTCCCATTTACTGAGACACCTCTCCAGTCCCCATGTTGAGAGAAATCGTCAGTGAGGTGTAGAGGCGTTGTGTGTGATATGTAGACATTTTTATTTTAATATTATAATATAAACTGTATAAAATACAGTTCTTGCTTTAGAACTGTGTAAACAATAATGGTATTGAATGATGAAGTTATGGTATTGTTATAACTAGTATCACTCCAATAATATACAATGCAACTCTCTACCCACACCTTGACAAGAGGATAGGCACTGATTTATGAATATTAATTAAGTTGCCTGCATTTGTTCAAACTAATTTGCTGAAATCAAAAAATGAATGGTAATAGGTCAGCAGCACTAGCCAATGAGAATGCCACTTGCACATTATTCCTGGCCACTACTAAAAGAACCAGACGGAAATTGCTTCTGGTTAGTTCGGATGAACCCAGTCATCTCACTTGCACAAAAATTACACAAAAAGTGAAATGCAAACTATTAAGCAAACCTGCAATAATTAATGTATTAATATTTTGTAATAATCATAATTTATACAGTGTTAAAAATACTCAAAGCGCTTTATATATCCCCCTTGTTAAATAATACATAATGTATTTAATCTCACTTTATTAACTAATGTCTTTACAATCCTGATTGACCATATTAATAAACAATCACAGCAGAGGGCATTAATACTGAATTCTCACAGGAGTCATGCACCTTAAAACAGAGCTTTCAAATTAGAAGACTGAAGTCAGGATTAAAAATAGCAATTTATTTCTAAATTAGGACAATTCTTTGAGGTAAAAATCATTTAAAATTATAAAACATTATAAAGGAATTAAAAATTATTATTTACAGTTCCTGGCCCCTTTAACATAAGTGCCCTAGTATCACTGGTATGAAAATCCAGCCTAATAATGTAATATCACAAGCGGAGGAGTAAAGAGCCTATCACTATTTAACAACGCAGCATAAATTTCAGCATATCATACTAGCTGACTGTGGGAGATATGAGAAAGTGGAGTTAGCTCTCATACAATCAGAGAATAAACCCCTCAGCCCTGCATAAATTCCTCTGCCTAAATGACACGACATATTAAAAGCACACTTTAGTTGATAATGGTCCATCCCTCCCACTTATAATCTTCTCAAAAGGACCAGATTTGAACTCGGGTCTTTGAACCAAAGAGATCTTAGATCACAATATCCACTTCATGTAAACGTCTGCATTATCAAAAAAGCTCTATGGAACAAATATGAAAGGAGAATCGTATTACTTGCAGGGCCCCTTTTGATCATTTTTTTTTCATGAGCACCAGTCTCTCTGATCCAAGCATTTATCTAAAACAGTCAGCAATAATTAAACTAAACACTCCTCAAGAGGCGTTGGCACAAACTATCAAGTCATCAGAGAGGAAGATAGAGAGATACCAGGCCATCCCTCACAAATATAGATAGAACAGCCAGAGAAACACTCAAAGCCAAGGTCATTGGACCTCATAACCTGGGAATATGACAAACGGTAGATGTGGACTTTTGAAGTTCCTTTATGGCTTAGTGCACAACACAAAGGCCCTTCTAAATATCAAAATCAGCCTGTTTGTCATGCTTGTCTGTTTCTTCAAGCCAATTCCTCTGTTTTCTGATGGAGGACGGAAAGATAGAAACAATGGCTGGCGATAAATCGCTTTGGTACGGGTCAGAGAACAGCACAATGTGTGATTCATGGTGTGAAACAACAAGCAAGTGATGAGAAACAAAGATCTCCCTGATGACCACACTGGGTCTTGCTTACAATAGAATGACTACTTCATGCCAGACCACATGAGGACAGACACTGAGTAATTAAAGAACAAATTCAGGGAGATTTGCAGTCTCCTGGTACCTTGCAACTAAAGCCCGTCGGCTTAATGTCTGTGTGTCAGCCAAGTTAAATTTGTGGCTAGTTTTTAGGGATGTCAGAAGGGATGAAAATTCGGTACCAAGTTGATACTCATTTAATTATTTTCGTTTTTTGGCGTTTTATTTTTAATTTATAGAATTGCAAGTAAGAACAGAAATTATAACAGCACAGAATTTTAATTATATGGAAAATATGAACTTCTTAGTATCAGCCAATGCTATTATTGGTGAATTGTTATATTTAAATATATATCTTTGCAAAGTAAACAATGAAAACAAATGAGAACGGAAAAAAATCAAGTCAAAATCGATCAAAAGGGTCAATGGATACACAGCTTATACACAAGTTAAGTTAATAACATAAACCAACAAATAATATTGCTTCCTGCTGCTCTTACTTTATTTGTTCTTGAATACGGACCGTCTACTTGAATAAATGCCTAGGTTCCAATGCAGGTGACTTAGAGCTCCTTAAGAAATGTACAGATTAAATTTGTATGTCCTGTTGATGTGCATTAAAATGCAAGGCTCCACAAGCAAACGGGATCTTCTGAGAGCATTTGGAGCAGATCCAAATCTTAGGAGGCCATCTATCCCTCCAAACGCTCCTTTCATCCATCACCAAGCACTGCACTGCAGAGTGCCCTTCTGGGAGCACTCTCCTGATTTCTATCTCACTGTCGCTGACAAACACCCGTCCCTCCCAACCTGCTGCCTCCATTCGGCTGGTTGCTGGCCTCCTTCCAGCAGTCAGGGTCTTAATGTGCGATACGCATGCACAAATAATTTAATGGCTACATTAGCGGAGACAAACTGAGTCCAAAACATTTTGGTTGGTTGATCCATCAATGTCCCTCTTTTCCGTGCACCCATGGGAACAATTAGCTGTTAAATATGTACAAGCTTTGGGAGAGAGAAAAAAAAGAACTGCACTCTAGGAATTCCCAGGGTCATGCCAGCAGACTGTGTCGATACATGACCTGTGAATAAAATAAAAATAATGAAGTATTTCCAAGGTCATGAATATGGCATGTCAAAATAGATCTGTGCAATGTAGGCTAAATGCTAACAAAGAGATTACTAGAAAAAATATTTGTATCAATATATATTTTTAAATTCCATTCCAATTATATTCGTAAAAGTAACGACTTGTAAATAATATTAAATGTCTCACTGTACACTGCTATTCTTGTTAAGGTGGAGCCGTTGGTTACACATTGCATATGACTCGGCAAATCCATTAAAATATTTTACAACATTGGACACGTCGTTCAAAAACAATTTTGACAGTGATTAGGTGACGAAATCCCAAGACCTGGCATTCAATGGGAGCCAGCATGCCAGGGTCAGGAGCCTCAATAGAAACGCAACTTAGTTTATTAAACGAACATTTTAATAAGGTACACGAAACCACCATGTTCAGTTCATCAAAGAAATGGGAGTTGAATAAGCGAGCAAACACCTGTTTTATCAGCACGATATGCCTGACACAGTCAAACTCAAACAGCTGGCATTTCATGTCCCACTTTTCCCTTTTTTTGCCTCAATTACACATAGCCGTGTGCCCAAAATGTCAGACAGGATTAGAGAGGGAAAGGTCAGAGTAGGGACGGGGGTATGAGAATGAACACTGGTAATTCTCTGATGGAGAACATCTCTCTGACTGTGCTCTTCCCCCACAACGTGTCTGTTAATACTCTACCCAGTCCAACCCTCACTGCCCCGCAACGCTCCACTCCGTCCCATTATACATGGCCAAGCATGTCATCGCTTACGCATTTGGACGCAGAGGCGACGCCCTTGACGTGATTTTCACAGACAGCAGCACAGCTCATACGAGCACACAGTAGCTGTCTGTCACCCGTCAGCCACCATTCAGCTCTGTGCCTGTGATAGGACAAGAAAAAGAGCGAACCACTTGTGCTGCAGTGTGTAGTCATAAAACACAGCTAAAATTAATGTTAAAATTCTGGATTTTAATTACTGTGAAATAAACAATGAGGTCAGAAAGTGCATTTCAGTCACGTGTCAGACATTGTATGGACTATCGCCACTGTCAAAATCACTCCAGTCTACTGAAACATCCACTCCCAGACAGCGTCAGCTGTATATCATATATTAATAATGGAAATGTCGTCACCTTCTTAAAGGTACAGTATGCGAGGGTAAATGTTCTGGAGCTTAGCTATGCCCCTTATTTCCAAATTCCTAACCAACAAAGAGACTGTTATTGGTAGAAAAACTACTTTTTGTATGACAAACTAACCACTGACTAAATGTAAAAAAATGACTGACCTCAAAGTCTTCTGACTGTCTGTTTTTTTTTTATAACAAATAAATGGACACACAAAAAAAGTGTTACATTTTTCAAGACAACTAACTGTAACAACTAAACCTGTCAGATAATAGGGATATTTTTCGAGAATCATTCAATAATTATTTTTGGGACATAATAGTCCATTGAAAAAAAAAATATCTGTCATCATTTACTTTACCCTCATGTCGTTCCAAACTACATGAGGGTAAAGATCAATTTTGAAGATTGCTGCTAACAATCAGATGATTGTTCCATCTACAATGAGAGTAGAGGGAATATGATGCAACTGAAAGGCGACAGCCGGTGTCACTGGTTAAAATTGCAGATTTCTCTGGATTTAAACATTGTTGGAAACATTTGGGAGGTACACAACTGAATGCAAGTACATAACTCAACAGAATATATAACTTGTTCTTTGTTCTAGTTACTTTTGTATATTTTAATATAAACTTTTTTTATATAAAGTACCTTTAATGACAAATGTACAAGAAAAAAAGGAAACAATCCAGTAAGCTAATATGAATTACCATATTGAAGGTCATTTGCCTTTTCTATACTGTAAAATATACTGTATATATTTTCCTGAATATAAAACAATTGCCTGACAAGCACATATTTCATAATGACAAAAGCTCTAATTTCAAAAGCTACAGCAAAGATGCAAGACGACGTGATATACAGTGATGCTGTTAATAAATACCCACTACATTTTAATGCGTGACCTAGTAATCATGTCACAGGTAATTGAGGCATCAGAATATCAATGTTTAGTGGATCAAGACCCTTGTTAGCGCCCAAAATCATGTTCATGATATACTGATTCATATCATAAGAAAACTAAGAACTAGAATGAGACAGTCAGAGTAAAGCAAAAGAAGCAGAGAGGGAAGGAATAGAGAGATGGAGACAGCATAAATATTATGCTGACAGCACCAAGGATGAAGATATCATGTCCAGTCTTATTTAGCTAGCAATGGGCCAAGGATGTTTTTAACTGTAAAACCCACAATGAAAAGTGAATCATCTCGAAAAAAATCTTTAAAGAAGACCTTTAAATCCCAGACAGAAATAAATATGAATTCAACACTACAGGGATTCTTACACACATAATAGAAATAAAACACAAACAATGATCCTTCACATTGTGTGCTTTTTATTTCTCTGAGGGGACACACAAGACACACAAGCCTTAGTATCGCTCTAGTCCAAGGTTGGGCCAAGAAGAAACAACCAGCTTTTAATTCTTCCTCCCTTATGTAACAATAGCCCTAATTCAGCGATGAGTTCATATCTAGGCCATGCAAGTCTGCCTGGCATTACAGATTTGAGAGCATCACAGTGTGGCGATGACCTATGGTACTGATGAAGCACGTTTAGCAGATGACCCGGATCAGAGAAACATGAGATGAAGACCTGTCTAATGCCTTTTAAGCTTCACAGACATAGAGCTTCATTCCTCTATAAAAAATAAATAAATACATTAAAAATAGGCAGATAAATATAATTACATTATATTATATTACATTATTTTCTACACTACCTTTCAAACAGGGGTCAGTGAGATTTGTTAATGTTTTTGAAAGCATCTTATGCTCACCAAAATCGTATATATTTGATCAAAAATTCACTAAAATAGTCAGACTGTGAAATATTAATACATGGTTCCATTTATCACAGCAAGTCTTCCAGGTCCTGAAGCAGTAAAACACCCCCAGACCATCACACTACCACCACCATATTTTACTGTTGGTACGATGTTCTTTTCTTGAAATGCGGTGTTACTTTTAAGCCAGATATAATGGGACAAACAACTTCCAAAACTTTCCTCTCGTCAGACCACAGCGTATTTTCTCAAAAGTCTTGGGGATCAAGATGTTTTCTGGCAAAAATGAGACTAGCCTTAATGTTCTTTTTGCTCAACAATGGTTTTCGTCTAAGAACTCTGCCATGCAAGCCATTTTTGCACGGTCTCTTTCTTATGGTGGAGTCATTAACACTGATCATAACTGAGGCAAGTGAGGCCTGCAGTTCTTTAAATGTTGTTGTGGGTTCTTTTGTCACCTCTTGGATGAGTCATCGCTGCGCTCTTGGGGTAATTTTGGTCAGCCGGCAACTCCTGGGAAGGTTCACCACTGTTCCATGTTTTTTTCCACTGTGGTTCAGCAGAGTCCCAAAGATTTAGGAATGGCTTTATAACCTTTTCCAGACTGACAGATCTCAATTACTTTCTTTATCATTTGTTCCTGAATTTATTTGGATCTTGCTATGATGTCTAGCTTTTGTAGAACTTTTGGTTTACTTTACTTTGTCAGGCAGGTCCTATTTAAGTGATTTCTTGATTTAGAACAGGTGTGGCAGTAAGCTTTTCACCCAGGCAGCAAGCCTGGGTGTAGCTAGAGAAATTGAACTCAGGTGTGATAAACCACAGTTAAGTTCTATTTTAACGGGCCATGTGGGTTTGGATTTAGTTTCCCCTTAATAATAACAATCTTCAATCTTCATTTAAAAACAGCATCTTGCATTTATTTGCTTTATCTTTGACTAATATTTATATTTGTTTGATCGTAAACATTTAAGTGTGACAAACATGCAAAAAAAAATATAAAATCAGGAATGGGGCAAACTCTCTCACACCACTGTGTGTGTATATGCATTTAATATAATTTTTGCTTTTTTGTGTATGTATGAATGTATGTATGTATATATACACACACACAAAACGGTTCATTATAGTCGGGGAGCCAAAGTCTCAAAAGCTCAATAAAATGGGTTGAACCTGACATGGTCTGCCATACTTTTTATTTGTGTTTTTTCTGTTAACTTTGACTCTAAGAACCAATAATTGGAGGGTCTGCTCTGCCGGAAATATCGCGAAAAAAAATTGTGGCCATTTTAGTGTATGCACCCTTTATTTTTTATCAGAAAAATTGTGAAAAAATTTGTTTTCCTCAAATCCTCAGTGGGTTTGGTAGGCTGTCAATAAATGCATTCCAGATACACAGAACACATGTGCTGACAACATCCACTGAAAAAATAACTCTTAAAACACATTTCTACATGATTTTGCATCAATTTAATGCAAAAAATTAGGCGTTTTCTCACTTTTTTTCAATATTTTCATCTTTACTTCATTGGCAATCAACTATTCCCCCAAGTTATGACATCAGTCAATATGTCATTCTTTTCACCAAACAGTATACTCATTCCACAGAAAAAAAATCATAAAAATCCAACCAAAATCAATGGATCTGTGATGATTTCACTAATAGTTCATCAGCAGGCTCAGAACCTCAATAGAATTGAATGCTACTCTCAAAATTCCAAAAGACATGCTGGATATTTAACATGGTTTTTAATGTCCACATTATTAAGCATCATGGCCTAGGCATCTTTTTAATTTCAACATAACCCTGTTCTCCCAATGGAAATGTGTCACACAAGAAATATAATACAGCAAAATGACTTTCATTATTTTATTGCCACCGATGACAACTATTACTACTTTAACGAAAAAATTATTTAACATAACTTAATTAACTAGGTGCAGGTCCCTGTGAGGTGAGATAATCAGGAGGGTGGCACACTGCAGATACTGCTCTGGGGACAGACCTTCACCCTCACCACCTGAGGAGACACACACACGCGGCCTGCTTACGTGTCCCTATCTTCAAGCACAAGTTCAATCCTTGAACATCTGTTGGGGTCCCCGGTGCAGAGACATGCAATGCCACACTTCACATTGGCTCTTGCACAGGAGCATCTTCGGGCACACATGCTTTTCTTGCAGCGGCAGTATTGGCTGTGTTTGAGTTCAGAAGGTTTTGCCTCTTTCAGCATCATGGTTGCCACCAATTTGCCATTGACAAGTTGTCTACCAAAATCAGTGGCAGCTGGGTAGGTTGGCTGAACCATGTGTGCCCGCTTACACACAGCCAACTGATGCAGGGCTCGGCGAAGGTGTAATAGGAAGGCGTCTTCAGTTGGTGGAAGGCAACGCATGTCTCCTTTGATGCTCACAAAGAGATGGGCTCGCAGTGCATCTAGAGTACCACCAAAATCACTCCTGTCATAGAGTGACACCATGTATCGCCGTGCTGCTGTTATAACCTCTTCCTGAACATCCAGGCTTTCCTCAGGGTCACCGTACCTGCACAGCGGCAGAAGGTCTGTCAGGTGTTTAATAGCAGTTGTGTAGGCCCGCCTTTTTCCTCTTCTGTACAGATAGCTCACTGTGTCACATCCGGTAAGTATGTAGGTGCTGAGGAGAAGGGATGTAAGATCTGATGCTGCAACATCATACTTTCCCGCCAGAACTTCTGTGATGGCATGAACAGGTAGAAAGATATCCATCGTCTTTACCCACAGCTCCTGCAGCCCATCCATGTGTGTGATGTAGTACATGCACATCATGATCACATCTGTGTCAGTTGCTACCACTACAGCCCGTTTGTGATGTAGAATTTGTATCGAGTATGCAATGTGAGCAAACATCCTGGTATCTGCCTCCTCATGTTTCTCACAGGAAAGTTCTGGAAGCTCAACCTGACAATCTGCTGACAAGAGGACAGTGCGACCAGGATCACAAAAGATTCCTCCAAGAATAAGTGTGCATCCTGCAGGAAGTGACTTGTTCTGAGCTGCCCATGCTTCCCCCATGTAGTTCAACAGATTAGCTTTATTCAGTGGATTGTGAATGAAGCCTTTCCATTCAGGTATAGGGAGAGTATCATGTGGCTTGCTTTTTTGTGTATGTATGAATGTATGTATGTATATATACACACACACAAAACGGTTCATTAGGGTTCTCGAATCTGATTGGATGTCTTTTCCAGCCATGTGACATACCGGTTATTACTACAAAAGTGACCCTGTGATGGTGCAAAATACAGATCCCAGATCAAGTGTTATATCTTTTTTTACTTAACATGATCCTTCATTTTTCACTGTCCTGCCCAACTAGCAGAACTCATCTCTCTGCATATCTACACTTCCCTCCAGTAACTCCTCTGGTCTGCCAAGTTCCTCTCCTCTTCCTGCCCGGCACGCTGCCATCGCCTCATGCACGCCTTCCACAGCTCTGCGCCAGCCAGCACTTTCTACCTCCTTGTCGTCATTTCTATTGCTTGCTTTGCAGAAAATCCAGCTCATGCAACACAACAGATCATGGTTATTTATTGTCTGCTCCATGCCTCAATTTCACATTGGTCACGCAGCACGCACACTTTAGATGTGTTATGCATACCGCAAGCAAGATGTTTTGTTAATTTCATTAAAATATTTAATAAATAAAAAAAACACTAAAATTTGTGTGTTTTAAATAGTAAAAAACAATGTGTTATATATTTTGCACAGTAAATAATGAGCCCAATTGTTCAAAAAATAAATAAACTGTGGAGCACAAGGTACATAAGTAAACATATCAGCATCCGTAAAGGTTATTCAGTCATTTCAACATTTCCCTCGACAACTGTACTGTAAAATCCCCAAAAAACTGTATCAGTCACTTTGATAATGTCTTTTATATTAAAAGGTGCTTTGTGTACATTCAATATTGCTCTGCAAAGCCATTCACATGGGAAAAAAAAAAATATTCTCTTGGGTTCCACATATATTGGTCACTCTGACAGACCCTATCTGAGTATATGTATTTGTTCAGCTGTTGTCATAAGCCTCCAATTGTGCTAATCCTTTGCACCAATATTCATACCATCACAATTGCTATGATTCTGATTATAAGCACAAAAAATATCTCTGTCCAAAGGCAAAAGCATCCGAGTTCATTCAGTGACTTGAAAAGCAAGACTTTTTTAGAAAACAATGAAGTTCTCAAGGGCACACAGTCTTATCTCGCCACAACACAAATGTGATATTATTCAGGCAGTTTTACTTTCTTTGAGCTTGTGTTTATCCTCAATAATATAATATATGTATGCTATTGCCAATATCAAAACTCTATCCTACTTTGTGTATTAATAAAAAAATTTAAAATTAAAATCAATTACTCTAAATATCACAAATTAATTTTGGCAACTCTGTAATTTATATTATGTAAAATGGGTATTCATTTTGTTGATAGTATTATTAAACTATTACTGTTTTTTTTTTTATATTATCTATACGCAACTTAAAATATAATATAAAAGGTCATCTAAATGTAGAAATAGGGGAAATAAATGTGCAATTAAATATCTAATATCTATATAATATTATACTATATTATACTATATAATATTATCTATAATACTAATAAAAAAAAATTAAACAGAGTAATTTAATACATTTTACATGAAAGATTGCAAAAATGAACTATTTATATTTACACATTTAAATATAGTTTATATTGATTAGTATAAATTGTTTATATTTACTAAATAATATAAATAGCTTTTATTTAGTGTTTACATTAATTATACAACTCATAATTAATTCATTACAGTTATTGATACTTTTCTTGACACTCAAAGTGCTTTGCATTTGCAAGGGGGAATCTCCTCAACCACCACCAGTGTGCAGCATCCACCTGGGTGATGCAATGGCAGCCGTATTGCACCAGAACACCCACCACACACCAGCTTATTGGTGGAGAGGAGACAGAGCGATGAAGCCAGTCAGTATATGGGGATGATTAGGAGGCCATGATGGACCAAGGTCAATGAGCAAATTTGGCCAAGATACTGGGGTTAAACCCCTACGCTTTACGAAGGACATCCTGGGATTTTTAATGACCACAGAGACCCAGGACCTCAGTTTAACATCTCACTTGAAGGACAGTGTACTGGGGTATTTGGACCCACACAGACCACAGAGTGAGCACCCCCTGGTAGCCTCACTAACACCTCTTCCAACAGCAACCCAGTAGGTAACTAGTAAGTAGTAACTAGTTTCCCCAGTAGGTCTTCCATCCAGATACTAACCAGGCTCAACCCTGCTTAGCTACAGTGGGCAACCAGTTTTGGGCTACAGGCTGCCCAAATACCGGCTGCTGACAATATCACAAAACATAGGGTCAATTTTGCTTTCACATTGACATTTAATAATTCTAACATACTTTTCTTTTTAAGATAAATAAAATCAACAGAATCATATCGGCTTTCATTTTGTGTTGTCTGGAACTGTCACGAATGATAGTGAATTTCCTAAATCACCCTCAGAGGTCTCTCTCACCTGAGGACTAGCATTTAGGTGGGACTACAGTTGACAAGAGCCTACATACCTGGACTGATTACTGCACTGTTCCTCATCCCTCAAATGTGATCACTCCACTCCACAATTTTATGTTGTTCTCAGTGTTTGATTTTCCTGTGGATTACCTTGTATCCTGCCTGCTTACCACTTTTTTGTTTGCTGCCTGCCCTGATCCTCTGCCTGTTCTGACCACATTTACTGCTCCACCTCTGATATTGTTGTTTTCCCTGGTATTCTGACCCACACGGGTTTGCACTCTGAACTTTGTTTTAATAAACCGCACATGGATCTCACTCAGCCAGAGTCTTTGTTACAGGAACATTGCTCATTTTCTTGTCATATTACACAAATTGATTTTGTCTAAAGTGATCCAGTCAATATCTTTGCTGTTTCAGTAAGTTCATACATCCCACCTGCATTGAATCAATACTCTACCCATGCGCAGAATGAGAAAAAATTCATTAAAGTGCAAATGTTCCCTCTCTTCTTGCATTTTGCCCATTAGTGAGATGCTGCCAACCGAAGCGGTGCGCACAGTTACATGACCACTGACCCTCACAGGGGAGCCCACCATCCAATGCGCATACAAAGGAGAGGAAGGAAGATAGAGACGCTCTAATAAAATGCTCGCTGTAGCAGAAAGAAGACTGACGAATAGCTGACTGCACTCTGATTCTGCTTAATAACTGCATAAGGAGAGAAATTAAGACAATTAACTTCACACATAATGCCATCAGGGATACGCACAGAAGGGAAAACATGTGATTCTTCAGTCTCCAATGACTTCATCATCTTCAGACCTCCTTTTTCTTTAGGAATGCCTCATCAAACCGACAAGTCATAAGCTCTTTCTGACAAACCGGGTTGGTTAATAAGGCTTTCTCATGAGGGAATAACAGTTAATCTCAGGCAAAAGGACAGTTTGTTCTGTACAGAATGCAAAAGCTCTTTTCAACATTCATTAAAATGAATCTTTAGAATCAAATAACTTAATATTACCTTTTAATAAAATATTGACATTAATTATATAATACATTATTTTATATATTAAAATATATTTGAATATAAAAATAATCTGAACACCTAAATCTTTAGCAAATCTCAAAATGAATATCCATTTTTAAACTGTGTACATGTTTCATGTCTAAATTCACTTGTAGCATTTAAAAAGATTGTTGTTGTTTTTAGGCACAAAAATATGTCATTTTAATACTGGTTAATATTTATTTATCATTTAACGGTCATAACATAAAAATAATTACTGCCCCATCAGTGTCAGCCAGAAATGCTCAATACTTATTCACCTGGCTGTCAATCATTACTGGTGACATGAGAAATCAATTTGCCTTGATACGTTTCATAACTTAAAACATTGTCCTAATTTTAAACAAAGCATTTATTTAATCAAGCTCCGAAAATGTATAGTTTTGATATTGTTATCTGTGATGCAACACAGGCAACTACATTGTCATATATACAGTTTCCTATGTAAAAACGATTGAACATAACAGTGGCCGTTTATTGACTATCCTTAAAGGAGCCGCCTCTTAAAAATAATTACAATTTCGGACAAAGGTTGACGACAATAGTTTTTCCACATAAGTTTGTTGTTTTGTGCAAAAACGAACCTCAAAAAAACAAACAATCAAAATTCATCTTAACACTATTATGTTGGGGTAATTTAGTGGGGTGTTTTTGGAGGGCTTGCGGGAGATACGAAAAACTCATTATACGAAGGCCGCCTCAGAACGGATTAATTTCGTATCTCGAGGTACCACTGTACTTTCATACCTACAGCTTCATTTTCATTCATGTAAAATAAAAAAGGCCTGTGTGCTCATTTGTTGTTAATGTTGCCGGTACTTTTTTTTTTTTTTTTTTTTGCTTTGCTTCAAATATTCAGTTCAACAGCATTAGTTTGAAGAGGTTAAAATTCCATTATCCCATTGCATATTCATTTTAGACACTTGCATTCTTTCTCCGTCCATGCAATAAATCCAAGTCACAGCTGTCACTTTATTTTGGCACAAGGCCTTGTGCGGGTCAAACATTCGGCACAGCCCTTGCGATGGATCCGCCTGCAATTATCAGACAGGAGACTTGCTCTGAACTTTGGTACATCATTTATTGCACCGCGATCTGATGACGGCATCCATTTTCGCCATACCTCACCTGCAGTGAACATGAGGATTTCTGTTCAAGGGGGAAAAAATGGATTGAGTGTGGAGGTCACACCCCCTGAAGAGACACAGGTTACCATGTCAACGCAGTGATAGTGAGAGTCATTAGAAAGGCAGTCTCAGCGGGTGGTATCTACACCTCCAGCAGAACGACACATTCAACATCACCTCTCATTGAGCTCACTGCGTCTCTGCTCAGCTCCACAGAAAATCGCACCAGGTGCAGTAAGAAGCACAAATGAAGAGCTATTTCTGTCATTTTGTCTGCTGTGCACTTTTGGGTAATGGGCACTTTTGGCTTATTTCTAAATATCTAACTGTAACGTAAAAATAGATGAAATAAGCTTGCAGAAATAAATGTTCAATATCGGCCGATACTGATAAATAAAAAATAAACAAAGGTACTGGATAACACTTCATACGGTAATATATTCCCGCATATAACCTGTGGATTATACAACATTTTTTACACGTAATAATATTTCAATATATTTGTTACGTTCCTAAGCACGTAAGGGTTTTTTGCGGTATTTTCTTTCTTGCGAGGGTTGTTGTCTCTGGCCCTTGTACTATCACTCTGATAGCTGGCACTGATAGGCTGTTTGACCTGTCAATCATGCAAGATGACTTGATTGGCTGTGCTGCCATGAGGGCGGGCTCTTCTCATCTCATCCGATGATCAACACCTGTAGAATACGCTTATCAAGGGACGTGCTGCTGCACAGTGGGAGAACATGCGAGCAACATTCGAAATTTGAAATGTGAACTTACACAAAAAAGTTCATCAATCTATGTGCAGGTTATATAAAGGTGCGGGTTATACCAACAATTTTTTACACAAAACCCGTAGGCTATATGAGGGTGCGGATTATCTGTGTCTGCAGGTTATATGCAGGAAAATACGGTAGTGTCCTTGTTGTTTTGAAAAATGTATTAGTAAATGTTGAAATGGACATTAAATAAGATTAATAGTTGCTGTGGTAGTATTGTTTGTTGTTGGTTATGTTAAAAATGTTATTAACTATTGTTAGCAAAAAAAACTTTTTTATGGTAAAGTGTTAACAAAAAATATGTAATGTTTCGCGATAACCAATATGGTACTTATACACTGTTCTTGATATATTGCAATTCAATGAGACGTACACAAACTTTCTGAAATGGAAGAAAATATATATAACATTTACTCCACTTAGACAGTAGACGGATATTCATGTACAGTAATACCCCGGTTTACGAGTGACTCAGTATACGAGCAAATCGGTGTACGAGCATGGAAAAGTCAAATTGGTGTACGACCATTGTATCGGTGTGCGAGAAAAATATTCCCTCGCCCACGCACATTTTTGTGTGGAAAGATCTAACGCTCAGCATCGTCGCGCGAATTTTTACTGGAAATATTCGAAACACAGCCTCTCATAAAACAGTCACTCGGTTCCAACCCCTTTATCACCCCTTAACTCATTCATTCTCGCAGCGTTGCTCAGTTTAGTTGCATCAATCACCACAGTGCATTATTTTATAAGTTATTGTTCAATCCGTTAGTCATCACAACATCGACAGTTACATGTGAATATGATGAAACTTTATTAACAGAGCATGTGTTACCAACATGACACATTGCATACTAATGAGGCTCACGTGTGTTCTCAGTCAGGGGGTAATGACGTTCTTAAAGGGCCATACAGTTTTAGAGAACAGCATTTGTCACAATGATCTACATAAGTGATTTACAGCGGTTTTACCTCGTGTTGTTGCATTAATTGTGATCACTATTCTTCACTTTGTAATATCGTTACAAATGTTGAACGAACTAGTAAATCTGATGTGTTCAATAAGTGTTAAGTTAACAGTCTTGTCACTTTCAGGGGGGCTCCCCTCTCCTCTCGTCTCCATCACGCCAGCAGAAACAGGTAAAGTGCGTGTTACAGTAAATTGTCAAGTATTTTTAGAGTTTAACTGTCAATTATTAATTAGTATTTATATGAGATCTTAATGGTTATAAATAGGTTTTAAATGTAATTAATAGGTTAAAACCCCAAAAATATTTAAAATGGGCATTTATGGTCGTGTGGAACGAGTCAAGTGATTTTTAGTGCATTCTTATGGGGAAAAATATTTTGGTGTTTGAGCATTTTGGGTTACGAGCTCGCTCTTGGAACGAATTAAACTTGTAAACCAAGGTATTACTGTATATCCCTTGGTAGATACAAATGGCTAAAGCTCCTGGGGCTTATGGTTAAAATCCAAACCACATACAGTCAAGTCATACCATCTCTGGTGTCCTGCAGTGAACCACAAACCAAAGCACAAGCCAGAATGCTGTGGTAAAAACAAGATCCACCCCAGGCTCAACAGAAGAGAGATGCGAGCTCTATGAGGACAAATCTTACACAACACAGCCCTGTGTGAGAGTACTCATCTTGTCCCTTTCTCTTGCTCTCTCCCTCTCTGACTTTCTCTCACATTCTCTCACTCTCTCCTTCAAAACTTAATACAGGATGCAGAATGTGATTTCCCAGTAAGTGGGTTATGTGTAGCTTCAAATAGACATAGCCTACAATGGGGAAGACCCAAGTTCATTCTCCCTGTTGTCTTCCATGCTCTCAAACTTCTTTGCAATGCAAGCATGTCAAGACAAACTATGAGAACACCATTATTACTTCATGAATAAAGCCAAAGTAATTTAGCTCTCGCCGACACGGTTTCAATTGCATGTCTTGTGAAAAGGTGTCTCCTATTGTTTCTGAAACAGCCCCTCCTGACAATGCATTAAAACTCTTCCCTGAACTGCTTCATGCTCGCATTTGGCTATAAATGATTCTAGTCTGTTTGACAAATTTGTACACCAAGGACATTATAGTGATACCACTATAAGGACATGCCCTATATTATTCCATCACTGGCTGGAAATGTATTTAAATTAATAGCATTAAACTATTTTAATTGTGTAACAAAAGTAATGATTATACTTAATGGAAAATGTCATGTAATATTCACAGTATTTGATGCCCTTTTCCCCATTTTTAACACAGTATTTCCAGCACTGACCATTTGATGTACCATGAAAATCCAAATTAACTTTTAGGCCATTGAAGCAAATTTAATATTTGAACAGACTCGTCTCTCTATGATTCAAGATGATGACTATATGACTGTGTCTTTATCATGTGTATATGATAAATAGAGGTGTAACAATACAATGATACAATTTTTTGATGCAAAAAAAAAAAAAAAAAAGCACCACCTATATTAATAGGTAATCTATGCATTACCGGCATTAACGCGTGCAACGCAAGCCTTGGAAATTTAAGCATTCAAGTGCAAACAAACACAAGAGAGAAATTTGGGTTAATAAGTCAGCCTAATATTACTGCTGCTCTCTGTGTCATTAATCAAATAACAAAAGACAAAAGAAAAACTCTCACTGCTCTTGACTAAAAAATATGTACTTTACAATGAAGACTATGCAGTGTCGTTATACATTTAATTGCCTTTTTCAACAGAGAACATGTTTTTGTGTTTCTCTGCACTGTTTTTACACTGATTTTCAATATAAATGTGCACTAGACAGACATGTTTTGAAGCATCTCATGAATGACGAGGCATTATGAACTAAAAAAAACATGCATCTGGAAAAACAGATTTAGCAACAAATATGGCATCATATAGACATCTGACTACTAAGTAGGGTTTGTGTTTTTCAGCAATAGTGTGCATTCTTACTTTGTTGAGAAAAGGTCAGGAAAAATCTGCATATAAGTGCCTTTTGTACATTTGTAAGTGTGTTTTTTCTACTTCTTACTAGGAGTGGATGGTATACTGGTAGACACGATTACCCAGTAGCTGGTAAAAAAATTTATAATCGATGTTATGCTTATGTGTAGACTATGTGTACTACTTATCTGTCTCCAGCATTAGTCTCCAACATCTGTTCCCCATTAGTGAATACCTTTCATGAATACCTTTCATTCCTATGTGTATTACTTACCAGTCAACAAGGTGTGTTATTCGACCATCTTTCTGTCCAGCCATCCACAACCTTCCAAATCTATAAGAAAGGATTTGCTCTGTCCACTCACCTGATATCTGCCATTTCGCTCAATGTTGTCTATAAACATCTCTCTGCCTCTGCTTGAGTTCCGTAACAAAAGACTGGACAGCAAAAGACAGACAGCAATATGAGTATTCCATTCAATCTCGTTGACCAGATATACTTCTCTCTCAAAATGCCCGTCCCCTTGCCAAAAATGCTGAGGCGTTCTTGGAGCTTGGAGCCATTTGCAGAATTCTGTACTAATAACCATCTTCCATGGAGGTTTGGACAAACCACTATATTCATTGATTCCCTGACACTAACAATTGCTCAATGGAATAATATGTCCTATATGCTCTTTTGCTCAACCGATCCCGCCTCCAAATTACCATATCCTCCATCTTCGTCTGATTGGTCCACTCTGGAATGCTCTCCAGAACTGAGCCCGGAGCCTGCTCGCCTCCAGCCCCAGAGTCTTCTGAGAATGCAGTGCTGAGCATTATGAACATGGCCATTTTGATGTCAGCTCCAGACCCTGACCAGAGTCCAGTGATGGTCCAGCCTATGAGCCCACTCCAGAACCTGTCCCTGAGCTCGGTTAGGAGGTCACCCAAGCTCCTTCCAAGAAATTTTTTGGGGGCATACACCAAACCCCCATGGCAAGGTCATGGAGGCCGATTGCTGGAGCCTCCCAGGTCGCCTTCACTGCTGGCACCTCCCTTGTTCCCTGAGCAGCCAATGTCTCCCATGTCCAGGACCACTCTGAAGGCTTATTAGCCTGCAGGAACCACTCCGGTCACCTGCCAAGACTCCAGGACGCCCATCCTCCCTCCCCGTTTGGACTTTCCGGGAAGTAGGAGTACTATCACGGTCACCAGCTCAGTCCCCGTAAAATACTACATTTCCCATCATTCTTCCTTCTGCTCAGCTGCAATCACCCACACCTGTTATCCATTAGCCTCATTAAGAGCACACACCTCACATCAGTTCAGGGTTCAGTTTTGTGTAGACTATGAGGACTACTTGCCTATCTCCAGCATCTGGGCATCACTTACCAGCCAACAAGGTGTGTGCTTCCACTTTCCGCCTGTCCAGGCATCCACGACCTCCCTCATCTGTAAGAAAAGACATTCTGTTAACATCTCAAGTACCTTTGCTCTGTCTACTCACCTGATATCTGCCATTTTGCTCAGTGCTGTCAATAAACATCCTGTTCACCGCATCTCTCTGGTCTGTAACACAAGGACTAAATAAAGTAAAATAAATAAAAAAATTATATCAATTCGGAAAAAAAAATAAAAAAATTTAAATTGTTTAAAAAAAAATTTGATTCAAATTTTTTTTTTTTCTCTCACTCACTCTCCCGGCCCTACTTGTAATTAGTTTGTGTTCGATAAGCTTGAACTATTTTACTTACGCTGGTATTAGTTCTTGTAATATTGAAAATGGAAAAATGGAATTATGAAATTATGAAACATTTTGATATAATAAGCATATTTAAAGACAGTATAAGTATATCATGAGATATATATATATATATATATATATATATATATAGTGAAATAAAGTTATTAATATCGCCTACCCCTTCTTGTTACTTTTTTTTTGTTCAGGATAAATCTAATTTGACACTTCAATTCCAGTATGTAAATATTCTTAAAAGTTAGTTTGAAAGTGTGTAGGCCTACTTGAATTATTATGCTTTTATGTCATAATTCTATATTCAGTAGAATAAAATTGTCTTAAAATTACAACAATATTGTTTATCAATAAGTGTGAATCACCTAACAAAAAGTAGTTATCGTGACAGTCTTATACCCAGCACTAGTTTGCACTTAAGTTCATTGACATCCCAACATTTCAAGCATGTGTCATTAGTAGACTAGGGTAGAGAGAATGCAAGGTGTCAAGGACAAAAAGAGGGGGAAAAAACAGAAAGAATACAGCACTCAAGACGCTGTGTCATCACCTAACTATCTCATCTCCATCCCTGTCTAGATTCAGTGTTGTTTTTCTCTCTTTGACACAGAGTAAATGCCATATGAAAGAAGGATATGCATATAAATTGTGTTTTGTTACAAATGCCTAGAGAAATGTGAAAGATGACACATTCGAGATGAGCATAACCTGAAATTAATTACATCCACTAAAGCCTCATTTACAAACTATTATGTTAGGGGTTGACAACATTCTTGACATGAATTAACTTTTCTTTTTTTTCTTGTTAATCACATCCACAAACAAAAAGCAATAAAAGTTAAAAATTAAGAATAAAAATTAAGACTAAAATGCAATGGTGCATTTGTCAGGTTTGGGGAAAGCGAGGACTCAGAGATGCGGGTGAAAAGGACTTTTAATACAAAACAAAACAAAATGCAAACATAAACCACCCCGAGGGGGAAAAACAAGACAGAACTAAGACTGGACTAAAACTTGACTTGACTTGACTTGACTAAACTAAACTAAACTACAGACTTGACTTGAGTTGACTGGAAACGACTCACAGGAACAGACATAGTAACAACAACGACGCAACCCAGAACAGCAGACAAAGACGGAATATATAGGGAGGACATGGGGAAATTAACAAGGAAAAACAGCTGGGAAAAATCAAACTAATGACAAAGAAACAAGACGGGCGGGGTAACAGACAAGACATGAACACGCAGACAATTAACCAAAGACGACGCGCAGCTGTTGACAACCACTGCGCGTGACAAAACACAAGCACGCGGCCGATGGCAAGCGAACCGCGTGCCAAACATAAACACACGGACGAGAGGAGGCGCGGCTCGCGCAAAGCTTGAAACCGCGCCCACTCACATGACAGAGCTCGCAAGAACGAGTAAAAATCACCTGTTCTTACGAGCTCACGACAAGGACTAACATACACGAGTCATGAATGCCCGAATCCCGATTCAAAACCGAAACTGAACCAGACCAAAGAATCGGGACCGGACATCATAACTTGCACGAAAGACGTCACAGACAAGCGCGCGCGCGGCTCGAATCCTCGATTCCGTGCGCACACACACCAAACACGAGACATAACGGTAGTGTCAGAGCTCTGCCACAAAACCAAGAAATGACTACTAGACCGAATGTGGCAGAACCCTGACAGCATTCACCAGTAGCACCGCGTATCCATTGTGTGACAGTTTAATTGTTCATTTGTTAAAAAATATTTTAATTTTTTTATTATTTATATAAGCATTTTTATAATGTATATATTATTTTACAATTTTTAAAATCTAATTATTGTTTAAAAGTTTCCTCTAAAGAGTTTAAGTCACTTAAAATACTTAAACAAGCATACATCTCACACAAGTACACAAAACAGCATATATTTTGCTTTATCCAGCATTTAATGATTTGTTGAAGTACTATGAGATTAAATTTTGGCCGTCACAGTTTGATAAACGATCTAACGTCTTAATGTGCTGCACTGTCTACTGATCTCTTTTGAACAGAAGCAAGCATCACACATTTTACAATCGTGAGCACAATCTCAAAGCATCTCTATGACCAACCTGTACACTTCTCCCATTAACAACCAAGCCAAACACCACCCAGCATTTCCACTCAGCCTCAGAGAAGAAACATAATCGCACAAGCTGATAAAAATCCAATCTTTTCCAAACCCCCGCCCCCAGCTGTAAAAGCTCAGAGTGACGTTCTCAAAGAGGGGGTTTAAAACAGCTTTAAAATCACGTTGTGTAAGAACTACAACCTGAGCCGCATGATGAAATCAGAAAGGTTACACCGCCACAGAGTCCTTCATTTCATTTTCCAAGGCATTTACCAACACGCCGCACACGCATTTCTCACTGCTGAGTGTGGAGCGCCTGTTGACTGATGACCCCCATGAGGGCCACTCATGTAGCACATAAAAGCACAGTGGCCCCCTAATGGGCCCGAGAAGCTCTACTCAGGGACGGCTGTCATTGACAAAATTACACACGTTTAAAGTGGGTAACTGGCAAACAAATAGAAACCGTAGGCGCTGGAAATTAATTAATTATCATTCTACATTAATGGAGTATATTAATCTCAAAATAGAAACAGTCATTACGGTCCACTCATTATAAAACAGGTTTAAATTTGATATCAGACATAACTGCTGATCTCACAGCTCATAAGATCCATGCATCATGTCTAACTGCAATATTACAAAACCAACCAATGTGTATCACATCCATGCACACAAAAAGACCAAGCAATTTTTACTGCATTTCATCTAAATCACAGGAAATCAACCCTGCACTGAAGCCAAAAGATGAAAAGTGATTTTCTAAATTACACAAAATTGTGATTTATAGAATAATATTCACTGGAACGTCACAATCTCACAAGATTTATGCAGTTAAACCATGACAGCATTAAAATAAAAGAAAAACTATTGTTGCAACTGAAGGGGAAACCTGGTGCACTTGTTCTTCTGCACCATTTGTAATGGAAGATGTATTGACTGACACCATTGTCTCAAAAGTCACAGGCACGTAAAACATTTTTGGGCATCATAGGTGTGTTTTGAGTCAGCTGAATTTGTGCAATTGACTACTGCATATGATTATGATTACACACAAAAAGGCTGTCTAATAGGTCCACCGTGCTTACACAAGGATGAGAGGAATTTAAAGCGATAGTTCACCCTAATTTAAATGTTTCAAACCTGCACGACTTTTCTTCTTCCTTGATAACAAAAGAAGATGTTAGGCATAATTGCTCTTTAGTTGAATCTTTTTCCATACAGGTTGTCATTCTGCCTATTAACATCTCCTTTTGTGCTCCACATGAGAAAGAAAGTGATATGAGTTTGAGGGCGAGTAAATGATGACAGAATTTTCCTCTTTAGATTAACTGTTCCTTTAATCACTTAAGCGCAACCACAAAACTAAATCAATATCGACCATGTGCTGTCCACTTTAGTGAATCAATGAAAACTGCAAGATAAAATCATTTGATCTATCAACACATAACTAAAGACAAATTAAAAGCTTAAAATGACAATAAAAACCTTTAAAATATATACACTTAAACATCATGCATAAATTACTGCACAAGCGCTTAAAAAGCAAAGCACTGTCAAATAAAGTATAACATGTGCAGTCCCAGTCTGAACAAATCATTCTGCAGATTGAAGAGTATGACCACGCCAAATGCAACGCAGGTGATAAATATGTCTGTAAAAAGGTGACAATGTTTTTGATGGTCCCAGAGCATCCTTGACTTCAGAGAGGGGCGCGTTTATGTTAAGCAATTTTCCCATCACATTACACATCTGGAATGCAAGCTTGCTGGAATTCAAGTTATACTTATACAGGATGGATGTTTACATGCTCGATTTTGCGCATGTATCCAATTTCGCTCGAGAAGACCATCGTTAATTAAGTTTAAAGAGTGCTTACTCACCTTACAGCTCGCACACAGATGCAGTCAGTCTCGCGTCCTGTCCGAGCCCAGTCAGCTCAACCCGGGAGAAATCTTGACCGCACATTCCCAAATTTCCACCAGCGCCATCCAGCGCCGCAGCCAATACGAGAAGATATCGCGATAACGACAATCTCTTTACATGCATTTCTCGCGATAAAATACTTTCCTTTGAATTGAAGACCGATCTGCTACCATCTGCTGGAGCTAGTCGGTACTGTACATCAGAATGCCATTACGTAACCGGTTTTGGTTTTGTGTAGACTAGAGAGAGAGACGTGAATTCTGAATAAAGCATCTTAACGTGTTTGCAGTCCAACATTGTGTAATAATCACATGAAAAGCCAACAACAGAGTGTGACTGATGGTCTAACTTGCACTTAGGACTTATTGTATGCTTCTTGTAGCATTTGTGAAATTAAGTGCTCAACTGTCAGAAAATGCAATTTGTCCACCTCAGAATGACAGATTAAACATTATATTATTCTGCATTATTACATCAAATATAATACTTTTTAATTCAAACAATAATGGATAACAGGGTTGTTGACAGGCTAAATTAATCTAAGTTATGTAATAGGAGCCATCATCACTTCTTTAGGGACTCATATTGGCCAAGTTATTAAAAACATGTAGATATTGCATGCAAAATGTGGAACATGGCTGAAAATTTGTTTTTTGTATAAAAAAAAAATTTATGTGTTCCTTTATTGTTTTATCTTCTTTTTTTCTTTTTTCAGTCTAGCTGCTAAACAAAGATAAAAAAAATTATTAATACAGTTCATTAACAGATTACTTCTTTATACAATAAATCAGACCATATTCTGTTTAGGGATAACATTTTATTTTAATGCTAGACCATTTTAGGTACTTTATATGCCTATCATAGATCATTGCAGTCAAGTAGGCATAATGTGTATACCAAATATGAACCAGCTAATCACAACATGCAATGATGCGTTTCTATAGTAAACAGCACACAAAACAACACAAATGGCAAAGATTTTTTTCTCTTGCATATACGAATCAGTCATAGTTTTTGGGTATTAGCGTATAAGGTCTCTGTTTGCTGGTCTGTGTTTCTGTACATGACCTTGACCTTTACATTAAAGTATGTATGTTATTGTGTGTGTGTATATATATATATATATATATATATATATATATATATATATATGCGTGTGTCTGTGTTCACATAAGATGGGCAGGTTTCTTAGAGGTCGTCAGTCTCTCCATCAAAGGGGATATTTTCCAGCTCCATGTGTATTTGGCTGTGCTCCTCATTGCATGTCCAGCCGATTGGAGTGCGGTTGAAAGAAGGTCGAGAGCAAAGGTTCAACTGCAACACAGGCACTGGCTGCGGCTCTTCATCAGTCACCTTGATTTCAGGGGGTTCAAAGGTGACAAGACGGGAGGCCTTGTCAAATCCTCCAAAGGGCAGAGCCATTCTTGTGGGCAAAAACAACATGTAGATGAATGAGTTGAATAATAACTATCAAAATGTATAGCTTCAGTGTAGAGTTATTTTCGTAAATTATAAAATATCATAGTACCTATTGAAACTCTTGTACTTGGGAAGTTCCTTGTGAACTTGAGGCCCTGGCATTTTCAACCTCATGGTTTCTTTAAGTTCCTCATTATCTTTCATAGCACGTTCCCATGGTGATACATATGTTTTAACATACTCGCATTGTCTCTTTTCCTTTTCTGCCTCAGCATTTACTTCCTCTGCCATAAGAACAGAAAAGCAAAAATCTAAATATCAACCCCGTGTACTTACATGTTTGCTGTTGTAAGTTGAGATTTACCTTGAGGTGGCTCTGGTTTAGGAGATATTTCAGGTGGAGCGGTCATCTCACATTCCAGAGAAGGAACCAGGTTCTGGAGGTTTAGCTACAAAGGCACAAGGAACAAAAAGATAATTCTGTTATGCTGTATGCTGTACATTTAAAGTTTCAGAAACTTGAGGAGTGTGTAGTTATTATATGAATACTGGAGTAAATGTGAATTTAATCACACTGTGTTCTCTTTCTTTTCACATTGTTTCTTAATACATGCATAATGGTGAAGTTATTATCGCAAAACAAGTTCCTTCAGGACTATAGAAGACCCCTTCTCCCCATGTCGGGGTCTTGATCCAGGGTTTACTTTGTGATCCCGATCCTTTGTAATCACACTATAAACTTCTATTTCCTATCAAAACTATTGCTTTTCTCATGCCTCTTTTGCTGACCAGGTTCTCGTCACTGACGATGAATTTCTCCACCCTTTTCTGTCTCATCTTGAACATTTTGGAGCCCTTGTTTTTCATGAGAGACAGCTCCTCCAACATCACATCTTTAGGGGCTTTGATTTTGGTCCCCAAGTCCAGTTCAGAGGCTTCAGCATTCTCATCTTCCTGGTCTGGTCAAGATCAGTATAGTGGGGAAGGAAAAGGGAAAATTCAGTCCAAAAGAACACAATGCCCCTTTCAAGTCATTAAAATGACTACAAAATGTAGAAGGAAACATTAACCTAGTGTCTAAATGAAGCATGAAAACATATTTTTCCTTTGATTAAAAAAGGGGTCTTATACAGGACAAAAGCCCTGCACTCCTTTGGTTTTATTATATTCCTTCTTAGCTTTATTATTAGCCATTAAACCTGGAGTCAAGCTGCATCCGACACCAATGAGGTTGTTGATACTGTGCTGACCACTGCTTGCATTAATTTGTTAATAAGATCCGACAAGCTTCAGCAGTATGTGTGTGCGTGTTTGTGAGTGAGTTCTGGGAATAACGAAAATAAAGAACAAGGCAGTTGAACATTCATAGACTTAGTATCTTATTTGAAAGATATAAAGAGGGAATTGAAGGCCTTGATTGAGCTCTATTTAGACTAACAGCAACATTGCTTTCAAACGTTTTAATTTTGAGTTGCATCGAAGGCACATTACATCTAAGGCACATTACTTTGCATACTTTTGCTCCAAAAAAGTTCCAAATTAAGTTGAAAATACATTTGATGAATCATAAAGACTCTGTCTGTGTCAGAAATTGTATACTCAGAGATTCTTATTTTGAAGAAGTAATTATTTTGTCTATATAATTGTAATCTAGACAAACTACACTTCCCATATTGTCATTGTTATGTGGCTTACTTTTGCGTCCCTTCAGATTAATATATTTATTCAAATACAGTTTATGAATACTGAGCTTTTCACATTCATTTTCCATTATATAGTAGGGAATTAGGTTTATTTGGATCCAGGGAGTCACATATTTAGTTCCTGAATAAATCAATGTTTGAATGAATTGGTTGAATTAATGATTCAATGACTCACTTTTATAACTTGGCGCCACCTATTGGCACATCAAAGTAGTTTTCAAAAAAGTGCAAATCCACTGATAATAAATGCACAGTCAATCTAGAACATGACGTGCTGAGAAAAAATAGAAAATGAAAATAAAAAGTTTGGCCAGAGCATGAATCACGTATATTTGTCCCAATGTGTGTATGCGTAACAGTCTGCTGAAACAGACTGAAATAATTTTGAAGTTAAGCAGCTTGAAATCTCTGCCGAACAGCTCTACTTATTGGCAGTAATTTTGCTGTTAATTTATTTGGCTCTGAAACGCTAGCCGCAAGAATGTTGTCCTGTAAACAAACTGCCCGTTATGAGCTCACTGCCAAGCAGATGAAGTGGGAGAATCTAGTACACTAAACAGCCTTCACACACAGCCACACAAATGCAAAGCATCTAATAACTGAGCTGCTCATTAAAGGAGAGCTGTGAAGTCACACAGTTTGACAATGTCTTTGAGATTTAACTCTCTTTAGAGGAATAATTGGCTATCTACATACTGCATAGGCTAACCACTCATTACACTGGTCTTAATGATGGAGGCATTTTTTATGCCAAAGCTGGGATGAGTAATTGCATTGCAACAACTCCTCAAACTGTGGGAATTGATAGCCCATGACTCAGGACAAACAAGAACATTATAACATGCTGTTCTAGTTCAAATGTGACATTTCACTGAATTTAATGATGCATTAAAAAACCATTCAAACTGCGACTATTCTTAGAAATAGTCACAAGCCCCTCATTTAAGTTTGTTGCAATACTATAGCTGTGTGCTTAGGCCACGTGTTCTCTCTTTTTGAGGCTCTACAGATACAGTACAAATGAATTAAGTGTTCTCAGTGGGGACTTACACCTCGAGAAATTTACAGAGAGCCTAGGGGTTGTTTGGCATTTCTGGCTCTGGATCTTCATGTTGACACAGGACACCAGTGGGGGCTTTTGGTAATTAAGTGTGACATTTACAACACTCATCTGGTCATCACAGGATATCAGGATGAGTGTTAAACCAGAATTAAGATTGTGGTGTGTTCATTTCTACTACATGTGTGTATTTGTGACACAAAGAAACGTCACTGACCATGTTGTGAGATGTTTGAGAAGTCTGTGATTATTTTCGAAGGCTTCTTCCTCTTGTTGGTTGGAGCAGGTGTTCCAGAGACAGACATCACTGCAATCTGAGGAAGGGAAAGAAATCTGAATGAACTGCTAGGGGAAGATGAGACAAAAATGCCATAAAAAATTGTAATGTATTTACTTTAGGTATGAGTTCAGCATGATCGTGAAATATATTGATAAAATAAAAGCATGAACCTAGCCCAGCTATCGGGAATTATGAACACTCATAACTCAGTGAATTATAATTTTATTGAACTAAACAATAACTCCAGAAACCCAAATTCTGCAGGGCTCATTTTACAAAGGATTTTCACTTGACCTCTTCATTTCAAAATAAACTAAAATAACCATAAAAATAACAATATTATTTACCCTACAAACAAACATGATTTAAATATATATTATGAGGAATATTAAAGTTGGAAGAGGTACATCTTACCCAGCTTCCATTTTTACACCCCAATGTCCCCCAATCTATCTCTAACATGTATTAAGTAAATCTTATGACATTAACAAGGACAGTTCATTTGTTTATGGCTTTCTGTTCTTGATGACTGTTTGCAATTATATTGAATTTAATATTTCAAGTGTTCAATTAATACTACCAACATCTAACTATAATATATGTTTAAATTACTGTCAATTGGTAAAACTCTAAATTACAAAACTGACACCAGTCTCTTGTTGCAAAGAGGGGTATTTTTGTTTTAGCACACTAAATAAATCCACCATGGGTAACTGATCAGCAAATTCCTCAAATGTCCTGGTGAAGCATTGCAATAGTAAGCCTGAGTAGTCTGAATGCCATGTTAAACACATTTCTGAGGAGCTGTGGGAAAACATTTCTGCATTTGAACTTACCAATAATAATAATAATAATAATTAGTATTATTATTATTTAGTAAGGACCACAGTTGAATCATTAACAGTTACAGCAATGACATTGTCAAAGAGTGTTCAAGTGTTATTTGTTTTTATTTGTGGTTTTGTGAATAATTAATTTATATATATAAATTATATATATATATATATATATATATATACCAGTACCTGAAGTACTGGTATATATATATGTGTGTGAAGAAGATCCAGTGCTATGTCAGCATTTATTAGTTATTTGATTTATGATATGCAGCATGAGTTCTCTATCCAAGAACGACATATATTTTTACCATTTGCAAACAATAATAAATCATCTCAACATACTCTAAACCTCAGTACCAGCATGGCCAGATTAAGAGCTCATTATAAAATTTAATCACCTGCAATTCCCCCCATTGCAATCAATCAAACATCACAATGATTCCTGTTACCTGAGACTGAAGAATCAATGTTTCAGAAAACAAATCAAATCTCAGTTTGAATCAAAGGCTCCCAGGAGGGCTGTTTTAAGTTTAATCCAGTTCCTTAGGGTTGGCTAAGATTCTACCAACAACTGCTCTCTTCTACATCTTAGGAAGAGTGAAATCCTAGTAGTGTTCGGGACAGGAGGTCTTTGGGGAGTGGGGAGGGGGGTTTAGCTCAGTTTAGTTCAGCACAGGGACAGACCTGATGGTGAGGAGATACTTTTCTTGCAGATACTTTTAGGTCTAAATATAGAGCAATGAAGAGCAAGTTGTTTTCAAAGAGGACCTGTAAAAATATTATGTCCCACTTCTTATTTCAGTCACTTTCCTTGGTCACTTATCTGCTGTGTATGTTTGGAACTTTCTGTGCATCGATTTTATTGCTTTGAATATTGAATGGGTGGAATCACAGCAGCATGCACTCAACAACCACTTAGTGTCTCATGGTTTTAAACATAATTCTGCAATTTCATTACATCTAGCTTTGACTTTCACAAAATCCAAAAATGTAACTAAACTCAAAGGTTATTTTCAAAGGTTGTGCATTTGCTATTTTTCTAGTTCTGATTACAATATTTCAGTAGCATTGCAGCATTTTATATATTGTTTACTCTTATCAGCAATATTTACTTTACCAATTGTGTATATTTATTGTAATATTTTATTGTATATATTGTGTAAACTATCTATCCATCCATGAATCCTGGTTCTTTGTCAGTAAGTGTAAATCAATTACACAGATTGTTTTATTTAAATAGAAAAAGTGATGAAAAAATAGACCTTTTTATTCTATATATAAATCAGATATTATTGTTGATCTTATATCTTTAAGTCTTTATTTTACAGACCTCCATAAGACATTTTTGAATCAAGAATATTTAAGGTTTGCACTTCACCAGTCTTAAAGTCGGAACAGTAAACTTTTATAAAGTACGCAATGAGAATTCCAGTCAGTGTTTCAAAATGAGTCTTCTCAATGTCACACAGTCAATCAGAGAGTGCACCTCTTTCAAAGAAGAACATGTCAACAGAACTTACTGTATTTCCCAACTTTGGCGCAACATATCACAATTAAGGATAAAAAAATGCATTTTCCTTAAAATCAAACCATAACAGGATTGTAGTTGGCCTCAGACAGAACAGACATTGAGAGGAGCACCTGAAGTACTGGTCATCTGAAGGATGAAAGAATGTGACTCATGACAGAAACAGATTTGTGGCTAAAGTTAGCACCTATCTTGTGACATATGATCGTGTGGTATAGACCAGAGGGGTCAAAAGGCAGTTCACCTTTGAGTGAAGGTAAGATTACAGAGGCAAAGCTTAAATGTGTGTGGTTGTTCGTCACAGCAGTAAAACTAGAGCGTGCAATTTGGTTACCTTGAATGTGGCATATGATTAATTTTACATAATATAAATATAGGTTATGTAACATCATGTTTTAAATATATTTTCTACATGATAAAATGTGGCTGCACAACATGGCAAGTGTTTTTTTTTTAGCGCTTTAGTCTTGTGTAGTGTACTTGTCTAGTATAGTGAACTTTCGTTATTGCACAACAGCGCCGCTTAGGGAATGTTAGGAGAACTGCATGTTGTTTCCTGCCCTTCAGACCGCGCGGTAAGATTCCATCAAATTAAAAACATTTTATTTATGTGGAACATTTATTTATTTTTTTATGTGGAACTATGCGCTTTAAAACAGCATGATAATTATACGATGATCGCTATATTTATATCTGCAGGTTAATCAACTTCAATGTGGCAGTCAACACAACAACAGAGAAAAGATAGTAAAAAAACAACATCCAAACAACGTAAATTTCTTCATTTATTTTCATTGCGCTACAGTACAAAGTAATTTTCGTATTCCCAGTCCTAGACCCCAAGAATCCAGTCAAATAATCTTGCCATTTTCAGCCATTCAACATTTGGACTGAACATGATTCCACTATAAACTTCAAATTACCCAAAACACTAAGCGTAATTTTTTTAATTACAGTTACACGTTTTCATATTATTTAACACAATTATGATACACTTACTAAATTATAGCTTTAAAAATGTGTAGAAGCATCACATACATTATGACAGTGCTATTGGTACATAGTTAAGAAAATTAATATTTTAGTGTATAACTTTATCCAATGGCCCAGACTATCAAAAAGGCAGTTTCCTCTGCATTATACCATTATTATTTATTATTCTAGTTTAATTTTAGATCTTGCTTCAGACCTTCCATGTGCATTCCTCCATTCTGTTATCACATTTATACAGGTATACTGTAGCTTTACATTCAATCAACCTTCTCAACCTTAGTAGAGAAATGGTACCCACCATTCCATGTTGTTCCATTCCACCAAGGCCATTGGGTCTTTTCTGATGAAAAAGCAAGACAAGCAAAGAACTAGATATGTACTATTTCACAAACATTGTCTGTTTGGCCAAAGCGTCATTCACAATAAGAGCAAGCACCAGGAAAAGTGGTCAGATGTTACATTTGCATATGTAATAAAGATAAAGCAGCGCTTTCAGAATATGTAATCTTGTGAATTTTTTGCAGCTGTCATATGAAAAAGCCCCAGCACAAATCCTTGCATGCTTTTGTAAATGCTCAGTCAAAACCGTGGCCTACGTATCATCACGAGGATAAAATGAGCTCATGCATCAAGCATTCATACTGATCCTCGTCAAACAAAATGCAAAGGCTTTATGCAACATTCTAGACAAACACAGGCCTGCAGTGCAAACTCAAGTGATGTTTAGCGAGATAAAGGATGGACATTTTCAGAAGTAAAGGGCACGGCAGAGGCGAGATGAGATAGCAATCCAAGAGCAAGAGCAATGTGGTGACTTGTACCATCTCTCCACTTGAAGATTTTTCATCTTTTTCATATCAAGCTTGTGACATTCTTTGTACATTTCTTTAATCTCTCTTTCACTGAGACTCTGATACAACTCAAGTACATACATGTCTTAGAACATTCTATAACACTTGTACACAAATCTTCAATGATTCTGCCGTCCATCATCTTCTGTCACTATAAGATTCTGTCATATATAGTTTACTTACCCATCATCATTCTATTCTTGCGTCCCCTTGTATATAACATCAAAACGGGTCATTGTTAGACATAAATCTCACCATTTTATTCAGTTACTCTCAAAAATAGTGTCTGTGCAATTCTTTCTGTGTAATTTGGTGTAAAATAAATGAGATGCAAACTGAAAAAGAAACATGAATCGAAGTGTGCTCAGTACATAAATACAAAAAAAAATGGAATAACACAGTACATATACAAATGTAGACATCTATGATGGTGCTGGATACTCTATTTTAAAAATAATTGTGTACTTGTGTGGAGTGACTGAAATACTACAACTGTGATCATGCAAAAAAATACATCTCTGACTGATGTTTTTTTTTTTTGTCATATTACTAAAGTCAAACGATTTTAGCAGAATAGAGCTCGAGCACTAAAAGGCTCTTGCTCATGGTGATAATTAGAGTCACAGTGGATTCTCAGTAAAGTATGGAGCCAGGCCTCCACACATTTGGTTGCAAACCCATGCTCGATGTACTGAAGCGGGGTCTGGGTACCCGTAGGTTCTGGCTACTTCCGGACCCTGAGGATCGCACACCAGCAGACAGGGGACTCAGCTCAGGAGCGCTCTTAAACTGCTTTGAAGCTGCCTGGAATTGGCTGTAGACTTGCCCAGAAGTGGGTTGTGAGATGGGGACTGAATTGGAGATGTGGCCAGTGGATATCTTGGGGAGAGCAGGCAGGGCTGCTGTCGGGGCAGGAGGAGGTGGCGAGAATGGTGCTGCAGGTCGTGGAGCGATGGGAGGGGGGGAAGTGACATCACTGCGCCACATTGGCTCACCCAGAGTTGTAGCAGAGCGCGGGACAATTACTGTAGGGGTCAGAGATGTGGGTGCAGACATGGGAGTAGGCGTGGAGAAACGTTTGATTTCATACACACGGCTTGCTTTAACAGGGACCTGCTTTGGTGGGTTGAGGAAATTACTTGTCATGCTAACACCATTCTGCTGCTGCTGATAACTGGAAGTGTTTTGAGGGATTCCGCCTCCATAACTAAACAAAGAGGAGTTGAGCTGGTATGGCTGCCTGCTCACAAAGTCTAGAGCCTTTATACCCTGTTTGTGCTGACCAGGCACTGTTTTAACCCCAGCTTTAGTTGCATCATTAGCCTTTGTACCACGCTGGGCTACTGGAGGGCAAGACGGTGACAGTAGTGGATTATAATTAATGGGTGGTGGGGCTCGGATGTTTGGAGAGTATTTCCAGTGACCTGGGAGGGAGGGTGTGGGTGAAGGATCACGAGGCTGCGCTGGTGATTTGGGCTGTTTATCCACTACATATCGGTCCATGCGACTTTGTCTGCGTGCAAATAGCTCTGCACCTTTACCTTGCATCTGGGGCATCTCAGGAGCAGAATGCGCTGGTTTAGCAGCCACTGGTGGTGGCATCTTGTATCTCTGTGCCTGCATGAAGTTGCAAGCCTCTGCTCCCAGGTTGAGGAAATCCTCCTCAGGTCCAGACTCAAACCCACCCTCTACACCTGAACGGGATCTGTCATCTAAGTTCTGCACTAGAGACAGTAGTTCAGGGTTGTAACTTGGAGCCTTCTTCTCCTCTTGAGCATTGAACATTGGTTTCTTGGTGCCACGACGACGAGCCTCCAGCAAGATGCCAGTGCGTCCGACAGGGTCTGAGACCCGTTGCTCTTGAGAAGTCATCTCATCAGTGGAGTTGGATAGAGGATACTGCTGGGCAACTGGTGTATTTGGTGTTTCTGGAGTAGTGGATGACACAGAGATGTATGGGTTGAAGGAGACTTTGTGGGCTGGTGAAGATTGCACATTTGGTGTTGCAAGAGCATAGGCATGTGCAGGAGCTGGGGCTGGGGCTGGGGCATGGGTAATTCCTGGGGCATTTGTGAATGGGGGAGAGAAAGGCTGTGCTGGCACATAAGCTGGTGGAGGCGGCTGATATTGAGCAGAAACCTTGTGGTACGGAGGGCTGAGTGGCATTGCCTGTGTTTGGGGTGCAGAGTAAGGCTTAGCTATTCCAGATGGTGAACTCAAAGATGTTACATGAGAAGATGTTGGAGAAAAAGGGGCAGGGGCGCTGGAATAAGTTGGGGAGTAGAGTGGAGCATTTGAAGGGGGAGGAGAAAATGGACCTGAAATTACTGAGGATGGAGAGAGCACAGAGGAAGGACCATTGTAGGTGGCTGGTCTGGCAGGGATATACAGCGATGTTGTAGAAATGGCTTTCTTCCCCTCCGTGCCAGCAGGAGAGAAGGGAGCTGGCATAGTTGTCACAGACACAGCTTGAGCCTGTGATCCAGCCCTTTTGACAGAGCTGGGCCTGAAGACAACGGGAGCAGTTGCTGCTCTGTGGCTCACACAGCCAGGAGCAAATGGCCTGGCAGTTCTGTTGTGCCCTGAGTTGGCAGTCGATGAGTCTGCTTGCTCTGGTAATACTCCTGCCATGGATGGCATGGGTGTTTGAACTGGAGAGGACAGCACAACACTTGTCCTACTCACCACCAAAGGTTCTCCATTCACCATACTGGTACTATGAGAGGTTAGGGGTGTGACTGGAGTAACTGGGGTATATGTTAAAGCAGAATCACCCTGATGCTGTGGCATGGAGAAGCCAATGGGTGTAACAAGGTTTGACGTATGTTCTTCTGCTCTTTTCCTCTGTTGTTCAAAAAGCTGGGCTCCTTTTCCTGAAGTAGCGTTTAGGCCCGGGCTTATCTCTGCATCTCTGTCAGGCACAATACACGCTGAAGTTCTCTTGTCTAGGATGTCCAGGTAACCACTATCCCAGGTAGGGTCTGGTGCAGTAGAAAAACCATCCTCATCAAGCTCAGATTCGCTCCCAGGAAACAGGCTTTCGTCTTCGGTTTCTCCCTCTGTGTTACTGTAGCTTTCGCCGTCTACACTGCCGAAGCATGTGAGAGTGTACTTCTTGGCACGCTGACGTCGCTTTTTAAACATAAGCACACCTTTAGAGTGAGGATTAGGAGCATCTGTCAAGAGTGAAGCGATGGTGCGGCACTTGGATCGGGCCTCCTTCACTTGCTTATCTTGGAAACTCTCACCTCTGTGTAGCTCTAAAAATAGAAAGATAGATAGTGTGAATATCAATATATACTGTATATCAGAAAGATAGTGTGTATATCAATCAGCAAGAAACACTTTAAATTTTTTTACTTGAACCAACAGTGACATTTTTTATTATTTTTTTATACCACATGCCATCACTTAAACATAGTGAAGATGGACATATTATATATTTAAATTTTAATACACTGCTTCTTATTATTTTTTTGCTATAAGTATTTGTTTCAGGTACCAGTTAACAATTGTTTTCCACTCTGAATGAAAACTTTTTGTGACATGGCTTCACAGGCCTATTAGCATACATTGGTCTATAGTCTATCTTGTGACTTTTATATGACAGTAGCTTTGGTGATGATTGGGCAACATCAAAGATAAAGCCACATATAAAGCCATCAAACATAAAGTCACAACTTTAAATCATGCTGGCGTTGTAATATATTGGCATCTAGTTGAGTCAGAATAGCTCTGATATTAGACACTTTAATGCAGTGGGCTAGATGCTGAAATGTCTGGCACCAAAATTCTAATGGTAAATTACTGAGCTCATCCTGCTCTACAAATAGCCCATCACATTCTAACAGCTTGAGCAAGTAACCCCTGGGGATCCGGGATCTATATTAAAAGACAGGGTAAAGGAATCTGATATGTCAATGGGACAGTAGTTTTGCTAAGATATTCTTGTTCTATTATGGAGGGCTTCAAAACATCTTTATTGTTGGATCAAATTATGCTGTATAAAATAAAAAATATTCTCATTTATAAACTCCAAATAAAGTCATAACTGTACTTTCAATTATATTGTAATCAACTGTACAGACTTCTGATTATCTAGATATTACTCATTACTAAAATGTTACACCTTAAATTACATACCTGCTTGCATCAAATCATGTGACAAAATTATGCTTAATGAGAAATGGTTGACAAGCTGACATCTTAGCTTATTTAAGCATTTCAGTGTTCAATAAATCAATACAAGAAAAAAAAACATTTAAAAGAAGAAATAATACCTGTGCATTCTATTACCTGATCTGATCTTTCTCATACGTGATCATTTTCTCCCTAATGTTGGATCGTTAAAACAGAAACTCCATCTTTCCAGAAACCATCAAGTCTTTACCTGCGTAGATCTGTCCTTTGTGTTCAACCTCTCCAGGCGTTGTGAAGCTCCTCATGTTGTTCAGTATAAAAACGATGTTCTTAAGCCAGCCTTACTGGCAGGACACACACAAACACACCAGTGGAGCACAGCCAGCAATACTTGGGTGCTCTGCCCACATTGATGTAAAATCAACCAGTCCGTAGCCTGAGGTCAGGCCTTTTAAAGACCTTTTGTCTATCCACAAGACCCCGTCACAGGCCCAGAGAAACCCCATTATGTCATTCAAGCTATTTTGGTTGGTGAACAGAGCTAATAGACATTTCCCACCTGTTTGGGCACACCTCAATCTCTTTCTGGATAGGCTGGCTTAAGCTGAGCATCATGGGGGTTAATGTTGACATCTCCAACCATACCACAATGACTTAACCATACCATATCAATGACTCTAAGCCTACTTTGACTCTGAAACAAGTCCTGTCGATCAGAGACTCTTAAATATTGAGGCAACATTTGATCAACTGTAAAATATAAAGGTCAACCTTTTTAATCACCATTGAATAGCATTGAACCATCAATTTCTGTAATATCTTATGCTTTTGCTGTTACTTTAGATTTTGACAATTATGAGTCAGTAACAACAGTTATGTCACTTACAGTACATTGAAATACGTCTTCCACAAATACTATTTAATCTTTGTTCTGTTCTATTCTGAGAGACTGAGATATTCTCTGATTGGCATATCCACAATATTTTATACCATGCTCTTTCGACCTCCCACTATGCTGTCACAATAACAGGTGTGCACGCTTCATCTTCTCTTCTTACCAAGGCTGCTGAATGCCCTGGCTTATTCTGTAATTTCACCACTAACAGTGACAGAGAAGAGCAGCTGTCATGGACCCTTATCCTCACTCCACATACACACAAGAGAATTCACAAACAAGAGTTCTAGATAATCTAAGTTCAGAATTCTCCATAGACATACAGAATTAAACACCAAACCATGTTTATTTACACAATCCTCAAAATGTCCCATTAGTCTTGGAAAGCAAAGTGACCTTCAGACTGTTGCCAGAATGCCATTAGCTGAGAAGAAACCTTTCCCAACGGCTTTAGAGAGAGGAATTAGCACAAGATATATTTTTTGACTCCAATGAAGTTTCCAATATGTGTTTATCTTACTATAAGAAGAGATTTGAAAGACAGACTCATAAACCTCATCACATCATTAACTACATCACATCGACACCTGTGTGTGTATCTCATATTTAAGGTCAGATTTTTAACCTTTGAGAAGGATGAGCTTTCAAATCACTGAATAGTGACTCAAGTAATATGACACACAGTAAAAACCAGCACTTATCTTCAGTAGAAATAGATATGACTAAACAGAAAAAAGAAGAACAGCTACTGAACCAGTCCAGTAGTTCTCCCCCAGGGGCCAGAACCCACTAGGGGGCCTTGACAAACTTCCAGAGACTCCACAAAATGTTATACAATTATTTAAATTTACTTATATCAACATTATCATAATTAAAGATAACAGAAAGAAGGGTCTTCAAATATTGTCTTGGACAAAGTGGGACCTTGGAGTCAAAAAGGTTGAGAATATATACATCCGTTCATTAAAACAATGTAATACTTGAAGAATATTATTAATAAGGAAAAATAAAATAAATTAAAGATGTAGAATATTTTGTTTAAAAAGTCCAGATATTTTTTAGCTCTTAAAATCACATTTTTAGCACAGCTGGACATGTTTAAATGGAGAGAAGGAAATATGACCGACACTGGACAGCAACTGGACATGCCTTTCCCAGGATGCAACAGAGGCTTGTATTATAGGCCTGAGTCAAGGGACAAATATAAACTCTTGCTCATTTAAGTCCAGCCCCCTTTCCTTGCCCTGTTAAACCTTCAGCAGAATGACATGAAGAATCCCAATCACCTACATTTGTATGAGCTCAACTACTAATCCCACATCACAAGAATATCATTATTTCCCACTGTTATTATGTTGTATGACAATCAATGAAGCAAATTTGTATCCTTAACTAAAACAACCACTGATTCAAATGTCACAAAACACACTTAATTTTGAGACAAACATAACTGAAAGTAATAGTAACCTGCAGTGAGCGAATCACTTCGTGAGTGAGTTTAATCACTCTCACGGATTCATTGAGTACTGAATTCATTAAAAGAACTGGCTCATAAGAGTCATTTGTGTCATTATGAATAAAACTACACAGGTTGTGCTCAGTTGTAAACTTAGAATATGGCAAATCCAGAGATTATTTTATCATCAAACATGCTCTCTCTATCAATTTCGTAAATTAAACTTTTTTCAGACTGACTTAAAAACTTTCCCCATTCTCCCGAAAATTATTTGTCCATATTAAGGATCCTCTTACACATAATATAGTTCAATATGCAGTATGGATCTCACATCAAAATGTAATAAACTGGTCACCACACCAGGTCCAGAATCACACTCCTTCTTGACATGGAAGACTGACTTCTCTCTAGTGAATTTTCCAGCAGTTAAATTTAATACAGTACAGAAATAATGTTTGAGGTAATGACAAGAAAGATATACTAGGTTAAAAAAAATGCTGAACTCATAGTTATATATATTCAGTCAGAAATTATTTTTACTCACTGCTCAATGTACACTGTCTGACACTGAATTATGAATCTTACTGGATTTATTCAGTTCCATTATGTTTCCACTACACAAGGTGTTCATTAAAAAAATTCACAAGAAACTTCTGTCATAGAGTTCATTTTCTTTGGGTATTAAATTACGATTTTCAAACATATACTATTGTTCAAAAGTTTCCAAAATAAATTAATACTTTTATGCAGCAAGGATGCATTTAATAGATCAAATGTGACAGTTCTTTTGAACTTTCTATGTATTGATATGTTGAAAAAGCAACATTGATAATAAAAAATGTTCCTTGAGCACCAAAATCATATTATTAAATTGTCTTTTAAAGAATCTTTTGACAGTGAAGACTGGATTAATGGCAGCTTTTCGATCACATTAAATTAAAATATATTTTAAACATAAAGCAAATGTTTTAAATTTTCACATTACTGTTTTACTGTATGCTTTATTAAATAAATGCAGGCTTGATGAGCATAATAATAAAATAAAAAAAATCGTACTGACCCCAAACTTTTGAACGATAGTGAATGTTTGTGCTGTGTATAAAAAAGATGATTGGTACTCACTAGCTTGCTTGGCCTTGTCCATGTATGTGACAGTGAGTTCTTCATCCACTGGGTTGTCCACAGGACCAACCATGGGTACCATCTGTCTGTGAGATGCAAGCATGAGAGCCTCTTTTGCCCTTTCTGGAGAAACAAGCGGAGGTGGGACAGTGGGGGGCTCCTGGAAACCGCTGTCTACTTCAGCAGCTCCTGATGGACTTTGGTCTGAATTCTCAGAGGAATTTTCAGCCTGGTGCAACCATTCAGACTGCAAGGGCTGGTAGACCACCTCTCTGCGTGCTACCCCAGGCATTAGGTGCTGTTGCTGGGTCCCTGTTCCCTCTAGATCAGATACAGGCCAGCTCTGTGTTCTAGGGTACATGCAGACGTCCTGGGCGCTCTCATAGCCACTCATTTCTGAAGTCTCCTCCTCTTGGGGTGAGGCTTGGCCAGGGCTCTTGGCAGGAGAGCTACTGGGGCTTCGACGTTTCTGCCTGCGTTGTCTCTCTTGTGCCGTCACATCTGCGTCGCTGTCTGTCTCACCGTAGTAAGCCTCACTGTCTGGAGGGGACGTAAGCCACTCGAGGCCACCGGTGGGGGACATGAGGGATGCTCGGTTGACAGCGGGTGGTTTAGAGATAAGTGGAGGGGACAGAGCTCTCAAAGCTGCCCGGTACTCCTTATCAATACGGGGAGATGGAGCCCGACCCAGAAGCACCACTGACTGATATGCAGCTGGGGCCCTGAAAGCAAAGTGATTATTTTGAATATAAATTTAATAGCATGACTCTCAACCTGTGATAATGATATCTCACCCAGACCTTTTGATTCGCAGATGGAGGGTTCCTCTGCCACTATCAATCAGATTCATAGCCTCAGCATGAGATAGTGTTCCACAGGACACATCATTGATTGACACCAGCTCATCAGTCTCTCTGAGCCCAGCCCTGCAGGCCTTACTGCGCTTCCTCACCTTTAACAGTAGGGGGAGACGCAGTTAGCACAAAATTTCTGTTGCTGCGTTTCAAGAATGTGTGTTTCACATTTTGCATCTGTTACTCACTGAATTCTTTAGCTAGAGTACTGAAACCTCTATATAATAGAAGTACCTACATTTCTTTACTACAAAACTAAAGGCATGCAACAAAAACTTTGCTAGAATGTCACAGCTCTTATAAGTTGATGTAAAAAAACACAGAGTGACTTTTTCACAATGTAACACATGCTGGGGTAAGTTGTAACAATTTGATAAAAGATGCAAAAATAATGGCCACACTATGCAATTGCTTCAAAAGAAAGTTTATTGAAACAATCCTTCTGTGTGTTCGTGCACGTGTGTGTGTGTGTGTGTGTGTGTGTGTCTGTGTGTGCGTGCGTGCGTGCGTGCGTGTGTGTGTACGTGTGCGTGTGTGAGAGTAAATTAGTCTACTAGAACACACTTCTTTATTGGTATTTATGCTTGATAACCACTCAATGTGTGTGTGAGCTTGTCTGTCAGTGTGTGAATATTCTCAGAGTCAGAGTCACAATGGTGATAGATGAATGTTGTTAACCCTAAAGTGCAGGCTTGGTGGGGACTTAGGCTGGCACAGTAATGATTATCACAGGACCAAATGACACCCATGTCCACAACTAAATGTTCATTAATGAGTTTTGACAAATCTTTCGAGTTAGTGAATGTGAATTTTTGACTTCCAATCACTTACTCGTTATTTCCATGTACTGAACTTGAAAACATTGCTTTTGACAAAATGGAGGAAATTGGACAATATAGGTCTATTGGAGCGATATGCTTGTTTTGGTCAGTTCTGAAAGAATCAGTTGAATGAATGAGTGACAAAAAAGAATAAAATCAGACAAAAAGACTGAACTTACTCATGTAACCTGCAAAATGTATCACTGAGCTAATCTTTTTGATAATATGTTTCTGTTTATCTAACTTTTTTTTAACTTCTTTTGCATAAAATACTCCACATAAGTAACCTAAAGAATTCTATAAAAATATACTTTAGGCTAACAAAGTGTTGTTTATCAAATTGTGTATTATATCATATAGAGTTGTTCAGAATTAGCAAAAATCATTTTAGAATAAATGATAAACCAGTTGACTATAATTCAAATAATTTCACTATCAAACCGAAGCTACAGTATGTCTAAAGAGAGTGTATTGTATGGCTGTTGGCCCAAATACCATTCTTGAGGTCTTCTGGGGCCTTCCTGAGGTCATCTGTCAGATATAAGAGAGCTTTTCTAACACTCACTTCATCAACACGTATCGAGCTAAAGGCCGGCCAGATTCCAGGTCTCTTGCTTCCAAAGGCACTACAAACTTGTTTTGATGAGATGAGGGGTTCACCAATCTAAAGGAAATATGTCCCCCCCAAAAAAGGCCTAAAGGGCTTAACAGCTTTAGTTTTAGCAACTCAGACTATTAGTTTTATATAATGTCTAATTTTAAAAACAGCTTTTTGTATCCGCAAGTTGTGGACAAAAAGAAAAGCACAATGCAATGAAGACCATTAAAAACTTCAAACACAATGTTAAATTTTCTTTTATGTGAAAACTAGTAAAACTAATTTGTAATTGGAAGACAATATATGAAAGCCAGGCCTGTTCACCTTTTTTTATTGCGGATCAAATGGTCTGAGAATGCAAGTTGGGGGAACAACATGTGCAGCTGGTGCCAGGTCAGCTGTTGCCTCTTGGCAGACCTGAACCAGGGCATGTCATGAATTCACCATTTGTTCCCCACATAGCCTAAACAAAGTGCTCAACTAATGTAAAGAGTCAGTTGTCACTCAACCTATAGATTCAGCTTAAAACTCAATGAGTGCATGTTTATGAGAAGTGGACTGTCTAATTAAATACTACAATGCTGAATAATGCGACTATGTACCTTAATGGATAGCAAAGGATGGAAAGTATGAATGCATTTACATTAGTTACTATGAGGACACCCTGTACGTCTTTAGTCATTCTCAAAACATCGCCAGAGCATTTTGCTAGCCGAGCAAATGTCACTGAGGTCGCTCTAGATGCCAGGATTAAAAGAAGCAATCAGAGATCCGGGTGGATCAGAATAGCTCAATTAAAAGTAGAGATGGTCATGGAAAAAAGGCCACACTGCATATGGAAACAAGATGAAAGTCTGCAGAAGTGACCTTGAAATGAATGACGAGGGGAAACTCCCTGGTGCTAGACGGACATTTGCTTCCAAACAAAAATATGGTTCTCTAAATAAAAAAGTCAGAGCCATCGCTCTGGGATAGATATCTTTTCCCTCAGAACATGGAAAGAGTAGACTAGACTGTTTCTGGCATCGCTCACCAATCCAAAATAGCCCTTAGATCAGGGAAAATGCATTGCACGCAGTTGTCACTTAACAAATGGGGCATACTGTGCTTATAAGTAGACACTGTGGCTGTAATTCTACTCAGTCCTGAAATAACTTCCTCATTTATACAGAACTGTGTTTGACTGTGTCTTTGAAAGATCTGGATTCCAGAGGAAGCCAAGCAAAAGCTGTCAATTAGATAAGAGTGAAGAGATGCACTGTGAAGCCTAGCAGGTTTATCTATGGACCAGGAATTCTTACAGCACTCATGAACAGCATATTATCAGCTTGTAGATGCAATATAATGTGACAGTGTTATCTTATTAATCTTTGCACATATATCTGTGCTATATCAATCTTAATAGCATTTCAGGTTTTGAGTACTTCATTTAAACGCCCCCAAAAAGATATATAAGTTATCATAGAGTTCATACCAAGATGATATATGACAAAGATATCCTCACACATGCTAGAATGAGTGCATACTCATGCATGAACCACATGAGTATTCATCAGAAAATGTCTTCAATAATACTTATCAAGTGTTGTAGACATTCCTCATTGACATGTGGAACAAACATATCTGCACAAAAGCTGCTCAGACCTAAATGTCATTGAATTTATTCATTTTTAATTCAATATAAATATATGTAATTGAATATAAATATATATTTCGATGTGACAATTTGATTTTGCATGTAGAATTTTGCAGCAATTGTAATTATTTGCAGTACTTAATATAAAGGCTCATTTAAATTCAAATTTAAACCATTTGAGACACACGATTCAGCTAAACCAGGTAGCCTATCAAACTGTCCCCTTACCTTTGCCACTTGGAGGGGTTTCTGGTGCTCAGCTCCTCCTTGTAATCGGAAACCCCACGGTGCGCCTCCTGAGAGGGTCAATACTACCTCCTCTGCAACCATTTTTCTTACGTTGTTGCTGTGTATCTTTTAATGTTTCTTGGTTTCTCTCAATAGTCTTGTCCCATCTCTGGATGTCCAGTCCTCCTCTGTGGCCCAGACTGCCTGCTGAGCTTCTGTCAGTCCTGAGAGGTGAGCGCAGATACACACCCCATGGCCATGAGCATGTGAAGTGTGGGGAGAGCAAAAGGGGGCGTGAGGAAGCAAAAACAGCTCTATCTCTCTTTATTGGAATGCTGGGTCAGAGTGTGGGGGTGTATGGTCTAGATCCAGGACCTTCCTTCATCCTGCTGGCCACACTTGTCCTGTCAATCCACAGCCACATCCAAAGGATGCTGATAGACCCTCTAAAAATAAATATCCCAGCAGTCCCACTGAGCTTTATCTGTGAATGCCCTCAAAATGTGAAGGGAGCTGTTAGAGGAGGTATTTTTAGGAGTCAGATACTACAAGATTTTTGCGAATTAAACTGAAAGCTTAATGTTACTGTTGGAAATATTCTTTCCCCCCAGTCCGTTGATTTGCCAAGTCAAAGAAAGACACTACTCGTAGATAAATGGAATCGATTTAATAGAGAATCAAAAGAGCTCTGAGCTCAGGATTACTGGACCACATGGTCAATAGCTGACACCTGGGCAGTCCAGAATGTCTTACAAGCATATGCAAACAGTTTATATATTCTTGACTTTCAGTTCCTCCCTTGAGTCCACCTCTCCATACAGTGACTATAGTCAAGATTTCTTCATTGGTTACATCATGGCAATCAGTGTTATCAGGTAGATTTCTTCATCTCAGGTTACTCCATACCAATCAGCAATCTACACACAACAATGCAAGAACCCCTTGCCCCATTACTTTCTTTCTGTAACTTTTCTAGCAAACAGACAACGTCAACAGTTACAGTCTTGGACTTTTCACCCTGAGTGCATTGTCCTTTGTTTTAGTCAAAAAAGGTTTGCTACAAAATTAAAAACAGTAACTTTATGTTTGAACAGAAATGAACACGTCAATACAGTTTTGGAACATTTTAAACTATCATTAGAAATAAACACTTCAACACAATTTGGAACATTTTAAACTGTCATTCCCTTCAATTCCCTCTCTTATCAAGGTTACATGTAAAGGTTGATGGTCTTGTAACCTTGATGGTCAAGCAACTTTATATCTAGATCAAATGAACAACTCCCTATAATTATTTGATCTAGATATAAAGTTGCTTGACCATCAAGGTTACATGTAAAGGATAATAATCAGCTTCATTTATAATTAAAATATTCTCAGTATTATTAGGAAATAACATTTTTGGCTCTTATTGATTCGTTTTTTTATGTTGATTTTATTTGATCTGTTTCAATAACATGCTTAATAGCAAATAAATATGGAATATGGAACTTTGTAGAGGAATATGGAACTTATGCTTTCTTCCATAGTTCTGTTTTGGGTTTGTATTTATATCATTATTTGAATTCAGCAATGAAACCAATTTCATTGAAAGAAAACACAAGGAATATGTTGATCAAAAGGAGTGATCGTATTTGAAAGCTTAATTAACATTTAAATCTGACTTGTTATATTACTCCACTCATGTTTAGTTGCATTATCTCTGAATGTTGATTGGCAAGCAGGTTCTTATAATTCCAGACACAGATTTATTACAATGTGCAAGCTCTTCATCTTAAAAGCTCTCAAACAAAAAGGCATAAGTTCATCTCTGCTGAATGTGAACAAAAGTGTATTCCTGATACAATTCCTAAGATGATCTTCAGCGAAAACATCCACCATTAAAAAGTTTCAGATGTTTTAATTTAAGTCAAATTATTGATTGGTATTTTTGCATAGCATTTCTACTGTGTGGTGTATGTCTTATCCTGAGAAAAAGAACAATAAGAAAAGTGCATGCAACATTATATGCAAGAAAATTAGAGATAAGATGTGTAGAATACTCAGGTTCAGGCACATTGCACGCTCTAACTAAACTATTATAAAATGCGTGTTTGTCAACAGTATTGTATTATACAATAGCAATTGCAATGGCAGTAGAAATTATATTAGACAATTGGCAATTGTGTTAGAATGGGAAAACAGGTATGAAGAGTTGTAAAGTGATACAAAAATTAAGACACTGATCTGGTGATGACTGACTTTATATTTTGGAAAAGATGTAATCAGTTGGGGTCATTCTAATGCCTTAAGTCAAGTGAGGTAAATAACCTGTTTTTCCAGAATTGACAGTAATGCAAACATAATTTACAGTTCAGCCACTAGAGGGGGAACAGGACCCACATGATCGTCATCAATTCAACTGGGTGGGTAAATGTTCATAACCCTTGTATTCACTGCAAATGGTCACTTTGAGAAAAAACTACATTTGAGGTGTCAAGAATTAGCCAATACCCAATGGTAAAAGATTAGCTGAAATGCATAGAATCTGAAATGAAATGCATAGAATCTGAAAATTTCATTTATTTATTTCTTGTGTCATCTTCCATTGTTTGAAAAGATTGAACAATCTGTTGTGTCATGAAGTTAATTCAAGTCAAATAATACAACTAAAAAAACGATTTTCTGGTGTTACCGATCCAATATGTTGTACCCACTCTAACCAGCTTGTTCAAGGTCTGCCAAGTCAGAGTCAACACCATGCACTGGTAGTTTATTAGATCAGTGATTCCCAACTGGAGTGCCATCTGGTGAGAGAAGAGATGTCATGTAAAAATCCTTCAAACATTTCTAAATCGATATGTGTGTGAATCAATTAACATATACCACCACTTTCTGATGTCTCTAACAATAACAAAGAACACACACAAATGGATAGTAAAAAATGTGAACCATAAGAAGGTTTGGTCTGAATTGTCGCTCAGGATTGCACATTACATCTGTTGAACTTTTCATCAATTCCTCAAGTCCGCGTGTTCTTTTAATGGTGGCTTTTTGATTGCTTTTCCTTTAACTATTTAATCATCAATTAAATCATATGAATAAAGTATACACAGGGTCACAGCTTTCCCTGATTACACAAAACTATGTGAGTCTCATGCCCAGGTACTCTGCGACAACTTCACCTTTCCCTGGCCCATATATTTATACATTTTAACACACAAAGGGTTGTCCTTTCTTGGGAGATGGCCACTGATAGGTGTTGCTAAATTGGAAACCTTCACCAATCCATAGATTAACATACAAGGCACCCTAAGGCGCTCAACACACACAAACCAGATACCCATATATGGTATGTTAAATGCCCACATACGTTCTTTGTTAACTCCCTTTATTCAAACATCAAGTATGTAAACACATAGATTGTTTGTGGTTAACTCCCTTGTCCCAATCTATTCAATCAACAAGCCCCCACACATTCCACTTAATTCTATATGCAGTTTGTGTTTTCTAAAGCAATTGTGAAGGAAATTGTATTGTCTTAAGCTTTTAAATTGTTTTTGGCTTTTAGAATGCTTTATTTGCATCAGCATTAAGAGTAATTTTGTGTATGTGTCTTTCATGACATTTTCTAATGTAAAAGAAGCGCCCGTGGTTGACAGATGATAGACGGCAAGCTTCTCGGAAAGCTATGTGGTCAGTATTTAAAGCAGTCTCAGGTGCAGAAGAGTTTTGACACTTAACTTTTGATAAACAATTCTTAGAATTTGTGTTCGCATAAATTAACGATTTGTGCAAAACGACCCATGCTTAGGTGGATGTATTGATAGATAACAAATTGTGTGTGATAACAGTATATAAAGAAGGGAGGGTGAGCTCTCACTCACTCCTCCCATGCATGTTGAGATGTGCGTTAGACGAGTCCTTGTACAAGCAATAAAGCTTTACTTTTTCTGACAATCCTGGTTTCCATTATTCCATAGAAAATTTCACAACACAATTCATTCATTCATGCATCATTAAACCTTTAGTCATAAACGCAATCAGTAATTTCTAATTTAGGCTAAGCTAGATATGTATACATTTATTCCTTCACATCCAAAGTGTACAGATAAAGCCACCTCTCATACAGTTTGTGACAAACATGCTTAAACGGTCAAATACCTAGAAAAATAATATCACAATGTCTGTCTTGCCAAGTATTCACATAAGTGCAATCATCCTAAGTGAACGTAAACAGTTAAGAAAGAAAACAAACATGTATACTGGTCTTAAAGTAAAGCAGCTTAATAAATGTGCTGCTCTCTGTGTTATTAATGTTAATCAAACAACAAAAGACAAACAGAAAATCACTAACTGTATATTTACAATGAAGACTATCCAGTGTTATTTTACATGTGATTACCTTACATTTCTGTAATATTTCTTACCCGAATAGCCCTACTAGTCTTAGACGTATTTGAAAAACAAAAGCATTTTGTTTTATTTGTATCTTTATTCTGTTGTATTTATCTGTACTATCCTAAATAATTTATTTGTTCTTATTTTATTGCTGACTGTTTACTAGTTGTTGTTTTTTATTCAAAGTTTAAAATCAAATCTTGTGCTATTGCAACCAAATTAGCCCATTTTAAAACACAAGTACATTGAGAGAGCAAACATTTAGGTAAGATAGTTGCAATGGTAATTGAGCAATGTTTAGATATGAATAAAAACCTATATTAAAATCTGTCATCATAAAAAGGGATCTCATCAGAAAACAAAGTAACTTGCGCTACTTATCTGAAAAATTTCCTCAGATATTTTGATGTTAATTTAAGTTACTCCAGCCATAAAACTTCACATTTGTGCTAAACTTACAATTATGTAACACGCTGAGGATAGCTTATAACACGTTGATGATAGCATAGCTTTTAATAATACTATGGTTCGTGATCATAATCCACCTGAAGATGAAACATATCAGGTCTGGTGATGACGTAACACAGAGATCGTACGATTAAAAAAATACAGACGTTATTTATTATTTATTACAGGCTGTTTACGGTTTCTATACAAGAGCTGAGGCAAATGTTCGCGAAGTCGGCCCCTCCTCTGACAGTACCCACTCTCTCGGAAATAAACCCAGTTTTGCCACAAATTTACTCTATATTTGGTGTTGGTCTGATGTCTTGCTGGAGCGTCAAGGAATAGGAGGAGGAGAGAAGAGCGATACAGTAGAGAAGTGCGATAAACGTCTGTAGCAACTGACCCGTTGCACGAGATGGAGAAAACTTCTTCCAAACTCTTCAATTTATGGATTTATTGTGTGATTGTGTTCCTCACTGATGTTGGACTAGGTACGTCCTGTTTTTTTTCAGTTTTCCATAAACGTGTAGCTTATTCCCTATAACAATGCTCTGCCTTGTCTGATATAGCCTTGTTTATCTGATTTTGATATAGGTTATTATTATGTCTAAACCGATGTTGCTATTCAAGACAAAATGAATATGTTTAATTTTGAGTGTCAAATATTCTTTCTATCTATCTTTCTTTCTCTCTCTCTTTCATTCAGTTATACCTTGAATATCTGAGAGATCAGGTCTGATAAAAGTCTGATAAGTGTATGTAAACTTTATGAACTCTTGTGTTTGTAAAATGGTTTGTGTGATACATGCTGGTAATGCTGATTATTTGCTTCCCCTACAAATGGAGACGGAATCTGATCATATGTTAATGATTAGACATGTTTTTGTTTCTATAAACCTGCAGGCTGCGAGTTTAAGTGTTGTTTGAATCCAATTGGAGAATAAAAATGAGCATTTTTCTTTCTCTCCCAGGCTCCAACATCTGTACGTCTCGAGGAGCCAGCACATGTCAGCAGTGCCTGGCGGTACATCCTACCTGTGCCTGGTGCTTTCAAGAGGTGTGGTGCTCTACTATAATTTATGACTGAGCTGAAACATGTTTACTTTAGATTTGAATACCGTATTAAGATTCCTGAACAGTGAGCTGTTTGGTTTTAGTAGTTGTTGTATTGTTATGCTTTCCGAAATGTATTAGTAAAATAAAAAACTGTATATCCATGGTAGTGTTGTAGTACTCAGTCTTGTTTCGGTCTCAGATTAAGAGGACTCAGGACTTTATCTCAAGACCGATCAAGACCACAACTGAGAGGACATCACTAAATTCCTGGAGCTTTGTCTGATATATTTCTAATGTGATTGCTTTTTTTACTGTTGTTTCGTGTTCAAAATCAATGCAGGAATGTCTCAAAAAAGTAAAATGCCCAAAATGTATACAAATGCCCACAAAATTCAAGATATGATTGCAAGAAAAGTACTTGCATGAGTGCTTGTTTTTATTTTATAAGCAATATCACAAGAACAAGAATCAGGTTTTCACAAATAGGAGAATGATTGCAAACGTGAGATTGATTTTATATAAACTTTCAATAAACAAGTTAATATGAAATGACTTATATTTTATACAACATTTTACACACATTTTTTTTACTAAATGAATGCTTTGAACAAATCTGTTGTATACATGATTAAGTGGCTCACTCATTACTCATGTTTTGTCATTACCTACTGGAGATTTCAGTTTATATAAAAATTAAAAAAATAGGCCTGTCATTTTTTATGTTTTCAGAATATTTCTATATTCAAAATGTTATTTTTAAAACATTAATATTAGGTGTTAATCTTAACTTTAAGTAGGTGTAATTGTACCGGTTCATATGCAACTTCTGTGCCACCTCTGCAACACAAAGATTAAATTTAATCTTATTGATTTGAATGGTAATAATTGTTTAAATATGAGACATTTCTCAGACAGTAGATGTCATCAGTCACATCTGCCCTGACTTGATCTTGTTCTTATCTTGATCTCAACCCCACCAATTCAAGTCAATTCACTTTTATTTATATAGCGCTTTTTACAATGCAGATTGTTTCAAAGCAGCTTTACAGTGGTCACAGGAAAACAATATAAACAAAGTTTGTTTTGGCTAAACAGCAGCCTTAAAAGAGCAGGCGTCAATATAATTGATTAATATTCATCAATAATATTGATGAATATTAAGTGTTAAGTTTCCCCAACTGTGCAAGCCATAGGCGACAGCGGCAAGGAACCAAAACTCCAGCAGGTGACGGAATGTATGAATGAAGAACGGAATGGAGAAAAAAAAGAAAAAAACCTTGGGAGAAACCAGGCTCAGTCGGGGACCAGTTCTCCTCTGGCCAACAGCCAAACAGTACACGATTATTATATTGACAACATTTCAAGTCCAATATTAAGTCCAATTTGGTCCGGTTGGAGATTCATGATCTTCACAGGGGAGGGTCTAGTAGAATCTGGTAGAATCGGTCTCTGAAGACACTTCGGGGCAGTGCTGTGCTCGTGTCCAGGTGCAGGTCCTTCATCTGATCTGGATACGGCCCTGATCTGGCTGACCATGGTAACCTCGGAATAAACAGAGTCTAATATCAGCGTAGATGCCATTCTTCTTCTGATGTAGAGTACATCAGGTGTTATGGGAATGTTCCCGGTTCCAGCTCACCTAAATTATGCAGCCTAACAATCATTTTACATGATTAAAAATGTATGTATAATGTGTTATGTGTATGCCAGGTTGAAGAGATGTGTTTTCAGTCTAGAATTAAACTGACAGAGTGTGTCTGCTTCCCAAACTATATTAGGAAGACTGTTCCAGAGTTTAGAAGCTAAATAGGAAAAGGATCGATCACCAGCAGTTGACTTTGATATTCTAGGTATTATAAGCTGGTCAGTATTTTGGGATCGCAATAGACGTGAAGGACTATAATGTGTTAAGAGATCGCTCAAGTACTGTGGAGCTAAACCATTTAATGCTTTGTAAGTAATTAGCAAGATTTTAAAATGTACTCTGTGTTTAATAGGAAGCCAGTGCAGGTTTGACAGAACTGGGGTAATATGCTCATACTTCCTGGTTCTAGTAAGAACTCGAGCTGCTGCATTTTGGACCAGCTGGAATTTGTTTATTAAGCATGCAGGGCAACCACCCAGTAGAGCATTACAATAATCTAGCCTTGAACTCATGAATGCATAAACTATTCCTATAAACTATGCATAAACAAATTCTGCATTTGTCTTTGAGAGCATATGTCGCAGTTTATATATATTTTTAAGATGGAAGAATGCCGTTTTACAGATGCTAGAAACGTGGCTTTCACGTTTCTTAGGCTTTCAAGTCTTAGTCTTGCTCTTGTCTTGGTCTCAACACACTCTGGTCTTGGTCTTGACTCTGTCTTGGTTTAGGTGGTCTTGACTACAACACTAATCACTGGTGTATGCCAACACTTAGATCACGATTCAACAGAGATTAAATAGAAAATACTTGATTGTCCATTTTATCTTGTTGATTAGATTAGATTAGATTAGATTAGATTCAACTTTATTGTCATTACACAAGTACAGGTACAAGGCAACGAAATGCAGTTTAGGTCTAACCAGAAGTGCAATAGCAGCAAGTGCAGGATATATACAATGGTTGCATAAGTGCAGGATATGGAGATGTACAGGATTTACAGGATGTACAATGAATATAAATATACAGATGGTTATTACTATAACAGGTGAGTGTGTGCTATAAATATAATTACAGGTGTCTATAAACAGCATTTACAGGTGAATATGTGCTATAAATGTAAATGTATATACAGATGTCTAACTATAAACAGAATTTACAGGAAGATGTATACAATTGTTAGCTTAAGGTGAGCATTAAATGTAAGGTAGTGCAATGAGCATGGACAGTGCAAATAAGTGAGATGCGAAATGTAAACAGTTGGTACTGTATGAACAGTTAGTAGTGCAAATGAGCATGTTCCAGCTAAAGTACAGTAGTGCAAGGTGCAAGTGTAAACAGTTGTTACTGTAAACAGTAAACAGTTGTTGTAAACAGTTGTTACTGTAATGAACAGTCGGCAGTGCAAATGGCACAAATAAGTAACAGAGTCTATGAGGGGAGTGGGATGGTGGGGGGGGGGGGGGTGGGGGGGGAGGAGTCTATTGTTGTGTTTTCTGTTTAATAATAACACGCAGAGTCTGGACACTTTGCTATGTGCTCTCTTTACTAACTTCGCACGCACCTCAGACATGAGCAATCAACATATGATCAAGTCATACAACAAGTCAACTCAATCAAACACAGAGTGACAAACCAGATCCACCACATCTATGAGGGGAGTGGGATGGTGGGGGGGGGGGGGGGGGGAGGAGTGGGATGGTGGTAAGAGGAGAGTCTGTGAGGGGAGTGGGATGGTGGTGGGGGAGAAAGGAGTCTATGAGGGGAGTGGGATGGTGGGGGGGGGGGAAGAGGAGAGTCTATGAGGGGAGTGGGATGGTGTGGGAGTAACAGGAGAGTCTATGAGGGTAGTGGGTGAGTTGATGGTGAGTTGACCATGGTGAGTTGATGATGGTGAGTTGATGATGGTGAGTTGACCATACTTAAATAGATTTGTTTCTCAAGACTGGTTTTACCATCACCCACATGGTTATCCTCCACATGGTTTCCAGAGTAGTCAATGACCATGGCAATGCAACCATAGTAGCAACAGATAATTTCTTCCATATTACGTACAGAGTGAATCAGATTATTTGAAAAAAGGTGGTGTGTAGGATGGATTTAGTTCTATCAGTTGGCTGTTGGTTGAATGGAAGCAGATCTAAATGTGAAGTTATAGAGAAGTCCATTATATATCACCAAAGAGAAGTCTGTCGTTTCAAAGGAAGAGTTTTGACATTTGATTAATTTGAATGTTTTTAAAAATCAAATACGCATATTTGAATTGTTTATTGTTCATTTAGGAAAAAAATCATTACATGCCAACTTAAACAGGAAGTCTTATGAGAACAGTTCAAAATATTTTCAATGACAGTGTTTAAGCCCACAACCAATGAATCATTATCAAAAGGAAAAAGGAAGAGGTAGCAAGTATTCCTATGTTATTGTAAGTCATTCTCAAAACCTATGCATTTATCTTGTATAAAAGTGTGAATCATGCACTATAGCTTTTTGCTAGACAGAAAGTTAACTATGAAGGAAAATCCACTAGTTTGTCAATTTCCCGATACAAAAAATATTTGCCAATGGCAGATGAGGTGGGAAGTGTTTCGTTTTTTTTCTTGTAATTCTGTTTGCTACAGAAATCTTTATTAAGTGCCCTGCACCAGTATAACTGTATACCAAATGCTTATCAGGACTTTGGGCAAGATGTGCCCGGCTCTTCTCGATGCGACCTGAAGAAGAACCTCATCGAGGCAGGATGCAGGAGAGGAGCTCTGGAGTATCCCACCAGCAAAATGCAAGTGACAGAGAACAAGGATCTCAGTGACAAGGCCTCGGGATCCACCACCGACGTCACCCAGATCCAACCTCAGAGCATCCAGATCTCTCTGAGACCTGGTGAGTTCATCAACCCAAAAACAAGTGATCGCAAATGACATGTTCCTCCATTAGACTAAATTGCCACTCTGCCGTTTATAGATGATTCCCAAGTCTTCACGCTTAAAGTTCGTCAGGTTGAGGACTACCCTGTTGACTTGTATTATCTGATGGACCTGTCCTACTCCATGAATGACGACTTGTCTCAGTTGCGACGACTGGGGCGCGGCCTGGCTGAAGAGATGAGTAAAACCACCAGTAATCTGCGCATGGGCTTTGGGGCTTTTGTGGATAAACCCGTATCCCCGTACATGTACATCTCTCCTCAAGCGGCAGTGTTAAATCCCTGTTACTCGTGAGTGATGACATATATTTACATGCTGAACATAAACATTACAGATGATAGGTGTTTATTACAAACTTGTAATTGGGCGGTGTGCTTGTTAGCTGACAGACTCTGATATTACATATTTAGACACACTGCTATTATGGTTGAAGTGTCTCCATATGCTGAGTTACAAATGAAATAAGTATTCCACTGTAAGCTGTTTTCTAAAGCTTGAATGTGGTGACTCATTTGTGCCAGCAAAGGTGAATGACCAACACTACCCATCGGTTTGTCATGGCTACACAATGACCATTTACATTTGCGATGCATATCCATAGCAACTTACATTGAATTCAAGAAACACTCTAATCAGTACTTGCTTTCCCTGGGAATCGCATCCATGACCTTGGTGTTGCAAGCGCCACTCTCTACTGTTTGAGCCACAGGAAAGCCAGTATTAGTAGAAGCCTGTTTCTATATTTTTCTATATATTTCTATATGAAACTTGGTCTTCAAATATTTCTCTATTTTAAATGCTAGAATTCCGTACAAATGCCAGCCTCAGTTTGGCTACAGACACGTTCTGTCTCTGACGGAGGAGGTGGGCCGCTTTACAGAGGAAGTGAAGAAACAGAAGGTGTCTCGGAACAGGGATGCCCCAGAAGGAGGCTTTGATGCCATCATACAGGCAGCCGTGTGCAAGGTTGAACCAGCTAAACAAGCAAAAAAAAAATCACTTTAAATAACTTTACATGAATTATTTTTGACCTACTGTCATTTTGACCTCTCTTATTTGACCATTTTTGTCTTTCTCCCAGGATAAAATTGGATGGAGACCAGGTGCTTCTCACTTACTGGTTTTCACCACAGATGCCAAAACACACGTGGCACTGGATGGGCGCTTGGCGGGAATTGTGCGACCCAATGACGGCCAATGCCATGTGGGAACAGATAACGTCTACAATATGTCTACAACTATGGTAGTGATATTCTACTGACATTTTTAAGCACTTTGCCACACAAACATAATTCATAATTTTGATGGTCATTTTTTCAGGACTACCCATCACTGGCATTAATCACAGAGAAAATGTCAGAGAACAATATAAATCTCATCTTTGCTGTGACTAGCCATGTGGAATCACTTTATAAGGTAAAAAAGTTGTTAAATGTCACTGTGAATCAATATGGTAATAAGGTAAATGTCAGATAAGATTTTTTAAAGACACTTTCAAAGATTTCTCCTCTATTCATTGTAGAACTATAGTGAGCTGATCCCTGGCACTGCAGTGGGAACGCTGTCCGAGGATTCTCATAATGTTATCCAGCTGATCCAGGATGCATACGCTGTAATGTCTCTTTTTATATTTACCCCCAAAAAATTCTGTGCTGGCAAGATTGGCTTATAATAAATCTTGGCCGTTTTTTTTTTGTATCGATTCTGCATGACTAGAGAAAACAAGAGCTGTGCGGTTCCCTTTTGCCAAACCTTCAACATCTATAATGCACTTTTGATTTTGGCTCCACCTCTCTATCCATTTGATTGTATGTGAACAGAAATACAAAAGTTTAATTTGTAGTTTTAATAAAAGTCCTGGCGCTGTAAAAAATTCCTGCGTCAACTGGCGGATATTTGCAGACAAATTAATGGGGATAAAAACTAGGAGTAGGTAACAGAGAAAGAGTATACTGTACATTGTTCATCTTAAGATTATTGCCGTCTACCACATCAAATAATGTGATTTTTATTGTTAAAATGATTTGCTGTTGTGATCCACATAATGCCACACATATGCTATCAATAAAGTTGAACTTGCGTTGAACCTGGAACAAAAGCCTTTCCTTCAGAAGGCTTTAATCCATTCGCATTGTCTTTGGTCACTGATCTATTGTTTGCTGTTGTGTTTGTGTAACAGAAACTGCGCTCCAAGGTTGAGCTGGAGCTCTTGAATGTCCCAGAAGAGCTCAGTCTGACATTTAATGCAACATGTCTCAATGAAGAAGTCATCCCTGGACTAAAATCCTGCTCGGGCCTCAAAAGAGGCGATACCGTCAGTATCCTCTTCTCTTATCTCTAATATCCTCCAACCATCTCATTCAATTCTCTAGTTGTTCTTTATCCTCTCTATAAAACTCCTGGAACTGCTTAACCACACCTTTTATTCCAAAAGTCCCATATTCCACAAGAGGAGAGGCACAGGAAATATCCTTTCTAATGTGCAATCATCTGCCTTCCTTGATAAATGACTTGCATAAAATATTGTGGTTTCTCTCCCTTCCTTGTAAATGGTTAACTGTAAAAAATTACACTCAGGACAGGACAAATGGGTGTAACTGTGCCATTACTCATTTTGCTGAGTGTCTAGGCATCAGACTTGCCTGTTTCCTGTTCTCTGCCATACTGCTCTGACTCATACACCCAGCGGTCAGTTCAGACCGTCTATCATTCCACCACAGTCACTGTCAACAATGGAAGGATAAGACTCATAAGTGTTATGTACATGATGGCTAAAAATCCCCTCTAGAAATAAAAAACTATTATTTTGGCAGATGAGTAAAGTATTGAATTGACATTATTATACAATATATTTTAACTAATAGCAATTATTATATTCAATTAATGAGTATTTTGGTTTAGTGTATTTTGAAAGAAATCTCTAATGCTCACCGAGGCTGCATTTATTTGATCAAAATAAATATATAATATTTAATACCGTATTTTCCGCACCATAAGGCGTATATTTTTAATGGACTATAAGACGTGAGCGCAATTATGAGTATATTTTCGGACTTAATCCACACACAAGGCGCACTGGACTATAAGGCGCATGGGCGATTTTTGAGAAAATTTGAGAAAAAACTTTTAGGTGAGCCTTATAGTGCGGAAAATACGGTAATAAAAAATTACTGTTTTCTATTTTAACATTTTATTTGTTCCTGTGATTTCCAAAACATTATATATATATATTGTTCACGCCGGCGGTTGAAGGCAAGGCAATGCAATGCAAACCACTGGCTCTATGTGCATCTTACGTGCAAACAAGTTTAACAAACACAGCACAACAGACAACTAGAAAGTACCAAACACAGGACTTAAAAACACAGCGAACTGAGGGACTAACAAGACACACCTGAATAGAACTACCTTAATCAGTTACCAAGGAGACAGATGGGCAGAGGACAGGGGAAAACTGAACTAATTACAGATAGGCTACAAACAAGGTGAACACTAATCCAACATCAAGCCCAATTGTGATAATATAGAAAAACCTCATAGTTTTTTAGGATTTTTTAATTAATTAAAAGCAACATTTAGTTGAAATAGAAACTCTTTGATAAAAGTTATTTTTGATCAATTGATTTTGGTTTTGGCGCTCTGTAACAACCCCACATTCCCTCAATATCATCTTTCCAGGTGTCCTTTAGTGTAGAAGCTCGGGCCCGGGGCTGTCCCAAGGAGAAGCGAAAGACCTTTACCATAAAACCAGTCGGCTTCAAAGACACATTGCGGATCACAGTCAACTTTGAGTGTGAGTGTAAATGCCAAGCTAAGGCAGAACCCGACAGTCCCATCTGTCACCACGGCAACGGTACCTATGAGTGTGGAATCTGCCTGTGTAACCCAGGACGATTGGGTCCCAGGTGTGAGTGTGCAGAAGGGGACTACAGCCCCACTGAGCAGGATGCTTGCACTGGGCCGGACAAAGTGATCTGCAGTGGCCGTGGAGACTGCGTGTGCGGCCAATGTGTGTGTCACAACAACGATTTTGGCAAGGTGTGGGGGAAGAGGTGTGAGTGTGACGATTTCAGCTGTCTGCGGTACAAAGGAGAGCTCTGCTCAGGTAAGACAGGCTTTAAGGCCAAGTGAAGCTAAAAGTGGTTTGTTGACTCTAGGCTGTTGGTTTATAAATGAGTGTGACATAACGGAGTACCACAAGGCTGAGTACTAGGACCATTGCTTTTCACCCTGTACATTTTAGTTTTCACTGTTTTGCTCATAATATTCAGCTCTATATTTATTTGCAGCCTGACAAAACACACCAATTCACAAAACTAATGGAATACATAATTGATATTAAATTGGATTGCTAGTAATTTCCTACCACTAAATTTTGAAAGGGGAAAAAAATGGTTTTAATAGTCATAAATTCTATAATAAAATGCAGCGGAATAAGCAAACAAATTATTCTTGACCCTTTTTTTGTATTAGATACTGACAATGATGTTTTTGCATTTTTATTCTTCTTCCAATCGCTCTTTTAATTCCATTCTTTTTAGTGAATCAAAGCCATACAGTGAAACTAGTGTAGATTAATTTCCAGACAAATTATCCTTATGAGTCAGTTCTTTTGTGAATAATAAAAAAGAACATGCAGTAAACCAATGTTGTCCAATTTTCTGCAAACAACTTAACTCAAATTTTTTGATTTTAGTGAAACATGCAGATTCTACTGCTGTTACCTGTGTTTTTGTTAATGTCTATAGTCTTTTTGTTCATATGAAACCGTAAAGTTGTTTTCAATAATATTTTATTTAAAAAAGAATAAATATGTTACCAGTTGTTTTTCAGATGTAGTTAATCATTTAGAGTCTAAATGATTAACTACAAATGTCACTTTTACAATTTTAATTTCACTTCTTACAATTTAAAAATATATTTTAAGCTTTTTATTTATATATTGTTTTACTATTTAAATCTTACAATGGTCTTTTTGTGCAGTCATTTGCTTGAATATTGTGCTTATGTTGTCCTTTTTAAAGAGTAATACCACTCGGTTTAATATTTTGTTTAATAATTCAAAGACACCCATACCTTTAAAGTACAAAATACTTTTTAGGGCTAGTGCATCTCAGCCTCGACAAAATCACAACCAGGAGGATATTAGAATAGAGATTGTTTTTCACAGCCTGATATTTTGTACAAAACGTTTTCTTTACGAGTAAGGTTCTGTGTTCCCTGACTCACATCACCTTAAAGGAATTACCTACAATAACACTAAAACGTCTCCTGCATTAGTTGAAGAATGAGCTCCTCTTATAAATAAACATGCTCTGTGGGACTTGGCAGGCTAAACCGTGTGTTGACCTTTTGAGACATGTGTGTTTGTTCTTCAGACGAGGTGCTGATTTTTCACTGGGGCACTTTTGAGTTGGAATGGTTGGAATAGTTTATGTGAAAAATTACAAAATGCTGTAGTGCACCTCTTGAAGCTGTACACTTAGAAAGGGGTTCGTTTCTTCTTTAAGCAGAACCAGATCTCTGTATTCGTGACTCCAAAAGATTTTACAGTGTACCTTTAGAGACCTTGTCTACATCTACAAGAAGTTTCTTAGAGCCTCAATAACATATTCCAAGAGGCCCAAAGTTATCCAGAAAATGCCTTTCTGCGTTGTCACACACTGATGATGTAATTGAACCAAGAATAGCCCAGTGGGGGAGTAAAGTAGTGTTTGTGCTGATGTGAAGAGTTTGTATTGTTTTTCTGTGGCAAGAATAATAATATGCATTACTGGGAGTTTTTTTTAGCATTTGGTTAGCCATTGTTTTATTTCCATTTTGTTTTTGATTTAGCTGCATCATTGTGTTTCCAACCAAAATCCCAGTTCACTCATAAGCACTTTTTTGTGAAGGCATAGCAATCTCCTACACAAACATGCATACTGCCTCAGATGTGTTTATAATTATAACTGTAAATCACGTATGTAATGGGGCTCAGCATTCTGCCATTGAATGTCAAGTGAAGTATAGCATAATGCTTATCATATTATTTCTGTCACATTCCTGACATTCACCAGCACAAGATGTCCATTTATAGAAATCTGTGTGCTTTTAAAAAAGTCTGTTTGACAACAGTTAAGCATGATTTCCAGTGAGGAATTTAATTTGTGAACATGGAACGCTTCAGCATAATATTTGGTAATGATAACTTTTTTTAACGCATGTGTGGAATGTACAACTCCTTACTTGAGGCACTTCACTTCAAAATAACTTCATTACATTATGGGATTGAACATTTGTCATCCTGGGACGTTTTCTTGCAAGGGTCAAACATATAGTAGTCATGTGGAATCTTCTTACTTATTCCCATCTTTGTGTTATTTGTCTTTCATGGCTCATTCCAGGTCATGGCACTTGTTACTGTGGGTTTTGCCAGTGTGATCCAGACTGGAAGGGGGAGAACTGCAATTGTTCTACTCGTACAGACACCTGTATGTCCAGCTTGGGGCTGCTGTGCAGTGGTCGTGGTCAGTGTGTGTGTGGGAGCTGTGAATGCACTCAGCCTGGGGCCTACGGCTCCACCTGCGATAAATGCCCTACCTGCCCTGATGCCTGCACCCTAAAGAAGTGAGCGTAATACTGTTATTAAGAATAAAATAAAATTCTGCCAGGTAGAATTCATTCACACGCAATCGCTTTCTCACTAATGTATTCATAAAAATTTAATCTTTTCTCTGCTGCTTTATCTGTATCGGATTTAGAATGAGCAGAAGTTTGTGAGAAATAGATCTGATACGAATTAGCTGTTTGGTAGGAGCAATAGGCTTGCTGGTTGCGCTGTCATGTCAAAGCTGTGCACAAGGCAACCCACTTTTGAGTCTCTTGTTTGCTTGTTTAGTTTTTTTATTGCAAAAGAAAGGTGTTTGAATCTCTGCTCGTGGTTCAGGATTATTTGTTGATTAATGACATCATCAGCAACTGGTTAACGTCGACTCTACCTTCATTACAGAAATGTAAAAAAGTTAGAAAGAAAACTTTTAAAAGTTGTTTAACCCTTACTACACAGAATTTAGTAAGCCAGGGGCTCCTTTTGTGGGCCCTTAAGATGACTTATAATAATAATAATACTTATTATTATTATGTTTTTTGGAAAAGAATATACATTTTCCTAGTTATTTGAAATATTAGCTCTGAAATATTTTATTGGGGATAAATAAGTTTGAAAAAATCGTTATCCTTAATTATCCAGTACATCTAGAAACAACTAACCCTAATTCAAATATTTTTGTGGACAATGTGGGGCAACTTTTTTTAGTCAAAAGGGTTGAGAGCCAGAGAAACTACAGATCTAAAGAAACATGTATTTCATTCCAAACATAGCCAATGAGTTTGTAAGTTTATGTTGTCTTTATTTAAGTTAAATATTTCTATGTCGTTCACATAGAAAATTAAAATTAACATAATTTTTTTCTCTCTCTCTCTAGGGACTGTGTTGAGTGTAAACACTTTAAGAGGGGGAAACTCTTCGATGATGATACCTGCACTCGAATATGCAGAGATGAAATCAAGCTGGTGGATGATCTGGGTACCATTATCACTTTGCAATAGATAATAACCAAAACGTTGGTCATTTTAATGAACAACAACAATAAAATGTATTATTATTTCAATGAATCATGACAGCCTTTCCTCTATAGGATTTTTTTGTAAGCCTCTGTTACTCTACAGTGTTCCATGATAAGAATGCAGTAAATTGCACCTATAAGGATGAGGATGACTGTGTGCAAAGGTTTCAGTACTATGAGGACAACAGTGGCAAATCCATCCTGTCTCTGGTCAAAGAGCCAGGTAATCACATTTTAATGTTCTCACCGTTTCTGGTCATCAGTGTTTCAGATGTTTGTTTGAGGAGATGAAAGGAAAGTATATTATCCAGGGTACTAGTGTTTATTGTATTATTGTGTATTAGAGATTTTAAAACATAGGAGTTTATAGCTGTTTGTGTAAGCGTACGGATGTGTAGGTGTATGTTCAGTGTGTGATGGCTGTAAATTCAGGAGCCCGCAGTGAGAGTCTGCTGCTCTGGTTTAATGGACACACATGTGGAACATGGGCTCTATTAGTGGCACACACATCTCCAGAACCCAGGGAGCACCCCACCTTGTAAAAACACATCGCAATAAACAACATTCAAGCTACTGAAGAACCCGCTGACACAGTGTAATTCCTACTGGGACAGGAATGGTTCAGGCAGGAAGCAAAGAAACAGACGCAAGGCAATTTATAGAAGATAGCTTACAGATTTTTTGAAAATTCTGGATTAAAAAAAAAAGGAAATCAAGATACATAAACACTATCATTCAAAAGTTTAGGGCCAGTGAGTGTTTTAATTAAGAATCTAATAGTTTTTCATTCAGCATGGACGCATTAAAATGGTTAAAAGTGCTGCAAAAACAGTCATTTTAAATTGTAATAATATTTAACAATATTAATATATTATAGCATTACTACATTTGTATGGTTTTTAATCAAATAAAATAAATGCAGCCTTAGTGAGCGATCCATTCACACCAAGAACGATAACTATAAAGATAACCAACAATATCAAAATTAGCGTTCACAACAGAGCTCAGTAACTTTTTTTATTTTAAGCGCGTGTTGCTATTTTGTGTTTTGCTGCTATAAACGCTCGAGCAAGTCAGGTGGATTCCAATTGTCAAATTTTTATTTTTATAGATTTTCTTTTAACCATTCATCAGCTGGAAAAAAAGTCATTCTAAAAATTGATTTCAACTTTATAGTTTTTCTTTGACATTATGGCAAGCTGTTTTAACATTTAACTATAGCTTTAACATTTAAAGTTTAAATGCACAAATACCTATTTTCATGCTACTAGTATTTTATTTTTTAGATACTAGTATCTATTCCATTATGTACTAGTACTAATTCATTAGCTACCTATTAAATATATACTAGTACCTATTAAATGGATACAAGTACATTTTAGGGATAAAATGTTGCCATAGTGTTGTTGTGGTGTGTATTCTGCTGTTCTTATATATTTAAAAAGAGAATTGTAATGATAACAATTAAGTTATCATCCCTGGAGGGTATTCCAGAAAGCAAGGTTATCTTACTATCAAACACACCTTGAAACAAGGTTGATCAACCCAAACCTTGCTTACTCGAGGTATGCTGATTCCAAAAAATGCATTTGGGAGTAAGTTCATCCAACCCAGAGTATGTTCACTGTTAACACACAAGACATTCTCAACAAAGCTATGAATCCCCGAGTCCCCATGGAAACGAACACTAAGAAAAAGTGCTCTCTCTCTCTCTCTCAATCCATCTCTATCTATCTAATCTAGGGTGTGTATAAAATTTACATGCACATCTGTCATGCCCATACCTCTAAACTAACTCTCAAACTGAACCTGCTCCGAAGCAGGTTATGTTCAGAGAATAAATTGCCATGGCCTGAAAGTTACCTCCGTTTTTGGAACCGAAAGTTGTCTGCTTACTTGGCCTTAAACATTCCTACGTATGTCAGATTACCTGCTTTCTGGAATACTCCCTTGGTGTGAACGAGCATTTAGAGACTTAAACAACAAAAAATTTGAACCACAAACGTTTTGAACAGTATTGTAATTAAAAGTATATCCGCCTAGTTCAGATTTTTTTTTTTATGAAAGTTTTAAAGCATCTCTCACACACATTTTATTTTCCTTTGTTCTAGACTGCCCTAAAGGCCCTGATATCTTGGTGGTGCTCCTGTCAGTAGCTGGTGCCATCTTGTTCTTGGGTCTGGCTGCTCTGCTTATCTGGAAACTGCTTATCACCATCCATGATCGCCGTGAATTTGCCAGGTTCGAGGAGGAGCGGGCGCGTGCCAAGTGGGAAACGGTTAGTGAAGTGTAACAATGCACACAAATACTCTGTGCATACTGCAGTACATTTCAGGCAGAAGTGATCAAAGACCTCAGGATACAGAACAAAACACATTTACTCTCACACACCCCTCTGTTTAATGTAAAAAGCTCAAATTACTGTGTCTAAGGAGCTATAGATGTTGGCAGGATGATTATACTGTTTCAGTGGCATGCTGCTTTCCCCTTCAGAACAAAGGAAACGCCTCTGTAGCCTTGAGCAAGTTTTGTTTTAAATTATCCAATGCTAATAAGGCTTTCCCAGTGAGGTCTCAAGCCACATGTGAACTCTCTGATCCCTTCCTTACAGAGTTCCCCACTTAACCTTTTATCCTAAAATGTGTAATCCAGCTAACAAAAATCTGTTCCAAGAGCTTTTTGTTAACATTCCCATTTAGTTATTGAAACGTTATTTCTGAGTGTTCTTTGAACATAGTTTAAGTCCCCTTGCATCAATAATTGTATCCCTTAAAGCTCAATTTTGATAATAAAATTTTGTAACCTTTAAATAGCTTAAATGTAACACCCTTGCGTACTTTAGTACACACAGATCCATAAATATGCAAATGAGCCCCTCCACTAAAAACTGTTGTAAATGCTATACAAAAGTGGGAAATATTGGTTTAATTCAGCAATATATGTTTGAACCAGAAACTGATCGAGAAGAAGAAGAGCAAATTATATAGTCATGTCTACAAGTTGATGGTGATGTGTTTTATGTATCGCTCTCTGCAACATCAGACACATAATGGTAATTAATAGGAATAGATTATACCTTGACTATCAAACAGCTAAGAATAATGTTGCACAAACCACGTTCCTGTTTGCCATCTCAGAGTCAGACAGCTGCCTTCTAAAAATCAGTGTCCTTCGAAAAGCTTTGAACATCATAGAATGTCAGAGGAGAAAGGCATATTCATCATAACATTGTAATATACAACATACAGATAATTCACCCGATATATTGCTATATATCAATTTTTTAGCTTATAGCTTTAACTTGATTTGCATCACAGGGGATCTTGAAACATTATTTAAATCTTTGTTTATGCAAAAGGAAATTTTTGCATTTTGGAAAAAAAAAATGGGAATGTTGCTTTTAAATGTTCTATAAACATTATACAATTTTTTTTTTAAGTTAGACAAACAACCAACTAAAACGTCTCAGAATAAGCCCATAAAGGATGTATAAATACCAACAATTTAAGAACATTTTTCAAAGACCAGATAACTGAATTTTATTGGGGGAAAAATTGCTCATAACTTTGAGAGAACCTTGCCAGAATCTTGAATCTCAGAATTCTGCTAACTTTACCTGTTAGCTGGGATCATACACCTTTGTTTAAAGGAGGGTTTTGGCTAGAAAAGCATATTGGTCAAATGCAAACTGTTATAAATGCACACTGAATTAATTCTTCTTCTTGTAGGGCCACAACCCTCTCTACAAAGGTGCCACGTCAACATTCACAAATATCACATATCGAGGCAAGGACTGACCACAGAGAGCAGAAGATTGACTGGACAGCATTCATAAATGTATTATTTTTAAAGTGTTTCCTTCAAAGGTGTTTTTCTCTTTTTTTTTATTGCACAAATTGAACAGTCAAAAAAGGATTGTACATATTTTGTTGTACATATGTAAAGTAAAAAATGGCACCACTGTGGAGGTCTTTCTATTTGTCACTGGGTGAATGATAGTCTTTACATTTGCTTCTTACATGAAGAATGTAAGCTTCTTGCTTCTTACATTTGTTAGCACAGTGACTGGAGAGCTTCAGACTGTAGTGACAGACGGCAAGACATTTCCTTCCTCTCCCTGATCCGTCATTCTGTGTAGTGGCAGATATGAATGATAAAAAGCCTGAGAGCTATTTCCAACTACTGATGGCCTGTGGTAACACTGAATCCTTCATCGTGAACGTGAAATATTCTAGATATAAGCTATGCTTTTTGTAGCTGTATTAATATACTATGCATCTACAATATTCTAGTGGTCGCTTTATCACACGGGCCTTTAGTACACAGTTTTTGGTAAAATTCACAAGTCCAAGTGCTGTATAAAAAGATGCAAACGTTTTCTGTCCAGCATTTTTGCAAAATATACACCAAAATAGACACAATGTAATTAATTGTTTCGAAGAATTACCTTAAATTTTAACCATACCTCACAGCTCAAGTGCAAAAAAGTGTATAACAGTGCTCTCTAGTGGGATATACGGTATATAAAATCCACGAATTTGTCTTTTTGTGCTGTCAGACGTCACATGACATGTTATATGTTAATTAAATAGTTATAAATAAATATGTCAAATGTTTTTTTTGGGGGGGGGGGTGGGGGAGGGGGGTATAATAAATTAATTAATTTGTGTAATGTCACTGTTATAATATCTAGTGATGCCACACACTTGCAATATCAATTAAAAAAACGTATAAATGAAACATGGTGTGTATCAATGTTTTTTGTTTCATGCTCATGTATGATAATAATTATTATTTATTATGTAAAATATTTAATAATGGCTCGTTCTAGTTTCTTTGCTATGTTATATGTATTGAGCTACAGCAACACCTGCTGGACTGATGTTATAACCACAACTAGTGATTTTCTTTCTTCATCAAGACACTGTTAGGTAATTATTACGTAAAATATTTAGTTTTTACGTGCAGCAGATAATTTACTTTAGAAAACAAATCATCCATGCTATTTTTATATTGCTATATGTTAAATATGCAAAATTGGGCAGCTATTGAACCCGAAACCTTTTGTCACACCAGATATCATAAAGTGGGTCATTGCTCATCTTAATTACCTATAATTACGTGTTTTTGAATTTAAGTTCATCATAAGCTAATAATATATGTAGCAATATATAATTGGATTATATTTTCAAAACCACGAGAATAACAAATTATAAGAAATGGTCACACTTTAACTTTATTCGCCCTATTTAAAGTTTCAGATTAAATAAATAAATCATGTGCATTTGTTGTTACGCTATTCAACTAACGTTTCAGCTCTAAATGTTACGTTATTTTCGCAATGTATGAGTAGTCGCTAGGATCACTTTACGAGAGAGAGAGAGAGAGAGAGAGAGAGAGAGAGAGAGAGAGAGAGAGAGAGAGAGAGAAAGAAAGAGAAAGAGAGAGAAGAGAAAAAAGAAAAAAGGAATGTTGATGATGATGATGCTGACACACTGAAGACTGTGCCAGGGTCACAGTCAGTCCTGCGATCAGCGTTAAAGATCCTGGAAATGTGCTGGTGAGTTTATAAAATCACATCTCAATCTTTATACACGATACAGATCTTTAAAAAGCGCAGATGATCACACAAGCAGATAATCAGAAATAAGACAACACCCTGCTTCTCTTCAACTGCATCTCATCCACTAACGCTGGCAGTGTAAATAATATCTCTTATCGCTTACTATAGTCACATATATGCGGTTTTTATTTCAATGTCACATGTGTTCTTGTAAATTTAAACCGCATCATCACTGCTGTTGTTGTTAGCCTAACGTCGGTTAGCTCGTGGCTAGCTAATGTATCGCCACCGCTTTAGTGAAAATTAAAGTCAGTGGCATTTAAAGAGAAATATGTCAGATGTTATGTTTCTGTTCCTCGATACGGTTGTTGTTACAGTAGACGTGGTGAAGTAGAGAATATATATTTGTCGTTTAGTTGTTGGACCGACAGTGTAAATAAACCTGTCATCCAGAAAGAGCGCGTCGGCCCCTAAACACTTTATAAGGACTGTAAATAAACATTATTTTTTAAAGGTGTATTACTTTCCAACTTTCCCCTCTTTATGTAGATATAGTTATGCACACGAAACTGTGTATATATATAAATATATATATAGTTATAAATAATAAATATATTTGTCTGTTTCTAAAATGAGTAAACCAATATATAAAATGTATGTTCTTTTGCTAACAATTATTCATCTTTAAACATCTATCCACCTTTCTCCATTTTGTGAACACATTTGACGATTCATTTATTTATTCATGATTCTATTTTTGTCACTTTAGTCTATTTTTGTTTATTTGCTTAAATTTAAACTCATGTTTTATTTTTAATTAATTTAGGCCTTTTTATTTGGTAATTGGCCTGTTGCATTAACACATTGCATCACCTTTAATTAATTTTCCCTTCCCTTACAGATCTGCTGCGTTTTTGGAAAACTGTTAATATGTTGTTTAAGTGATTCCATCAGGTGTTGATAGTTTTTTATAGTCAGACACAATTTATAACCTGCACTCTTTTTCAGTAAAAATTTCAGCATATTGTAAGTAAAAACAGATTGTAAGTATTTTATTAAATGGATACCAACTACAGTTTGACATGCGATGAGAAATCATGATTAGAAAGAAAGAGTGAATAGCATAAGTACACAGAAAGAAAAATAGAAGGTGGTGAAGTGTGAGTGTGCTGTTAAGGCTTAAGAGTTTTAGTTGTCCTCGTGCTTTAAAACGCGTGTCTTGTCTTGTCATTGTCATCTAAATATTGTTTGTGTTGTAAACCGTTCTTCTGATTCTGTTCAGGTTTGAAGTCATAGCTCCTCAGTAAAGAGCCATGCTATGTCAGGCTATGACCTATAACCAGAGGGTAACTGTGTCCTGGCGTGTGTGAACGGGGCGCTTGGAGCTTCTATGGGTTGGGTCAGGCTGCACTCAATTCTATTGATTATTTGGGACAGCAGTAGCCCGCCTGAAAGTGAACTGAGGGGCATGCTGCAGTCAGTTTAACTTTACACAAATGAAAAATGCGTTTAGATTGTGAAATCGGAGACTGATCAGGCTCAGTGGTTCTCAACTTGTGGGTCATGACACAAAAATGGGTCACAGGTCTGGTGGGGTCACGCATACAAAGCAATGCTAAATGCAAATAGTCATGGAGCTAAATAAATACACTACCGTTCAATAGTTTGGGGTCAACGAAATGTTATTCTGCAGGTACACTTTAAACCGATCAAAGGTGAGAGTAAATGCATTTATATTGTTAGTAAAGATTTCTATTTCTAAAGCAACACTGCTGTTTTCAACATTGATAATAATACAAATTTTTCTTGAGCACCGGAATCAAGAAAATTACAGTGGTTTCTGAAGGATCACCTGCCCAAAAAAATTATTACATTTTAGAAAATGGTTATTTTAAATTGTAATAATATTTCACAATATTACGGTTTTTACTACGCTTTTCATAAAATAAATGCAGCGTTGGTGAGCATAAGAGACTAGCCCAAACTTTTGAACAGTAGTGTAGACTTTTGAACTTTGGAAAAAAAGGATAATTATCATATCTTTTGTGGTTAAAGTCACAGGCGTGCATCCAGTAAAACTCAGGCTGCGTCTGAAATTTCATATTTCTCTACTATGTAGTAGGAAAAAATAGTATGTACCGTAATAAGAATTTATAAACGTGTGTGCATGCAATGGACATTTCACTATCCCATGAGGCCACAGGAGAGGATTTGTGAAGGGCAGTCATGTAATAGGGATGTACGTACATGAAGAATGTAGTATATCTGGATTACATTCACGCATTCTTAGTATATAGCCTCAGTATTTTGGCACAAATGCATGTGTCAATCCTGCTTTAATCCTGAAAACCCATAAAATGTTGTGTGTTATTAATATTATTAGGCTTAAGCAGTTCATGGTAATATGAATATATTTTAATCTTTGATTTTGATTACATTTATCAAATAAATCTTTATAAAATCTTTTTATCTTTAATAAATAGTATTTGTATGCTAAAGAATATTGGTGCTTTTGTGTAATTTCACAGGTTTATCTGTCATGGACACAAATATGTTACCAAAATTCACCTCAAAAGACGAGGAAATTGACTTCTGGAAGGCTCTTTCGCTGAAGTACAAGAAAAAGTAAGTAGCAGTACAGTGAGCAGCATTGAACTCAGACACAGCTCAGGTCTCTGTTTTGTAGTCTGACACCTGAGAGCTTTCTTTCATGTTGTCCTTTGTGTTCGCCATTCATATTTTCTTTTGAAAAAAGCATTTGCTTGCCCTGAAGCAATGCATGTTAATGCCGGGAATAACACCAATGCAACCCACTTCCTTGCATTATGATGGCCATTTCAAGGAATCTGCTGTATGTTTGAAGATTTCCTCTTCTCACATTAGCCTGTTTATCTTATGCAATCCGCCACAGTGGGAATTTCCTTCAATGGGTTTCGCTTTTGTGATGTGATATAGACTCCCGCTGCCAATTTAACCCTTGCAAAGCTCTTAGCGACATTGTAATATAAAAAAAGATTATACGAGAAGCTTGTTTTTTGGTAAATTGTATCCCAAAGCAGCATTTCTTGTCTCCAGTGTGGAGTGTTTCAGACTCTCTTTGTGTGACTCTAAGAAAGGGGCAGCCGATGGCTTTTACACGCACAAAAACTTTGTACGTACAAGTTTACGATTAACAGTCTACTGTATGGGTTACGTCTATTACATAAAAAAACAACAGACGGGGGTTTAAAGCTCAACGAAATCCCTCTATTTAATTTGAATGAGAGATTCAATATATATTGTTCCTTTTTTGATTGTGTGACATCTGGCCGTCAAATACATGCACAATATATGTTTGTGCAGCTTGTCAAAGAGAGGTGTGCTATTAATTTTCTAAGCAATGGGATGATTTTTCACCTGATGGATGGGATGAAAAGTGTGGAGTGGGCTTTTTTGACTTTGAAAAACTGAAAACACCAAGAACTCCTTAGCAACTGCTTATAAACGGGAACCTTGTGGTCTATGCGTGCCATCGTATTGTCACATTTAAAGCAACTATGTGTAGAATTCAGAAACCCTTGTTTTTAGCGACACTAGTGGCTGTTAAGTGAACTGCAGTCAGCAACTTATTTCTTGTACTTGCGCTTGTGCACACGTAATTACAAGAGACTGACTGCGATTCAATGCCCCTATTTGCGGCAAAGTTATTTTTATTTTCTCCTGGGAGGTAACAAGAATTTGGAAATACCTTTACAGCGATATACTCTTAATGGACGGGTGTAGTTGCACAAGCTCTGCAATTCACCAGCACTGTCAACAGGTGAGGTAATTAAACCGATACTGTTATGATATTTTGAGTATGATTATAGACTATATGTGAATGTGAGATTGTAGTTTGAATGAATCCTTTTTCTTTTCCCTCCACATTGATATTACAGTACTAAATGGCTCTTTCAGCTTTATCCTGAACATTGTATAAGCATTTGTTTAGCGTGTCATAGAATGAAAGAAAGGCTCTCGAGAGTGCGCACAACTGTTACATCCTTTTGATTTTCCCAGCAAAAATGTCCTAACACCCTAATCAGCACTTCAGAGACCATACACAAATTAGTCAGAGATGTTGTATGTTGCAGATTCTCTGTCAGGGCATTATGTACTTTACGTTTCTCCTGCCCTGTCTCCTAGCTCACGTGGCTGTAGCATGACTGGGAATGGAAATATTGCTCCGATGCCATTTTTAGATCCTTCCACTTCACTGGCTGGTGATTACATGGGGAGCACCAGGATAGTGCTCCGCCTGGTCATTGGTGCACTGTAAACAAAACTGGTTATTTACAGTAGATCTTAGTCAGCTTAGATCACATTTATTAAATAAAGTGTGTTATCCGAGAATGTGAAAAACGTTTTTGAAAAAAGTATATTAAGCTCACCAAGGCTGTATTTATTTGAGTAGGATTAATACTGTTTTCTATTTCACACTATATTAATATAAAATATATTAATATATTTAAGATACATTGTTGCTGAAGTGTGCAAAGATATATTTTCTTCTGTGTCACATGATCCTTCAGAAATCGTTGCTGATCTGGTGCTCAAGAAATATGAAATGTTGAAAGCTAGATCCCATAAAGGGATATGGGGATATATTTAAATTATTTTGCGATCCCTTGTAAAAGTGTTGCGTTCCCCTGAGAAACTTTGTGTTTGCTCACAAAACCTTTTTTTTTTTTTTGCAAAACATTTGAGAGAATGCAAAGGCACTGATGCATAATTTTTCCTCCCATCTCAAAATTTTTTCATGATGAAGGAAAAACATATAATACTTTTGTGAAAACTGTGATTTTATTTTTTCCTCTTTTCTCTTTTTTTTTCTCCAAAGGTTTGTTGCATGAAGCTAGATGAACACACTCTGAGATCCAGAGTAGGTTTAGAGTAAAAAAATCCATACAAATCCAACCTGGTTTAGATCAGGTTCAGCAGACTTTCGGTAAAATTCGGTATAAACGCTCTCTGTCAACTCCAGTGTTTGCAACTAACTTTGAAAGTGTGACACGTGTAGCAAACAGCCAATCACTCAGAACAGCCGAAAACATGCATTTTCAAGGTAGGAATAAACACTAGTGCTGCAGTGAAAGAAAATATTTGACTATATATAATTTATATAGTCTCACAAAGGCCTCAAAAGAATACACATACACTTAATCTGTTTAAAAGCTATATACCTCTCAAAAATAATGAAGGGAACACTTAATCATCACAGTATAACAGTGTCAATTAAACTTCATGGAAATCTGTCTGTCCAGTTAGGCAGGATAAGTGATTGTGAATCAGTTTCACCTGCTTTGGTGCAAATAAATGTTACAACAGCTGCACTGGAGCAAGAAAACCCAACAGCAACACAGTTGTTCTCTTCTTATTCTTCCTGACTGATTTGCCTTTAGTTTTGTGTTTTGTTAAGGTCCATGTCACTGTCTGTAACCCAATCAGATTGCAGATTTTGGTGTTCAGTAGTTTAAGGAAATCTCTGTTTAAGAAATAAAATGCGCAAATAGCTAAATTAGTTTGCTAAACACTATCCTGATGTGTGTTTTCAGTTATAAGGAGGCACAGGAGGAGTTGCTGGAGTTCCAAGAGGGGAGCAGAGAGCTGGAGACCGAGCTGGAGACACAACTGGGCCAAGCGGAGCATCGTATCAGAGACCTGCAGGTGGACAATGAGAGACTGCAGCATGAGCTTGATTCACTCAAGGTGAGAGTGTGTGAGCTATATACATGCTGAGCTTGTGTAAAGAATATTAAAGCAAGGGCAGGCTTAAAGAGTGTGTGTCTTTGCTTTCTCTTTCCTGTAGGAGAAGCTGGAGTATCAGTATTCTCAGAGCTATAAACAGATCACTGTGCTGGAGGATGACCTCAGCCAGACTCGCGGCATCAAGGAGCAGCTGCATAAATACGTCAGAGAGCTAGAGCAGGCCAACGATGACCTGGAGAGAGCTAAGAGGTCAGAAGATATCCTTACCCCTTATGATCACACATTTCACTAGACGCAGCTACAATACCTCGCTAAAGATAATATAAAATGTCACTAATATTGCATTTAAATTCCATAATGTGCAATGGGCAAAGACGCACCCAAAGCCTCTGGAACAAAAGTTACAGGGAAAGTGACAATCAGTTGTGATGAAAGTTTATAAATGTGCATAATTAGACATTTAAGAATATAAAAGCTGTCTATTTTGATTCCTTGTCATTTTTGAAGAGTTCTTCCCTCGTATGAATTTTATTTTCTCCACTATTCTATACCAATTTATAGTTTTATTCTGTAACCACAGAGCCACGATTACATCTCTGGAGGACTTTGAGCAAAGGCTGAACCAGGCCATCGAGAGGAACGCCTTTCTGGAGAGTGAACTGGATGAAAAAGAGTCTCTTCTGGTGTCTGTACAGAGACTAAAAGATGAAGCCAGAGGTATTTACTGACACTCCTCAGAAATTTTGTCATGTGTAATTATAGCTAGTTCCTCATTCCTTCTCAAGTGTGTACAGATTGTGTTCTGTCAGTAAAAGGCTTTCCTGTTTGCTTTTGGAATGAAGTCATGTTACATACTTATCAGTGTTATTGTCTGCGAGTGAAAGTTACATAGGGGTGAGCGATCTACTTTTCAAGTGAATCTTAGAAATTGTGATCTTTTATGTCCTCATGTTAAAATGCGGCAATAACTGCCTATTACATAATTATATCATGTATCTTTTATGCGTGGAGATTTGTTGAAAAACATTTCAACAACAGATTCAAATTTTAGTTTCTGTTTTGGCTTCCAACGATTATAAAATTGTGATGATCAAGATAAAAGGATTGTGGCACATGCCGTTCCTTTACTTTAAAGCGGTGTGCTTTCACCCCTATTTAAATGTCTAAACCTAAAAAACCTAATGTTACTGTCGTAAAATGCAGCCTTCTGCGGGACATGCTTTATTTTAGAAAAATATATTAAAAGCGTAATAAAACCATTTAATAGATGGAGCAGAACACGGACAAGTAAAGGGGGGTTGGGGGTATCAGGAGCTTGCTTAAATGGTCATTTATACACTAAATTTGTCAATGTCTTGTCAAGTGTTTACATGAAGACAGTCAGTTGTCTTAAGTGAGTTTGGTCTCAAAGCCTAATGTAAAACCTGTGCTGTCTGTGTCATTAAACAAAAGACAAAATCACTCGTGAACAACTATCATTCAGATTCAGATCGTGATATGAAATTTTGGGAAGATTGCCCAGCCCTATTTGCACATTATCAAACCCACATATATGTGTCCATTTATAGATTTGCGGCAAGAGCTTGCAGTGCGAGAGAGCCGCCCGGAGGTGACGAGAATGTCGGCCCCCAGCTCTCCGACTCCAGACAATGACAAAACGGACTCTGCAGTCCAGGCCTCCCTCTCTCTGCCGGCTACACCTCTCAGCAAGAACCTGGACAATGCTTTCACCAGCCAGACAGGTAGATTTCTCTCTAAGATGTATGAGGTCAAGTCACCTTTATTTATATAGCGATTTTTACAATACAGGTTGTTTCAAAGCAGCTTTACAGTGGTCACGTGAAAACAATAAAAACAAAGTTTGTTTTGGCTGAACAGCAGCTCTAGAAGAGCAGGCGAATCAGTAAAATCGAAGAAAATATTAAGTGTTACGTGTCCCCAACTAAGCAAGCCAGAAGGGAGAGTGGCAAGGAACCAAAACTCCAGCAGGTGACGGAATGAACAAAGAACAGAATGGAGAGAAAAAACCTTGGGAGAAACCAGGCTCAGTCGGGGACCAGTTCTCCTCTGGCCAAAAGCCAAACTGTGCATGATTATTATATTGACAACAATTCAAGTCAAATATTAAATCCAGTTCGGTCTGGTTGGAGATGGTTCATGATCTTCACAGGGGAGGGTCTAGTAGAGTCACGGACTCTGCAGACACTTCAGGGCTGTGTTGTGCTCGTGTACGGCCCGGATCCGGCTGACCATGGTAACCTCGGAATAAACAGAGACTAATATCAGCGTAGATGCCATTCTTCTTCTGATGTAACGAGTACATCAGGTGTTATGGGAATGTTCCCGGTTCCGGCTGACCTAAACTATGCAGCCTAACAATCATTTTACATGATTTGGATTAAAAATGTATGTATAATGTGTTATGTGTATGCCAGGTTGAAGAGATGTGTTTGTAGTCTAGATTTAAACTGACAGAGTGTGTCTGCTTCCCGAACTATATAATTCATCATTTGTTGCAGCGCCACACGTGTTTGCACGACTCACTTGGTTCTTGTCGTTTGCAGTGCTGGTCAACAGCTCAACGAATGCTGCCCTCACTCCATCTGCTAGAATATCAGCACTCAATATTGTTGGCGATCTACTACGCAAAGTTGGGGTGAGTAAAAGCCATAGACTGAACTTCTGTTTTAAATGAAAGCTATTCAGGACAAATGATTGTTTGCAATTTTGTTTGTGGATCATGACAAATGCTTAAACTCATTTGGTGTCTAATCCAAAGGTTTTTTCTGTTTCCTAGGCTTTAGAGTCTAAACTCTCAGCCTGTCGAAATTTTGCAAGGGACCAGGCAGCCAGGAAGAACTATGTCACAAATGTCAACGGCAATCTGATTAACGGTGACATCTCAAATTACTCTCACACGCTCCACACATCCTACTTCGACAAAGCGTGAGTTGGCCATTTTGTTCTGCCACAGTTATCAATAAATCATTAGATGTTAATGAGCAGTAATCTTATTTGATCTGTGACACAATTACATTTGTGTCCTTCTGATTTGAATTGGAAGAAATTTTACATTTTGTTTCACATAAAGGGTTATAAATAAGGATAAAAAAGGTGTTTCAATACTTGGTTGTTAATTTTTTTTTTTTTCTGTGTGTGAGGACTAAAATGAAGGGCAAGGGATATGCAATTCTCTCAGACCTCTGTGTGTTTCTCTCCTCAGCAGAAGTGAGAGGGTCATTTTCCCTGCGTTGCTCTTGGGTAAATGATCCAACTAGCAGTCTTATGTGGGGATTCATGCATGATGGATAACAAACCCCCTGCATATGACTTAGACTACTATAATCCACTAGGTTAAGATCATATCATCTCCACTAACATCTTGGTGATGGTTCTAATTGTCTGTGAAGGTGCACTCCATAGGTTTGCTTTAATGTGGTTTATTTAACTAAATGTAAGAGAACTGGGCTAGTGTATTGACTCTGAGCTGAAGATTCAAAACAAGAAAGCCCCTTTTTTTTAAATCCTCAAATTTATGGAGTTCACCTTGAGTGCTAAACAACGAGTTTCTCTTCTCATCTGTCTGTCCGTATGAACTGAATTCCTGGATTAGACCGTTGTAGTCATTAGTTAGATCATGTTCATTCTTGTTAAAGTCAACATGAAACAACTTTCACAGCTCACTTTACTTCCACGGGATTATGTATTTCTGAGCGAAACAAGATATTCAATGAGAAAAAAATTTAGGACTGTACTTCATTGTACATCCATAGGGTAAAAGAAAAGTGGGCATTATTTCCACTGTCATTTACAAGTTTGGAGTCGGTAAGATTTTGTTTTTCTAAGTCTTACCAAGGTGATGCTGCAAAAACAGTAATATTTAAAATAGAAGTTTTAATTTAATTTAAATGTTTCTATTTTAATTTATTGTAAAATGTAATAAATTCTGAATTTTCATCCTCCAGTTTTCAGTATCACATGATCTTTTAGACATAATATTTTTGTGGAAACAGTGACGCTTTGTTTTTATTTTTTGATTGGAATATACTTTCCTGTAGCTCAAACATTAGAGGGTTTGTTTCCCAGGGAAGCAAGAACCAATTAGAATGTCAATGCAAAGTGAGTCGCTGTGAGTAAAAGCATCTTTCCTAAGGCATAAATGTAAAAAATATATATATTTGAAAGTCTTTTGTAACGTTAAGTCTTTACTGTCACGTTTTTTGTTTTGGGGGGGGGGATTATGAACATCTCATTCATTGTAAGAATAGGAACTCGAATTACAAAAATAAAGGGCTTCAATTTAAATTTCCTGTTGACTTTAAGCATGTCTAATGAATAAGAAGCTTTTGTAATTTAAGACGACAGAGAGTCATCTCAAGAATCTGTGTCTTTTGGATCAGGAGGGTCTAGAGAATCCACACCTTTACCGCAGTGTTATGCAGTTCACTGCAGTGCTGAATCAGTGTGTACAGAGGACATCCAGGGCTTGTGTTTCTGCTGCGTAAGCCTTACCAGATGATCTCTCTACAGAAATCCAGTGTTTAGATCAGGGTAACAGGACAGCAGAGTGGGACTTGCAGTCTCCAGTATACTTTAGTGATTTGAATTTGTACAAATGTTACGTTCATGTGTTTCAAGGTAACAAGAACAGACATAGCGATGTGTAGCTGATGACGGTCATCCAATTACTTTTGTACTGATGGACAGTAGAGTGTTTGTGTTTGGTGTGTCTCTTGGGGACGTATTGAGTGGTCTGGGCTGTTTTAGGCTTCTGCCTGAGAAAATCTAGTTTCAGAGCTTGCTTATCTACACCAATTCAGAGGTTGAGCTTTGCTGCGCATATTAACTGTCCTTTTGGTTTTGGGAAACCTGCTGCTTTATTTTTATGCCAAATCCAGTCTAGTTGGTGTGGAGTGAACTGAAAAGAAATAGAAATACTAGCAATTCTAACAGTGTGACTGGTCTGATGGCTCGCATTGTACAGGCATTGTACTCATTTGAAGCGTCTAACCTTGCTCTCATGTTTCTGTGAGCACAGCAGGACAATGAACGGATTGGACCCCGGCGCCGTGACGAACATCCCAGCCCCTCCATGCTCCAACTCCCCATCTGGCCTGGTCCTCAGCGTGTGACACTTAAAACACACTCACTCGAGACAAACTGCATTACATCCACTGAAACAAGCACTATACAGCAATATAACTATTCCTATTAATACACTACTGAATCTGAGTTGGGATTACATTGGGTTACAACAAGGTTAGTAATAATGCCCAACTGTAGCAGCACCTCGTACTTGTCTTTGTTGCAATATCCTACATTTTACTGCTGAAATATATGTATATACCCATCTAATATATTTATGGTCACTGTTAATTTAGATATAAACATATACAGTATGTACATGGTTAATTTAGTTTTTTTTCTATACTTTGCCAATGTGATGTCTTTTACCAATCCAAAATGTCCAAAAATGTATTTATTTCTGTAGTGTTGGAAGGCAATATATGTGAAATCTGAAAACAAAAGGGAATTTACACTATTAATATATGTTGTGCGACACATGCAGTTTGTGTATAAGAAGGAAGACCTTATATATAAATGATATACTGTATATTTAAGGAAGATGAAGTGTGGCGATCTGACTATCTATAGATGTTCGTGTGCACTTATATCCCCAATTCTTCAGTCTTGTTTTATTTTCCTTTTATGGGTAGGATTTATATTAAGTGCTAATGTGTGCCTCGGATGGATGAACTTTCCCTGAAACGTGGCCTGGTGTAAGTGTGAAACATCTTTGGAGTTGCACATGAAAGATTAGTTTTGGCTCCAGCAGGTTTGCATTATGGACATCGTTTCGGTCATATTGACTACTTTAGTAATACTGTATGACACATTTGCTCTAGAGTCTCAGGTTGGTTTCCCAGCCTCATAGTATTTGTTGGAATATCCATGCTTTTTATTTTTCCTTGTTGTGAAGGACAAATCTAATTCATTTTGGTTTGAATAGTGCAATGTGTGTTTTTTTTAAAGCAGCACTTTGTTAATTTTGCGTGCTCAAATAAATGGTAATGTTCTCATGAGTCTACGGTTTTTTGAATGTTTGTTACAATAATACTGTGACCACTGTCATACATTACAAACAGAAGAACATCAACATCTGGCTTTTATGCCAATCAATATTATTTATATTTTAAGTAGCTAATTTTATATTGGTTTTATTGGCTTCTAAATTATTTTTTATATATTTCTATTTAGCTTAATTTTTATTTCAAATGTAGTCATTTTCGTACTTTTGTTTTAGTTCAACTAATTGCCATGACAATGTTTCTAATCTCGGTTTAATTTTAACGGTAGGGACTTTTTTAAATAAACACTTTATTCTGGTTGAAACTCTCTTCGCAGCCTGATGGCAATCAATAATAGAAGTGATATAAATATTTTAAAGTGTATATATATCTCTGAGGAATTCTTAGGATGAAAAAATGTTTGTCCAAACATTACAACGCAATGTTATGTGCTTTAAGGCGTGAAGTAATTTAATGCAGTCTAAAAATGGATCTAATGCTTTAAAATCGATCCTTCTATACCTTAAAGTTAAAATTTCCAGCTATTTTATTTTAGCTAGATTTTATATTTTATGTAAATTCATGAAAGTGATTGTAACATGTTTATTTAACAGCAGTGATGCCAACTGCACAGCAACAACCCTTTTTCTTTTCACCCAGATTAATTTAAGTCAACTTTTTTAACTGGTGAAATCAATTTAGTACAGAAAATATTTATAAAAATGTGTATGCATTATATATAAAGCTGTCTGGATTGTATATGTATGTACGTGTATATGTATGTGTGTATATATATATATATATATATATATATATATATATATATATATATATATATATATATATAAAATGTGCGTATACAATCCAGACAGCTTTAGTCAGTGGCAGGAGCGAGCAACATCTTTCGTTCTCCTTAATTACAAATTTCCACCATTTACGTCTTTAAAAAAAATCCTCTTGCAAATCCAACTGTTGCAGTGAAACAATCAAAGCAAACAATTCAAATCATTATTACCAAAAATCAGCTAATGTAGACTATGTATTGTGCTGGCTAAATTGTCCTTAGTTTCTATATCACCCACAGACTTTCCATGCAACTTCTGTCCCATTTGAGCAATTACAGAACAATCAAATAAGTTTCATAGCACTTAAATCTTATTGCCAAAAAAAAGTCCCAGGTTTTCCTCCTCGGTGCTGGTTTCATCTCAACTGGCCCCTGCGCTCTTCTTCTCTGTAACTTCATCTATTTGCCTCTGCCTCCTTCCCAGCACCTCCAGCCGCTTGGCCTCGTTCCGGATTCGCTCCTGCTCCCTGAGATCTGCCAGGTCCTCCATAAACAAGTGCCTTCGTTCACAAAGCAGAACCACGGTATGGATGATCAGACATCACAGCATAGATATTATTTCATATTTTAATTCGGGTTATAATGTATCCACGAGTGCTTCGTCTAGGCTCATTTAACATTTGCATACTGTGTGTTAAACACACCATGTATAATGTTTCATAATCTAAACGCAATTATTATTCGCGTGTGCGTCAATGTCAAGGGGGTGTGCGCGTTATTTTACCTATTCATAAATGCTGTAGCCAAACCTACGAGCAGCGTCCCAAAAAGTATCGGTTTTGTAAGGCGCTTCCCAGTGGATAGTTGGGACTGTTTCATGCTGTCAGTGTTTAGTCTTCGTGTAAGCAAATAAATCTGCTCAAGTCTCGGTGAAACGGTCGTCTGACCTGCACACGGATGCATATATACTGCACATATTAACCCAAAACTTTACTTCCGGCTCGCGAGTTATTGCTATAGATTGCTTCATTTGTTTGAGATATTGTCTTACGAGGTAGGAAGAATGCTCTGAATAATTTACACAGTATAACAGTATGCTTTAATATTTTTCTGGAAAGCAGTTTAATGAGGAATGGACTTTCGATTAAAGGAACTACAGAGGACGGTTAATGCGGGGACGGTATTTACTGACGGACTAGTGGTGTGGAGACGCTTCAGTGACATTATTGATCAAATAGACTTTTTGGATTCAATTCGTTTATATTCATAATCCGAAATTGGCCGCTTCCGTAGAATTGAAATTCGATTTATAGAAGATCGTAGCTGAAGCATAAGTATGTCACTTCTGCATCTATCTCACCTCTTGCCTTAATTGCTGTTTTTATTGTTGTTGTTTTATGTAATATATAAAAAGTGTAGATGTATAGCATGGTGCATTGACAACAATTACAAACTTTTTAATCTATATTTATGTCTGTATTACGAGCTTCTTGTAAATATGCTTCTTGTTTTACACTGTTTTGCAACTGCCTATCTATCCGTCTGTCTATGGTAAAGTTTGCTACTGCTACAGTTTGCTGGCGTTTATTCACATTGTTTCTAGATTATTGTGCTGTGATGCATTGTAAATAATAGCAAAAAGCTTCATTGGCCAAATTAATCTTATCACAAAAGCACACATTTCACTGTTTTTTTGGTCCTGGTACAGTATGACCAGCTAACATCATTTCACTAATCATATCATTAGAACATGGGGAAGTGTGAACAAGTACTAGCCAGGTGAAGTCACTCTGGAGGGAAGAAGCGCTTCCAATCATTGTGTTCTTAAGCAATGGTTACTTCTAAAGAAAGCCATTCATCCATCATCGTTTTGCATCAAAATGGCCTCACATGCAAGGAATTTGCTACAAATACTATTTCACTTGAAATAGCCATTTACAGCATCATCTAAAACTTCAAGGAGAGAAATTCAACTTCAGTGAAAAATGCTTCAGGACGTCCCAGAGTGTCCAGCAACTGTCTCTTCCTGGGGGGTCGGCTATGTATCGCTACCAGTGCAGGTCTTTCTCAGTATGGACAGCAAGACATTTGTTTGGTCAGCTGGTGCCAAGAAGGACAGCAAAGAAGCCACTTCTTTTCAAGAAAAACATCAAGGACCGACTGAAATTCTGCAGGACATACAAGGATTTTTCAGTATAGCATAGAAACATAAAAAAAAACTACAAATACTGAAGTAGCAAACTTTGTGAAACACACGGCTGTAGCTTTACATGGTGCTTTTCAATCCATCCATCTATCTATCTGTCTCCATTTACACATGGTAATAAAACTTCTGTCTATCTTTGTGCAGGTGTTAAACCCATGTTACCCACAATCCATCTATGATGGCAGGAAAGAATCGATTCTCTGTGTCTGACAGGTTTGAGTTCCTGCAAGGGCTGGTCACAGAGTTTCAGGACACTGACAGTGAGGGTATGTCAATGCTTTCAGATGTACTGCATATTTATATATGTGCTTGATTGAGTTTGTACAATCTACAGTCCTTTACTTGACAAACTATAATCAGTACATACAGTAACTGTTTACAGCTGTATTTCTAATAAAAGTATTAGGTTGTCTAAAAACTGCATCATTTTTCTTTTCACTCCTTGACAGAGTCTAAAGAGCAAGTTCTGGCAAACCTGGCCAACTTTGCCTATGATCCATCCAACATGGAAGCTCTGCGAATGCTCCAGGTCACTGAGCTCTTCCTGGACATGCTAACAGAAGAGAATGACAACTTTGTGGAGTTTGGAATTGGTTGGTACAGTCGTAATGTTGTTGTGTAAAATATGTATTGGTGTTATAATCTGTTCTCATGAATCAACATGCTTGAAATCAATACAGGTGGTTTATGTAACCTCAGCATGGAGCGTGAATCCCGTGATCAGATTTTGCAAAGCGGTGGAGTGCCATTAGTGATATCATGCCTGTCGAGTAACAGAGATGAGACGGTTCTCTCTGCCATCACTACATTAATGAACCTCACCACGGCTGCCTCGCGCACGGAGACCACAGACAGCGCAGTGGTGCAGTGCATGCTGCGCTTCTCTCTCACACAGAACCCACGGCTCAGGAACCTGGCTTCTGTCTTCCTGCAGGACTACTGCACACAGGAACAAGTGGACAAAGCCCGAGAGGGAATGCAGGGACAGAGTCATTCAGCAGTGGGGATTCCGCTTCCAAAGGACTGACTTTGAAGTTTACATTTAATTATTCCTGGAATTTAATTATTCCTGGAAAAGTGCAAATGTTTAAATGATGTAATTTAAGATTATTTTGAAAAATAAAACCTTATTTTCTTAAATCGTGTTTGGGTTTAAGAGTATATGCATGCATGTGTGTGTGTGTGTGTGTGTATATATATATATATATATATATATATATATAGAGAGAGAATTTTTTTTGTGTGTGTATATATATATATATGTATATTTTTTTTTTTGTGTATATATATATATACACAAAATATATATATATATACACACTATATATATATATATATATATACACACATATACATACACACACACACACACATAATGGAACTGATTTTTCCCAGAATTCTCTGATGAAAAGTTAAAAAGAACAGCAGTTATTCACTTTTAATTAATTTAATCCATATTGGCTGAATAAAAGTATTAATTCATTTAAATAAATACTGGCCTCAGCTGTACAGAAATTGTATTCAAAATACACTTTCTTCTGAATCTATAAAAAAATAGGAAATGAAGCAAGAGATACTGGAATTGCTGTTTTATTTAAAGGACACATGGGGGAGACTGTTAACATTTTCAGTTCCTTTTTAAGAATTCACTTATGCTGGATTCCAAATTAGGTGTTCCTTTTACTGGAAGCAACAGTGCCATAAATCTTTGTTAATTTTATGAAATATATTATACAGTCAAGTAAATGCACCCAATAATGACCTTGAGAAGCATGCCGTGAATGACGGATTCCATTATTAGCTGCAAGGAAATTTGAAAAGAATGTCTGGGGTTTTGTCCAGGTCTTTAGTTTTAAAGTCTCACCCTAAATGATCCTCACAAAACTATGTGTTAGTCCAAACCAAACTAGCCATTACTTTCCAGCAGACCCAACAGAACGCTGCGAGAGGACCTCTTTCCATATGGTCTCCAAACTAGCATCACAAGCCAAGCTGGAAAGCACCAAAATGAACACCGACAGGGCACACCTGAGATCACACAATCTTACTGCCAACAAAAAGACGGCATTTGTTCCTTAAATAACCAATTTTTGGATATTTCAGTCATTTAAACTTCAGATTAAAGGGGGAGAAGATGTGGACAGAACCCTAACAAGATGATTTTCATTTGAGATTTGTAGAAAAAAAAAATGAACACTTCATTTTCTTATTTTCTTATTTTAATTAGAAATAATGTAATTGAGATATATTGCATTACATTTATAAATACATCTATCAAAAACTGGCCCAGTGTTACCATGCATGTTTTTGATACTGATTTATTGGTGTACATATATATGCGGTTATTATTTTCAAAAACATTTCATACTCAAATAAAGACATTTAGAAAAGGTACATGTTCCTTAACGTATAAAAATGCCACTTTTGTGTTTTAGTAAAACTGTAAAATAACAGGGTAGTATCATGTATGCATGATTAAAACATGAGAGTAACATTTTATTTCATTTTTGATCATAAACATGTTTGTTTTTTTAAATACCACAGGTGCTTTTGGAATCAGAGTCCAAGCTGTTTTTCTATCTGCTCGCGCAGTCTGTGCTTCTGGATCTGACAAAGATGAAGAAAATAAACCATAGTAGTGTTATTAAAGGGTTCAATCTGTCGAGAGCAAACCACAAGCCTTCAAAAGCAAAGGTGTCTCAGTAGCCCCCGTACGCCTGAAACCACTTCAGTGGCTTTCTCGCAGACGGGGAAATTGCTTGAATTTTTTCTGTCTAGAGACAAATGTGAATTGGCCCAACAAAACACAATTTTTACATTTTCTTCATTTTTTACATGATGTACCCACACAGAAAGGGGTGGAGAGTCATTATATAAATGCCCACTGAAATGACTCTCTCTAGACAGTAAAGCATCAGAATTTTTCATACTTTTCATATTGCATATCTTACCTTGCCAGTGACAGTCAAAGGATATCCCTGAACAAACACGATATACCGTGGCACCTTGTAATGAGTAATCTGAGAAAACAACAGTGATATTTTAATGGTAAATAGTTGCGCTGGATAACGCATAAAACATGACGGATATTCTGACCTTTCCTTTGCAGTAGGCCTTGAGCTCTTCAGCGGTGCATTCCTGACCAGTCTTGACTCTAATACAAGCACAAACTTCCTCTCCCATTCGCTCATCCTTCACTCCAATCACCTGTATGGACAACAGAGAGTTAATATACTTTTCCAGCTTAGTCAGTCTTGCTTTAATTACTATAAAATGTAGGTTAAAGGAGCAGTTGATAAAAAGTGCTCTGGTTAAATAGGCTTCTTTTACATTTTCAACTGTCTTTAGTGTGGAATGTTACTGTTTGAGCATGAAATGGTCTACAAGGTTACAAAGCCCACTCCAAATGGAGTTACGTACATGCAATATTCCACATTTGCTCCTGCCCAAGGCACATGGGGAGAAAAGGGCTGAGACCTGGTTGAGTTATAGCAAGTTATAGAGTTCACTAGTCCTAATGTGTGTGTACTAACTTACTAAATTAAATGCAGAGGATAAATATGTCACATTATAGATTTAATAAATATAAAATACCTAATATATAATATTATGTAATACATATAAATATAATAATATATATTATAGAAAATATATAATATAATCAATTATATTAAATATAATATAAAGTACCCCACACTTTCATTATATATTATATTTCTATTATTATTAATATATATGTATATATATATATATATACACATACATACACACACACACACACACATCCATACACAGTATATAATGTACACACATATTAATATTAATACACACACACACACACACACACAATTTATGTGTTTATTGAACATTCATGAAAACCTACTGTGATAGAACCTAAAAACAAAACTTCGTAAAAGGGCATAATAAAGCCTCTTTAGCATTGTTGACCTGTGCTTCCTGAATTTTAGGATGTGTATGCAGAAACTGTTCGACTTCAGCAGGGTAGATGTTCTCTCCTCCTCGGATGATCATGTCCTTAATGCGTCCTTCTATTCTGCAGTAGCCGTATTTGTCCAAAGTGGCAATATCACTTTATAAATTACAGAACAGTCATTGAGTAACTGAGAACTACTTGGAATGAATTCTGAATAAAGTTCATGTAAGTTCTAGTAAAAGTGGGGACACCCGCACTTACCCAGTCTTGTACCAGCCTCCTTTTGTGATTGTCTCCTGGGTCTTTTCATCATCATTCCAGTATTCCAGCATCACGCAGTATCCCCTGATCATCAACTCCCCCTGAACACCCAGAGGCAAAGTGTCTCCTGTAGTAGGGTTCACTATTTTTGCCTAATGGAGAAACAACCATTCGGTGTGGACAATAAATGGACAATAAATATGCATGCGGAACATCTTTATCTAATAGTTTGTGGAAATGAACCTCAGTATGGGGGGATATACATCCAACAGTCTCTGTCTTTCGCTCCATGCTGTCAACTGGAAAGCCACAGAATGTCACAGGGCTGTTTTCGGTTGTGCCGTACGCAATCTGTTCCAAAACACAATGGCAATACATTTTTCATTGTTTTGTTATAATTTATTACTTTTACACATTTTTGAAATTATATGAATATAAAAAAAAAAACATTTCTAAAACATTTTATGGTTGAACTGATAGAATAATTTAAAATTAAATGTGTATGCCTGTGGAAATAAAATTCATGTTAATATATATATATGATATATATTCATTAAAATTGTAAAATGTATATATATATATATATATATATATATATATATATATATATAGATATATAGAGAGAGAGAGAGAGAGAGAGACACATACAGTAGTTTTTTAAAAGTTTTCAAACATTACTATTTTTAATGTTTTTGATAGTCTCTTATGCTCACCACAGCTGCGTTTATTTGATCAAAAATACAGAACAAAACAGTAATGTTATGAAATATTATTAAAATTTTTAAAAATGGTTTCCTATTTTAACACATTTTAAAATATTATTTATTCCTGTGATCAAAGCTAAATTGTCATCTGCCATTACTCCAGTCTTCAGTGTCGCATGATCCTTCAGGAATATAAAACAAACAACAACAAAAAAATTATCTAATTTATTTAAACGTATAAATAACATTTACACAAAACTGAATTATATAATTAACGTAATTTCAGAATTTCTTAGAATTATTTCTTAAAGGTTTAAACATTTATTATGCTACAATAATTTACTATTTGTTTTGTTATTCACACACACACACACACACACACGTAACAGTATTGCAAATGAACATTGTTACAAATTTGACCTAAAAATATTCTCTAAAATATTTCATTTTACATTTTTCAAAATCCTAAAACGTTTACTTCAATATGTATGGTAAATATATTTTCAACCCAAAATATTTGACTCCATTATATAAGTTATGGTTTGTGGAACTAACCTCATGATTTCAATGAATTGAATTAAACTCACTTAAACATCAATCTGTGCTTACATTACTCTTTTTGCACAGACGAATGTGAAACAGGCCTTTTGCTAAAAAAAAAAAAAATTCCAAAATATTTTAGCAGACAGTTGAATCTACCAGGCCTGGGAAGGAGGTGAGGTATGTGGTGGGCACCTGAGAACTGGCACACAAGCTGTTGTTTTGAACCAAAGCTTTCTCACTTTACAGTATCGCTTTGGCTTAAACAACAAATCAACAAAATAATGTAGTCTTAGATAATGTTCACTGGAAACAGTTCACCACGGTTCAGAGACATAACCTCACCATGGCACAGGATGCCAAATTGTGTTTACCAAACTATGTGCTGCCAGCTGTTGAGGTGAGACTGCATGAAATGCCAGACATTTATGTTTGTGTGGAACATTTAAAGTGATTCTAAGTGAAAAATAAGCTTTGAAACATTTATTGGACATTTTATAGAATATTCTAATTGGGATTTCAGTGTCAAACAATATTACGCCTTTCTCACTTGATATAATTATTTTATAATATATAGATAATGGGTCGATGTTACTACTAGTCAAACACTAGATACTTTCTGGGCAGAATTTGCACACTGCAGGTGTGAATGTGGACTTGAAAGAACCAAGGCATACACTTTGTCGATAAAATGTTAAATTTGTTAAGCAAACACTAGATTCCGCCTAAAAGCTGAGGTGCACATAAACAGATCTGAGGTATCTTAGGCCTTTGAGCCAAAGAGAAACAAGGATGAAATGTTTTGTTGCATGTGAAAAATAGGTGATTCCACAGTTTCTTTTCTATACTGAATACAGTACAGAGTTGAAATCAAAGGAGACATTTATGCAGAAGAACGAGCCTCTTTAAATGAAATGCTCCATTACAGAAAAAAGAAAAATATCCATTTACATCGTTGTGATGTGATACCAGCCAAACATCTGGCAGTGATTATATGTTATAAAACACCCACCGTATGGGAGTGGCTCCTTTTTCTTCTTCTGCTGACTAAAAACAATGGAAATGTCTGGCACGACACGCAGTCTCACCTTAACCGCATGAAATTTGGCTGCACACAAGTTACTGTATGAAATGAGAGACTAAGAACAAAAATACAATTCCAGACCTCTGGACTTGTTTATATCGAACACTAAAGTCTCGTATTTTTAAGCTAGACAAAATTATATACACCTTTTTCCAACAGAACATGGTGTGAATTATGCAAGTATCTTCCATTAAACTGTAAGTCAGTTGAAGGTTCGCTCTACGAAGGCAATTTCAAAAAACTATTCACTGGAAACAGTAAGATGAGTCTCTACTATCATTATATCTTTTTGAAAGTGGTTACCACCAGTTATGAGGTTTAAGTTTTAAGTTTATGCATTTAGCAGACGGTTTTATCCAAAGCGACTTACATATAGCTTAATCAGAGCAGATCTAAAAAAACATTGTACAGAATGTGTACATTTTACGCAACAACTTCCAGAACCTGGGAGAGTACAACAGCATCTGTTCACAAATCATGCATGCAAAGTTGGTTCTAATCGACCCGAATCATCTGCTTTTTCAGAACATGACTTGGGCTGATTCAGTAAAATCAATTACATTAACTTTAGAAGCCTTGAAAGATGAAAGACGCGATTATGGTAAGTTAAGTTACATTTCCAACACACACTGTTTGGCAAATCAAAGCACTGTGGGCTTTTTGAAAGAAGGGACTTTATAGAACCCAGAACTCAGCCAGAGCATTTCAGACAGACTGAGAATAGAGGTACAGCAATAATGTACAGTACGTGAAAAAAAAATCAATACACAATATTGAACTTTCAAAATAATAAAAGTTGATTATTTTGTGTAATGAGTGAATAAGTTACCATACTTTAAATGTTTCCGCATACTGTACATTATATTTCGCATGCTATATCACTATTCTCAGTCTGTCTGAAATTCTCCGAGTATGGCAATAATGAAATAATGTAAATACACTCAATGCTCAGAGTACGCTAACTTACTCGCTCATTACACCCAATAAACAAAATAATGATCTTTGGCCCCATTAAGTATGCCATGGCTAAGTTAAAAGATTCATTTGATTATAAACACTACTGCATTCAGCTCTCTTCCCTCCTTTTCTCTGACTCGCACACCCCTCTCTCTCTCTCAAGCTCACCTCTAGCCCTCTCTCTCTGCACTCTCACTCTTTACTCTGAGGTTGTGTGGACCACTTATATGTTCCTGCTGCAAAAGACATCTGGAGTAAAGCAGAAAGAAGAACAAATTAGAGCAGTTGACTGATTAACAGAGCATCATCATGTACAGTTTTAGCTTCTTTCTGGTGCTAGTGTGTCTACAGGTTTGCATCCCTTTTGCGTTTGCCGCACCAACTCAATGCCCAAGCCTGTGCCACTGCCATGGGGACCTGCAACATGTCATTTGTGACAACGTAGGACTGAAGAAGATCCCCCGCATATCCGAGGCCACTCGTCTCCTAAATCTGCAAAGGAACAACTTGGGAAATCTCCCAACTGGGGGCTTTAGCGAGATGAAGGGGCTAATTTCTCTACACTTGCAGCACTGTCAAATCCGAGAGATCTCCAGCCAGGCTTTCAAAGGGCTAAAGAAGCTCGTCTACCTCTACATGTCTAATAATGAGATCAGCACCATCAAACCGGGTGCTTTTGAGGACCTAACTGATCTGACTTATATCTATTTGGATGGTAACCACATCACAAGTCTTCCAAAGGGTATCTTTTCTCCCATGATCAACCTGTTTACCCTGCAGCTTGACAACAACAAGCTTCGAGAGCTGCAGCCCGGTACTTTCACGGGTGCTAATGATCTCCGATGGCTTCATATGAGTGGCAACGAGTTGAGCTCCATACAGCCAGGTTCTCTAGATGAAGTGGAGAACCTGGCCATTCTAACCTTGGACCGTAACCAGCTGTCTACCTACCCTCTTATGGCTATGAGCAAGCTGCGTGTCGTGGAGGAACTCAACTTGTCCAAAAACCCTCTCAGCATCATCCCTGACCACGCATTCAGGAGCTTCGGCCGCTACATGGAGAAGCTTCATCTAAATGACATGAGCTTGGAGAAGGTAAGTCTGTGACGGCAGTTATTTTGTGGATTAAACACTTCAAAAGTAGGGAGAAAAAACAAGATGAACCAAAATAAATATTTCTCCATAATGCTGACCTGTGGCTAAATAAATGCCTGCTTGTGTTGGGTTTTCGAGAAGCTTAGAGATGGCAAACAAACTTTACATCCCATCATAGCTGGCCATACAAATACAAGTATTGTAACTGCACTGGAATAAATCAGAACTGTAGATTGGAACAAAGTGGTATAGGCTAAAACAAACCTGTGCTAGAGACTTTCACCCGTTTTCTTTCAAAAAGATCCTCCTCAGATTCTGTCCATACTTTAAATAAGGTCACATGTGCTTTATGTCAGGTTGCACATGTGCAATTCCAGCAGTATTTTCCCCCTGTGGATCACTAATCGGCTAATGAAAGTGTTTAAGAGATACATTTATCTTTTCCTTGTCTTTGATCTGACTTCCACAGAATCTCCACATGGACTGACACCAGTGCAAACCATCACAATTTTGACCAAAATATATATTGGTCAATAATGTGATATATATAATAATGTGTATATATACAAAACAGAAACAGAATTGTTTGGGGCTAATGCTTGTTGATGTGCCTTTGCACACTCGTCCCTGTGCAGATGAATAAGTATTAGCCCCATGCAGTTGGTCAGTTCTGTTCGTCTGATAAAAAAGGGAAAAAAATAACCACTCTCCCTTGACATGTGGATATTTTTAGAGTCTATTTGCTGGAAAAGTTTTATTTTGAGCCCCATGTTTTTTCCTCTCATGAACCATGTAAACAGGTCAGCAAGGGTTAGCAGACAGGTAAATAGTGACAGGGTGTTCCATGGCCCATGAAGAGAAGTATTTTTAGGCTGTCGTTGCCTCATCTGAATGGACAAGTGAACCCTTTGCATACACTTCTGGCAGAAGGAGGAGTGGACAGACAGAAAAAGTGAAAACAACCCTTCCATGATGGAAATGATCCAGCGCCTCAAATTACCAAACTCTCCACGTCTCTTGCCTTCTGAGTGGAAATTTCCAAAACGTCCTTTCAATAAGTGCATCTTTTCTACACTTACATAACACACCCAACATGAATGGTGTGTACCCTGTCTCAGCCTTTTAACCGGCGCCTTCCTACAAAGCAGAAACCATGCAAACCAGTACATCTAACACCTTGGTGAAGGTTTTAGCAGCCTTGCATACGCTTATGAAGTTTTATGGAGGGCTAGAAGGAAAGTGTGAACAGGTTTACATAAGCTCTGGCAAAGAGAACAGCATGAGAGAAACCTTTCATGTGGAAAATAATCCCTCAGTCCGGCATCCACAAGTCTCCTTCAGGTATTAAGAGTGACTTTGAATGCTACGTGCTAGGATTTTTTTCATGCATAGGCGCAGCAGTGAGTTAAAACATGTTATCATCTGTATATACACTATCTCTCCTTTCTACCCATCAAGTTCTCCAATGCTGCCTTTGAAGGAGTGACGGCTCTCAAATCTCTGCACCTCGAGAACAACAAACTGAAATCGCTGCCAAACAGCCTTGAGTTCAATACCCTCCAGAACATCACTCTGTTTAACAACCCCTGGAGCTGCACCTGCCAATTAGCAAATCTCAAAAAGTAAGAGACAAAATCAGATCATCACTTCAAACATAACTGTATTTAAGGTTGATGCAGTAAAAAAAAGTAAATTTAATTATTTTACTTCATGGCTTCATTTAAATCAACATGAAATCAAAATTGGCTTTCTTAATAGACGTTTTTGGTAATATCGTGAACAATTAATTGCCACATGTTATTCAACAGAAAAATAAAGGTTTGGTAATTTTTAATCAGATTGTGATAAATTGAAATGGACTTAGATTTGATTTAAATGCTTGGATTTGCTTATGCAGATGGATGGACACTAGCCGCCAGCGCCCTGATGCAGTTTGTGCTTCTCCTGGAAGCCAGAGAGGAAAGCAAATGAGAGACAGCACTGTTTTCACCCGCTGCAAGGCAAAGACAAAGAGGACCAGGAAGGGAACACGGCTCTGAGGTGGTGAGCAGCTCTGTTAATTCTACTCTCACAAATTTAGGATTCATAACGTAACATTTAGAATGGCAAAAATTACATTAAGCATAAATGGCTATCTTAAAGACCTCTAGTACAGTGGTTCTCAACCGGCACCAGGGGCCCACTAGAGGGCCTCAGCAAACTTCCAGGGGGCCTCTAATAAGTTTTAGATTCTTTGAATTTACCTATATTAACATAAACATGATTAAAAGGCTAATACACTATTTCCAAAAAGTGACTTTTTGGTCAGGCAGACAAATGCTTAAGAGTCTATGATTGGATCATTATTGCAGTGATTATTATTTTTCTAACATGTTATATGTTTGGTAATAGCTCCTATAAATCTAATTAATGGAGTGTGTAGCTTTTCAATTCATAAACAACCATAAGACACATTGTGGCCATATTTCAGGATGACAATATCAAGATTCATCAGGCTCAACTGTGGAACTCCTGAGTCCAGACCTTAAATTCATTGAAAGTCTATATGATGTGCTGGAGTAGACTTTATAGAGTGCTTGATTCTTGATGAAAATAAATGTTATTTCCATCAAGAGGTGCATATATTTTTGGCTATGATCTTTGAATAGTCTCTTCGAGCAAATCCCAAAGACTTAAGGATCTAAGGTCTGGATTCAGAAGAGCCAATTCATGTGTGAAAATGAATCTTCGTGCTCTCTCCATTCTTTCACAATTTGAGCCTGATGAATCTTGACATTGTCATCATGGAATATGGCCAAGATGTGGCTAACTACATGTTTGTTTAAGAAATGAAAAGCTAAACACAACATAATAATCACTGCAATAATTATCCAAATTAAATCCAATTAATCCAATACAATTTAATCCAAACAGCAAAATTTTTTTGGTTGGGCAGTTTTATATATACACACACACATATAGACTTATTTAAATATTTAATATTTATCCAAATTATTGAACACACAATTCCAAATCAGTTTTTATCCAATATTGCTATACACCATAGTCCAAACCAAGTCCTCCAGAATTAAAACCCACGCCCAAAACAGAGGTCTAATATCCAGACCCATACAAGGTTTATGTGGTCCGCAGATGTCTTGTAAATGAGACCGCAGGATTCAGGCTACGATCATAAAAAGCAGACATTAAATCACAGACTTAAGCATGACAGCTAGCCTCTTTCCACATGATTTGCAAATGTAAATAAATTATGAAGAAAAACAGAATAAATAACCAGTCTCAAGGGTGGTGCACAGAGCAAAACACCACTGTGGTGCACAGAGCAAAACACCACTGCTCTCCCATGTGCTCTATAAAAGACTCTTTCATCAGGAGATACTCAAGATCCCAAAGAGACCACTGCAGATGTTATAATGCTAAATGGTTATGAAATTATTTAAGCACAGGTTTGGGACTGGAGAAGCCTGGTCCCAAGTAACCAATTTAGGTGGTCTTACCTCCAATTCAGTAGCTATTAATGCTTAGCTTATTGACAAAGAAATATAAATGTTTTGAATCATTCTACATTCACCTTCCCCATAACAGTCATTACATTGCATTTACACAGTATAATCTAATAATCAATTCATCCTAAACCATTAACTTCCAGTAACTTGTATGCAATATTCTCTTGCATATTTACACAGAGAATTGAGAGGCTAATGCTAATCTTAAGTGTTTTCTTTACCTCTTCCAACATAAAAGAGTGACTGGTAATACTATAATTGTGGTCAGGATATTGGTTTGGGCCACTACTTTGTGGTAAAATACTGTCTGCAATGTTTTTCAAAGCCATCCTTCATGTGCTTCCTGGTTTCTTTGTCCTTTAAGGTTTGTTTGTGCGTTTCTATTTTGGCTTTGGCACTATGTGCAGAAGATCAGAGCTTCAAATTTGAGCTTGGCGACCTTATTTGTATGTTCCCTCAGGAGTGCAGGGAGAAGAGGCCTGTCCAGGTGTCGGGACTTCAACGTGCAGAAAAGGAAAGCAATGCAGACTGCTACATTGGGACTGTCCATTTCCTCTTTCGCTAATTTTTGTGTGTGTGAGACATATAAATGCGCTGACTCAATTCATACTAAATAACATGAATAGCATTGACAAACACCCTGAAGGAGCAACTCTGCACACAATTTCCACAAATATATACACCGCAAAGGAAATACGCCTCAAACTCTTAGTATTCATCTTTATGGTAATGCATATGCTAATTTAAACCACCAGGTGATTAATACTTCATCACAGGACTAGTTTCTAACAGTAAAAATTAAGAGTAATCTTCTCTATAAAATAAGAATTGGTAGAATGGATTTGCATTGCAGTGATTAGTGTTTTTTTATGCCTTGCTGAAGATCAAAAATGTAGGCTTCTTCTTGAAATGTTTGAGCAAGTTTAAAATGTTCTTCTAGCTACCGTACAAGACAAAGCCAATAGTTTTGATCATATTTACATCAAAAATAAAATCTGTCTCTAGATAGAGGAACTATTATAGATGTGCACAGGTAATAAGGCAAACACTTCAAGGTTCAGTATTGAAGGTTTCATTTTTTAGCATAGAAACGTAGAAGGATGTACAGTACATCTAAACATGCTTTGCAGATCTTCTTTGAGCCACTTTAGAATTAGCCTCATCTATTCTATCAATTCTCATTTTATGGTCTGTCAAGTCATACTCCTATCCTCATGGTAGCCCTTAAAATTGCATAGCCAGAGTTATAAATCCCTCTTTGTGAAATAAATCCCTCTTCCTGTTTCAGCATTGTGAGATTCTCCATAGCGTCTCACTCCATCCTACAAGGAATTTCTGAGGCTTTGCAAAAATGACAAACCTATCTTTACCCGTGCTTAAAACTGACATTCAAGATGAGACAAAAACTGACCACATCTTCACATCTCTGACCAATGTCAAACGCAAAACAGGCCAGGACTCCTTAAAGCCATGAAAACAGCAAATGAGACAATATATGTAAAGTGTTACGTACAGCCAGTCATTATCACAAAATGAATCTAGATGGGGTGTTCAGGATTTGTTGACAAAAATACAGATTATACATTAAAGATGCTGCGACTGACCAATCAAAGTCAAGATATGACATAAGTGATGGTGCCAGAAGAGCAGGATATATAATATGAAATAAAAACATTTTTAAATTGAGACAAGTGGAGGTTATCCAGTCTAACATTATCAGTTTGTTACTCATGCTCAATAAAAGACAAAGCACAAACAAGAATGAAACTTTATACATTTCAAGTGAATACACTACAATAGAGCAGTGTGTGCTAAGAAAACAGTAGTACTGTCACCTTCTCTATACCCATTTCTTAAAGGGATAGTTCACCCAAAATGGTCATCATTTACTACACCCTCGTGACTTTTAAAACCTGTATGACTTTTTTCTTTTGATAAAAATAAAATGATTTATTCATAACAGAATGTCAAAGTTTCTGTTTTTCATAAAGTGGCATGTTTTCAGAGCATAACTGAATTCTTGGTCTTATATTTGAGCCTATTCCAAACAAAAAAGCTATTATGTGACATTAGAAGACTGCAAATCACATGGATTACTTGTTTGTTTGTTTCTTTTTGAAGCTCAAAGGCCTCATTGTAGGAAACAAAGCAGCTCAGAGAAATATAGTCATGCAGTTTGTATTATTTTTCTGCTAAACTATCCCTTTAAAAATGCTCTTCGGAAAAAGAAAAACTGTTTTGTATAGTTTTGCATTGTTAACAAAAACTTTTAAATAAATTATCAATGAAAAGCAGCCTTAGTGTGCATATATGAATGACAAAATAAAAATAAAAAAATTACAATCCAACCCCAAATCTCTGAACGGTAGTATATGTTATGAACAAATATCAAGCTGTTTTCATTCAAATATAAGGGGCATTTAATGTATGGAATATCAGATGTGGTAAATCAGGCAAGTATTTTTTCTTAGAAGAGATACTAAAACTGTAATAAAAGGTGAGCTGTTCTGAGTGATTTTGTATGGATTAATCCAATTCATGATTATCAGAGGTTTTGCAGCTAAAAAGGTTGCAGCTCAACCATTAATGTGAGAGTCTCTGTCTCCATCTAGTGATACTGACATGCAGTACATATGCAATCTGGATCAGAATCATCTCTCCCTTGGAAAATATGAACAAGAACATGTGAAAATAAACCTGCACTAATCATTTTGGACTTAAAAAGTATTGAAGTAAAACAATTGAAAATGGGACCTAATTTCTGAAATAAATGCTTTTATCTCATATACATTGGCCGCGGCACAATTGGGCTTGATGTTGGGACAGTGTTCACTCTGTTTTGTTGTATTTGGTTCTATTAGTTGAGTTTGACCCCCATGCGCTCCATTGTTTTCCTATCAGTGTCCACCTGTGTCTTGTAATCACCATGTGAGTCCTGTCAGCTGACTCTCGCCTCCCTGATCAGTTTGCGGTGTATTTAAGGCCTGTGTTTAGTCTTATCTAGTTGTCTGTTGATGTTACGTCATACATGGTTGTCCTGTTCTTGATTTGCCACCAACTGTGTAACAGGTCACAATCAATAGCACCATGTTATGCAATACTTTTTACAATCTCATTTTGTCAACATAACTACCTTATCTTCTCCAATAACGCCTGACGGGTTTGGAGAACACATAACAAGAGTTCAGAGACCATTCCTCCATTTAGAATCTCCCCCGGTTGTTCAAATTCCCAAGTCCATGTTGATACACTCTCCTCTTTTGGTTTTCTATAAAGTTCAGGTCAGGGGACTAAGATGGTCAGTTTTGAACCTTCATTTTGTGCTCAGTGACCCACTTTGATGTTTGTTTTGCATAAAGTCCTGAAGGAAGATCCATCCACCGCCCATTGTATGATTTCTAGCGAAGGGTATTAAGTTTTTATATTTAAATCTGTTGGTATTTAGAATCTGATTTTGTTTCACCTGGTCATAGAAACCGGTCCTGTATGAAGTTCTATACTGGAGTTTGCTTCCAGATAAGTAGAGAAAATTTCTCCATCCTAAACAACTTATGGTGATTGAGACAGACAGACAGACAGAGAGATAGATAGATAGATAAAAAAAAGACTTTCTGACCCCAAGACTTATCTATTTTCTCCTTGGAGAGTAAATGGTCACTCAAACTATCCTCCTCATTGTATATGAAGACAATATAGACATGCGTAGATTTGGGATCATATTTACCATGGGTGCCAATAATTCTGACCACGACTATTATCGGCTTGATCTATAACATTGAATGAGCAATCCTCTTTACTACTTACCACCACCTCCTTAACACCCATGACATTGATGACTTTACGGATGACTTCAGGAGGACAAAATGATCCAGCAATAATACCTGACAGAAACAAAACGGAGAACTTCAGCAGAATACACCTTGATTGCTCAGAAATCTTGAAAATATTAATGTAATTATCACAACTTCCATTGAGCAGCAGATTTAGAGATTTTATTTTGACTCACCACCCTCAACAGACGACAAATTTATCTGGGCCAGGTCCGGCTGACCGAGCATGTCAATATACATAGTTGGAGTCCCGTAGACAAATGTGCACCTGTGTAAATAGTTAATTTTCGGACAATTAGATTACATTTACATTTATGCATTTATCCAAAGAGACTTCGATTGCATTCAAGGTAAACATTAACATTCTCATCAGTTCTTGCTTTCCCTGGGAATCAAAATCATGACATTGGCACTGCAAGCACCATTACATTAAACCTTTTCCTGTTATGTATGGTGTACAAAACATGACCTTTGAATCTTATTCGAAATCTACATGACTGTCTTCTTTATATGTCCCAGTTTCTTTTATTTACACAAAATGGCTAAAGAAAGTGGTACAAAGTACCTCTGGAAGATTAAGAATGATCTTCTATTGCAAAGGACAGATGTACAATTTTCTCACACTAAATCTATTCTGGTTTTGAGGTGGAAAAAAAAATAAAGAAAAATTTATTTCATAATTCATCCATCAGAGGATTGATTAAAATAAAATTAATGACTGCATACTTCTCTTTATCTAACGCCACCAGGTTGGCATGTCCATCATAACCAGCGGATGGGAAAACCACTGTAGCGCCATACACAGCCATGACCATACCACCACCGACTGAGCCAAAACAATGATACAATGGCACCGGCAAGCAAATTCTCACGTTTTTCTGTAGGGAGAAAAAGTTATCCATAGGTCAAATTTGGTTTGGGTCCATAGGTTTGCCCATACAGTTTGTCAAGTCACCTTTATTTGTATAGCGCTTACAATACATTACAGACTGTTTCATACAGAAGTAGCTTTACAGTGATAATAGGAAATTAATCCAGCTGAGATTGTTTTTGGTTGTATAGCAACTCTATAAGTCATGTTCCATCTTAAGTATGTTTTGACTGATTCTTTTTCGTTATTATTATTGTGGTGAGGTTCAGTGAATTCTGCAGCGAGATAGAGAGACATGAGACGGGTGGTGTGCAAGTAGGTCAAATGCAAAATGAAAAACACCCGTGTCTTGTTGCAGTAACTGGCATGGAGAGACCAGATAGAAGCCACCAGGAAGTGGTAGAGAGAGACTGGACTGAGACAGCAAGGAACGACAGTGGAAAAGTGATTATTGTTACCAAAGTGAAGTTTAGTGCTGTGCACACCCGTTGTATGCATGTTATTATTTTGGAAATAAAGTCCCAAGTCTCAATCAGCCAACCCGGTTTTCTTCCTTTCATAACTTGAACAATGAAAGTTATCACGCTGGTGCTGAAACCAGGGAGGGAAGAAAAAACGTTTCGCTGTTTCGCTGTTTGCAGACTTCAGACAACCATTCATGGGACTCCAAACGCTCATGGACATGAGGTATGACCAAGAAAGTCAGGTCCAAGACCTCAATGAGCACAAAAAAATGGCTGTGAGCTATTCCGGAGCTGGATAGACCAGGAGAACATCGGAGAGCTCGGCCACAACCCTTCACATGCTACCGTCTAAAACGGGCAAATGGATGACCCGAGGTCTTCATTGACCTCTTTGAAAAAATATGAGGTCCCACAACCTCAGTGGCTAGTATGCGTCATCCTCTGCTATCTGGAGAGGCGCAATTGGCCGCCCAGCAACTACCCATGCAGAACCTGGTCTACGAAGACTTGAGACGAGCCATCCTCCAGTAGGTTGGCCTGATCCAGAACAAGAACAGCAGCGGCAAATATTTCACATCTCCCAAAGATCGGATTATCAGCAAATCGTCTCTTTCACCCATCCCCTGTGTTCTCTCCCTCTACCTCAAAACCTGTCCCTTTCCCTAGGTCCCGACCGGCAGTCCTTCTTCGACCATGAGGGCAGGATAGGCAGGCAAGACTGGAATCGCTAGATAGTCTAGAATTGCCAGTACAGGTTCCGGGCTGGCATTCACTTCCCTGTTCTCTCCAAGCCAATTTCTTGACCCACATCCAATCACAAGGGCAGCAGGGAGGTCTGGGCCGGCCTATTGGCGTTGCAAGGAACCGGGACACTTCATAGACAGGTATCCAGTAATGGAGGTAAGGACACTGATCTGGGTCCTGGATGCACTGCATGCTGTCCCTGATCAAACTTGATTGTACCAAATACCTGTGAGTATTACGGGCGGTAACTTATCAGGATTTGGTGGATTCAGGATTCACAAAACTCGATTCTCCAAAGCCTGATTCAGCCAGAGGCATTGGATAAGAGTTTTATGGTTCCGGTTTGGTGTGTACACGGGATGTGGTGAGACACCCTTTAATGCCTCATTTTTGGCACCAGTGTGTTGTTCAAGTTTCAGAAGAAAGAAGACTGAGGCTCTGGACTTTATTTCCAATATGATAGTGCAAATGCAACGGGCTAAACTTCACTATGGCAACAATAATCAATTTTCCTCTGCTGTTTCCTTGGCATGCTTCCTCACGAGTCTCAGTCCGGTCTCTCTCAACCACTTCCCAATTCCTGGTGGCATTTATTCATTCCACGGCAATCCTCAGCAACAACTGAAACACAGGTGTTTGTGTTTGTCATTTTGCACTTGACTTACTTACGCAGCGCCAGTCTCCTGTCTCTCTCTCCCAATGCAGACCTTGCTGAACTACGCCACCCTCGCAACAATTAGTTATTAACTTGGGAATTGCATACATGATACCGTTCTCACGCGAAAACTCCCAAAGCATTCCAGGCACCCACCAACGTGACAACAGCAGCTTAAGAATCTTTGCAAGTGCAAAAGTACAACCCCCAAAAAACGACGCCACCATCATTCCCGTGCCAAACCCCAAAACAAGTGCCTAGTCTACAAGTATGTGCGTTTGAATGCATATCTGCGAGGGTATGCAGTTCCTCTTCACAAAGTGACATCGTCGTTTGCACGGGAGGAAAATATATGGAGATTTAAACAAAATAATATCAGTATGCTAAAACAATTAATTGTATTTTTCTTTCCTCAACTGGAAGAATAGACATCGTCTGAGGATACATTTTCAAGACACAGATCCTACTTGTTATAGAAACAAACTTCTTTCACTACATTGTAACTGTTCCTTGATGACAAGCACCCACCCTCCAGTTGTAGCCTACGCGCATGCCGATGAAATAAGCATTATTCACAATGTTGTGATGAGACAGAGTGGCTCCTTTGGGCTTTCCTGTTGTTCCCTAAGAATCATAAAACACAAAAATAAACGATACAATTTATTTTGTTACCTTTGAGTGTCTCAAGTATAGAATTTTTTTATATTTCAAAATATACTTGCTTTTTATACAAATTTCAAGGATAATTTTTCTGTAACATATAAATGACTCCCTGTCATTTATCTATACAAATTAAAATATGCAGAGTACCGATGTAAACTGAATGTTTATGGGATCGTCGCAAACAAGTTTCTTCTGTAGGTCTTGTAGTTGTTGATGGTGTTGGCTGCTTCCTGCCTGCATCAGATCTTTTAAGTGGAAAGTTCCTGGCTCCTGACTGTCAGTCAAAATCACAGTGTGTAGATCTGGTAGTCTGGAGGAAAAAAAGACCCCCAAAAAACATGACAACAAAATAACTGAGTCACACCATTGTTCTTAATTTGGATTATACAAATCTTCCTTTTATTACATCACTTGTACCTTGAACTCTTGATTCCTCCAGGAGAAGCCGTCTCCATTTCTGGACAAAGCTGCCTTAACATGTCACAGTACTTTTGGGTCTTGAATTGAGTCGGACAAACTATTGCATTGCACTGTACCTAAAATAAACAATTAACCCATTAATCATGTGTAAAGTTTGCTCATATGTAGTTGAGACTAAAACTACAGAAAAAAAAAATTTAACAAAATATTTTACAAATAAAAAAAGTAATCATGCCTTTATTTCTTATATTTATAACTTTATATCTCTCATAATTGTGGCTTTTTGGCCCAGATTTACTAAGACCTTGCAACAATGCAAACCCTCTTTTGGCATTAAAAAAGGACTTATTGCTGACCTTATTGCATATGCATTTGTGGGAGTTTCCCATTCAGATGGAAAATTTATGAGAGGATAGCATTTAAGTGAATCATGCAAGGTGATTTAATACGGTTTGTGCTAGTCAATTTACGGTTTTAAACCAGACGCTAATTTGAACTGCTCTTGCACGCGTTATGGAAGTGACTTTAAGTGCGTCTGTGTTCTTTAATTTGTTAATAGATTGGGCACAGAACTCCCATTGGCGCTTTTTTGGAATTGCACACTCACGCTAATTTGTTTAGTAAATCTGGCCCTTATTCTGAAGATGTTACTATATCTAAACAAATTCTTTAGAGGAGATTTTCTCGTGACTTAAATGTGACTTAAATTTTATTACTTCACTATGTTGATTTCCTTCCATATATAACAAGGAAACAGGCTTCCACATCAAACAGACCGTGTTTGAGTGAAAACCCTAAACAGTCCAGAAGTTTAGGACAGTCAGCTGTTTATTGCTATTTTTACATGTATACACATTAACTTACCTTTCTGAGTGCAAATTCTACCTCTTGTAGTTGATAAGCAGGGTTCACTGAAACCTGTAAAGTCACAGTAAACTTGTAAGCAAGTGAAAGAGCAGCCGTTGAAAAAACCCTCAGATAAACCACATGTCAAGATACTCACCAAAATGATCCCTGCCTTAGCGGTGGCAAACTGCATCAGTATCCACTCATAAATGTTTGGTCCCCATATCCCTAAGCGATCGCCCCTTTTCAGCCCGACAGCCAGCAGACCTGCAGCAGTCTGTTCCACCTGAAATCAAAATACTACCACATTTTTATACTGGCCCTGAAGAAATTGAAATGTAAAGTGGATTTTAAGCACATAAATGTTCATTACATAAGGTAAAGATAAACAATTTAACATTAATACATCACATATTATAAAACATAGTCAAGAGAATCATGTTTATGGTTAATCTAAAGCACATGATGTAAGTTACATGTTACGTGACAATCTGCCACCTCAATCTTGATGGTTTGGACTTTATAAAATCAATAAAATCAGACCCTTGTCTCTGTATAATGCAAATATCAATAGTTCGTAATGTTCCTCATTTGGATAACAGCATCTGTAAATGAATAGATGTAAATGTCTTTCACCATTTGATATGTTTGTCCTCTAGAACAGAACGTGATGGACAATATATTCAATTTGGATGGGAATTTGTCAAAAACAGAAATAGCCATTCTACAATAAAATGAACACTTTTGTGGTTCACCATGAAGTAATATGCTAATATGTTCTTGTGGAATAAAACAACAATCGCAATATTGTTTTTAAAGTACATTCCATATTGTGATGTGTGAAATGTTATAGCTCATATGTGAAAGTTTATCTTCTTGTCACATTGATACACTTTATATTGATATTTTAACTGCGTTTAAGAATCTGTACGGTTTATTTTAGGATTTGGCCAAGTACACTTTTGACAGTGTGGTTTCCCCTCGCAACTGAGAGGTATAAAATGGGAAGGACTGTGGTTAAGATTACTTCTCAAACCAGTCCTCTGTAGAAAAACAGAAGCCAAATCACTCACTTCTTGGTAAAACTGGGAAAAAGTCTTGCGTATTCCATCCTGCATAAAAACCAAAGCTTCACCGTCAGGATTGCGTTCCACTGAGGCTAGAAGACATTGGTCCACAGTACTAGATATCAGCGAATGGGAGGAGATCCCATGGGCATAGCTGGTTGTCAAGGTTGGGTTGCTGGGTGGAGAATCCACATGAATGGCACTGAAAAAAGAGGGGTGAGATGGAGATAGACATCAGAACAGGAAACAAATACATACAAAATACAGAAAAAAGAGGGGTTTGTAAACTGTGACTACCTTTGGTTTGGGTCTGGTGAAATTCATACTGAAGAGACAGCAGAAGCTAAAACCTCATGAAAATATTGATTTTAAGTTACGAAAAAATGAAATAAGGGATACTGATTGTCTTTGTTAATGTTTTTTTTTTTTTATCTGTTCAACCCAACAGTTGATCTGTCATTTGAAGGGAATACAGCAGTACAGCTGAAATTAGCACATACAGTATATCAAATTAATTCCTACTACATATAAAATAACCTCACATTCAGATTAAACAAAGTCTGATTTGTTCACAAAGGCTGCATTTATTTGATCAACAATACAGTAAAAAAAAACACAAAAAACTCGATAATGTGAAATATAATTACAATTTAAAATACTGCTAAATAGTATATAAAATGTATTATATACAATATAAAAAAAGTAATTGTTTTACATTTTACATATAATTTGGTGCTCAAGAAACATTTCTTATTATACCCAAATGTAGAAGATAGTTGTGCTATTTAATATTTTTGACAAAATCATGATACAGGGGTAGTGGGCTTGTTCTAAAAATAGCTCACCATAGCGTCACTTACCCTTAAGCTGCACCTATTTATTTATTTTTTGCTATTGTTTTTTTAAAAATCACACTCATAAATTAACTCTTCTCCTTAGGAGATAATCATTTAAATCATTTCTGAAACCTTATAGGATAACGCCAGGTAACAACTGGCCAATTGTCACACAATGCAGGTCTTGTTGACAGACATTATAACAATTGTATCAGAATCCTGACTGGACGATGCACAGCTGGTCAAGCGGCGAACAAGAAGGATAAAACCAACTCTCAGGGAACCGATGTTACAGTAGTAACCGGAGATGTTCCCGTTCGACAGATCAGCTTGAAAACACAGGGAATCAAACACCAATCACAGCGAAGAGGCACTCAGCCCAACCAATGGCAATGCCGCTAGGTTTGCACACTACTGGTGCAGCTAAACCAATGAAATCAACAGCTGAAGTCTACCAACATTTGCATATCAGAAAGTCAGAAAAATAACAAGCTCCACTGAATACAGGGCAAACATGGTGCAACGTAGTGCATGACTTGTTAAAAAATTGTTAGTGGCTAGTGAAAATGTTGTAGAAGTGATCATTTGAAAATGTAAATACCTGCAGAGATTTATAGAAATAAAGTGTAGCATATTGATATTGATCTGTTTCCTACCTTGTTAAATCATTGTTGATAATTATTGTGAGAAATCATTAACATGATCAGTGTCTTTACATAGATGAATATCATTAATTATTAATAATGACATATGATTAAAGGTAAATTGAACAAATTTGTTATTTCAGAAGTGTGTATCAATCTGGAAGCCCTTCGCATTAATCGGTACCTAGAAGTAGCCCTCAGTTTCAAAAAGGTTGGCGACCCCTGATCTAGAGGGCGCTGAACTGCACTCGCTTTGGAAGGCTTTGCTAATTTTTCTTAATTCTTGAATTAAAAATACATTTGGAATTGAAATAGAAAATTTATTTTATTTTAAATTAGTTTATGTGACCAAATTCAAATTACTCTTGAACCCAGACATAGCCTTTGAAGTTGAAATAAAATACTTTTTTTCTTGGACATTAACAGCTTCAGAAGTACAGTACTTCTTTATATTTCAATAGTAAGTCTTATGTTTTAGTTTTGTGAATAAAATCAATATCGAAATGTTCTTTCATTAAACAGTAAAACATTATTTTACAGTTTTTCTCAATTGCTTACAATTTCTAAAATTATGGCTCAGTTTCAAAAAACAAAATTACAAAACATGACTACAAAATGCAAAACGCTACATATCTCAAAATCAAACACTTCCTTCAAAATGTTTAAAACTTATATTTTTATAATAAAATATTCTCAAAACAGTGAGATTTGAGTTCTAAGTGATCAGATTAGGTCAATTTAGTATAAAGAGAAATGCAAGGGGGTAAAAACAATGCATGTATTTCTCAAAACACTGAGTTGTTTTGTGTTTTTACCTATGACAACTTCCAAGTATTTGGAAGTGTTTCCCGAACGAAATGTGTTACAGTAGTTATGTGTCTAATGCAGAGAACAATCTGTTCTTTCCTCTCACATGTGCTTTTCCTTTAAGGTACAATACCCTACGCTGTTACACATTCAATAAATAAAACATTCCGCGGTATGCGTGTTCAATTCCATGTTCTAATACTTTACAAACTTGTTACAGTAACTCACTAAGATACATATCTGTCAAATATCCGCATTCCGACTAACCAAATTCATCACAGTTGTTTGTAAACTTCCGTCAAGCAAACCATAAAAGATGCATGTTTTTATGATTCCTTACCAACTTTGTGGAGAAGTTACGAAAGGAGTCCATGGTCTCTGCAGAAAGTTCAGTGTTTTGTAGAAGCTCGCGGTACTTCGTACATTAGACAGAAGAATCTTAGGAAACATTATTTAGTTTCACCTTTACAAGTAAACAGAAGAATCCCCGATGTGTGTAATCAGAATCTCGATGCGAGTGTATTCAAGCAAAAACACGCACCCAGACACCACCATAAATGGGATAACTGCACATAGCATTAAAATTAAAAACCCTGAGTTGGTAAATCATTAATGCCGCGATCACAAAAAAATGATCGTTGAACCAACAAAACCAAGTTGCAAGACGATCAGCTGCAACGGAATATAAACAGCAAGGAGGCGCATACACACGTCATATCAGGGAGCTCGTCAGTAGCTGATGCTGACATTAATATTAAGTGGCAAGGCATATTATTTACAGAAGCACGTGCCATGCTTAGTGGCACATCCGGTTTTCATTTATTAGTCCCAGTGGAGAGTGGCATGTTTCATTAAAACCCAAATAATGCTCACTATGCAGAGCCGAATGATAGCTCCACCTCTCTGGACGACACGACTTTAAATTCAATTCCACGTTTGTGGATTTAATGGCTGGAGGTGAGGGATAGAGTTATGGGTGTGCCCACCAAAAATGAAGCGAATTATTTGCGCAAGGGGATTACATACAAAGTCAAAGTCGATGCAAAAACGCGATTATCGGTAATTACCTACTAGCACCAGCAGGGGTTAAACCTCCGATATAGCGTTGGTAAGTAATAACATTAAAACAGACCCAAACAGCTTTAATAACATATAAAGACACCCAACAAAGCTGTTGTTAAGTTTGAAGTTTACACACCACTGTAATGCCGAAATAGGTTGTTGCAAGTATGGTGAAAGCGTTGACAATCGCCACACTTCATTTAACATGTAATTTTTACTCAGTACAGTAATAACTCGGTTTACAAGTGACTTTGTATACGAGCAAATCGGTGTATGAGCATGGAAAGTCAAATCGGTGTACGAGCATTGTATCGTAGTGCGAAAAAATTTTCCCCTCACCCACACGCATTTTTGTGTGGAAAAGTCCTAACGCTCAGCATCGTCACGCGCATTTTTACTGGAAATATCCTAAGGACAGCCTCTCATAAAACAGTCACGCGTTTCCAACCCCTTTATCACCCCTTAACTCGTTCATTCTCTGAGCGTCATTCTCTCAGCGTCACTCGGTTTGGTTGCATCATTCAATACAGTGATACAATACAGTGATACTTTTATCAGCGATTTACAGCGGTTTTACCTCGTGTTGTTAACATTAATTGTGATCGCTATATACGTACAGTACAGCATATAGAAAGAAGGTACGAAATCCTCCCTCTAAGCAGTAACTGTCACGGTTCATGAATTCATGCCTGTGTGTGTGTGTGTGTATGTGTGTGTGAGTGGGGGCGTGGTCACTGCCTGATCTCACGCACCTGATTCTCATCTCATCTGCCTATTTAGTTCACTTCTCTCCACTCCTATGTTGTCCAGTCGTTGTCTCTGTTATGTCTGCGCTGTCTTTGGAGCTCCCTTGCTCGCTTCCTCTCGTCTCCTTCACACCAGCAGCGACGCTGCTCAAAGCTGAAGTGCATTACTGTAAATTGTATTTTTAGAGTATTTTTAGAGTTTAATTGTCAATTATTAATTAGTATTTACATGAGATCTTAATGGTTATAATTTTAACTGTAATCAATATGGTAAAACAAAAAATATTTAAAATGGGCATTTATGGTCGTGTGGAACGAATCAATTGATTTTTAGTGCATTCTTATGGAGGAAATTGTTTTGGTGTACGAGCAATTTTGGGTTACAAGCTCGCTCTTGGAACGAATTAAACTCGTAAACCGAGGTATTACTGTATTTAGTTTGGTGGTACAATAGTTGTTGACGCTTGTGGTCTTCCTGCCATTGTGGATTTAAATATCTTTTAATAAAAAAAAGTTTTTTCGGTATGGTAATGGGTGCCGTCTATTTACCGGCGCTACATCGGAGGTTTACCCCCTGCTGGTGCTAGTAGGTAATTACCAACGCTATATCGCAGGTTTACCGAGCTGTATATACGCTGTATATTACAGTAATACTGTTAGATTAGTTTCCCGGCGTGCCTCATTCCAGTCCTCTTTTTATTAACGGTTGAATGAATAAGTACTCAGCGCTGAGGGAGATAAATTGTCTCTCAACTTTATTCTTTATCTATTTGAATATATATAGAGAAATGTCTTAGGGGAGTAACAGAGTCAACCAATGAGAGAATATAGATAACATCATATAGGAATCTCAAACATGATAACATCATATAGGAATTTCTATACATGCCAGAACCAAGTCTATATATGGTCAGTTGTCCAAGTTTTACCACGAATACATTGGGGCCCTGCTGGCCCTTCTGTTCCTTTACAATAGAAGTGGAGATTCATCCCCATGTTCACCTAATGGTCCATATGCATATGTTGACATCTAACACAAAAACCCATTCATGTATTTTCAGTTCTGATACTACATCTTATTCTACATCTGATACAAATCTTACAAATACCTTGAGATAACAGCATAGTCCGTTCCAGAACCGAGCTCGTAACTCGAGTTGCTCATATTTCAAATAATTTTTCCCATAAGAAAAAAACTGGAAAAAATATTAATCCGTTCCGCCCCTCTAAAATACTCCCTTATTAGAGCTAATAACAATGGGGAAAAAACATGTTTTTAATTGCTATAGAGGCATAGACAAACACACAAAATTATAGTATCTAAGGATTTCTGTGATTATAAAATAAGATCATTTTTAATTATGAGTTCTTATACCTTCGAGACAAACTATACAGTAGCGGTTTGTGTGGAGGAAGAGGAAGGAGGAATTAATTAAATGACGTAGATAACGCAAACACAATACAGAAGTGTGGTGTTTCTTCCTGTGTATTGTATAAACGCACAACGATGTATGCATCAGAACCTCATATTTATTATTATTGTTGTTGAACACACATAACTTGTGCTGCTCCCAGATTAATACTGGTGAATCACTCGTCACCCCCAGTAACCCCATGCTGTAAAACCAAGGTGACCATCTAGAGGAGATCATATGCAATTACCCCTTAAATGAGGCGGCTTGAGCTGGTCGGAGTGCTTGAATACCTAGCGTCGGTGTCTGTAAGCATGCTTGTATCTCAAATCTTTACTCATGTTTCTAAGCAAAAATTAGCTAGAAGGCTTACTCGTATCTCAGAATACTCGTATGTCGAGACGCTTGTATCTCAAGGTATTACTGTATTTGGTATTGCCACACTTATTGTGAAACTGCCTCTGACCTGAGAGAGATGGAAAGATGCTTTGCATCTAAGACATGCAACCAGCCCTGTAGTTGGTGTCCATCTGAGAAATCCTGGCAGCGACCCTAGCTAGCAAGCTATCAAAATATCCACCCGTCACCCTCAAGTAAGTCTGGAAGTTGCTGTCATCCAGGCACAGTTCCTGAAGAAGTTTTGTATGCCTCTGGATGGTGCCGTAAACCCAGACATGTCTGCATTTGGCTTCAAGTCGTATTTTGGACTTCCACAACAGGAACAGAGTGGTGAATCGATTCACTGTGTTGTAGTGAAGCTATTTTATTCATAAAAGTTGCAGGGCAGTGCTGACAACAAGTTCTCTTTCATCAGCTCATGTTCGAGATCCACCTGTGGTAAAGGCATTCGTATACTGACGTACCTGTCTATCCTGCCTTCCATTGCACCACAGGCACACACGGCTGCTGTTCTACCCCAATCCTTCCTCATTGAGTGTTGTGAGTGAGCGGCCACTCTCCTCAATATTAAATGGCCGGCATTACAAAGTGTCAAAGAGGGGTGTCTACGATGGGAAACTCCTAGGACCACCTCCTTGCCCAAGAAATCTGCTTGTCCCTATCCTTCCTGTGTGTTCTAAGCACATGAAACATGACTCGCTCAATCTCAAACATGGCCTCAAGGTCTCAAGGTAAAAGACATGGGTGACCCCCTGTCATCGACCCCTCCATCGCCAGACCCCTCTACCCTATCTCAGGGTGGGCTGCTTGCACTTCCCAAGCCTGTTCTCCAATGCAAAATGGATTGCTTCTCTGCATCCATGCATCAGGCTTGCTACAATGATTCAGCGTTAGCCGTCAGAGCTTTAAACACTTCCTCTCTAGTCTCTACTTACCAGCCCAAGCTTCTTTTTGAAATGGGTCAACACAACCCATGGGCGACCAATGTCCCAGGCATTTGAAAAGGGGTGCAGACCTCTTGTTGAGGGGAAATCCTCTTTAAGGTGTCTGGTGCTTCCAACCTCAGACAGTGTGTTTACTGTGGAGGAGTTTCAGTCAGTGTTTTTGTACTATTCAGGTCTATTTATTGCTGTCTATTGCTGCAGAACATGTTGGGTTTGATGGTAACACCCCCTTATTCATAGATTTATGAAGGGTGCACGCTGTTCTCCTTCAGTCACTTCAGGGCAGTTCACGAATTCACACTTACCAATGATTCAGGTACAGTAAAATGGTATGCATGTTTGGCGAGCTGTCCGAGGAGAGTGCTCCGAGATCAGTATTTATCCCGAACCCAGAACACTCTCTTCATATTCCTGTCTGTGATGGGAACAACCAAGAGTACGGCGTGTGATGGAAATTGTATTACTTACATACTTATTAATCCTTATCTTTGGAAGTAGGCAAGCTTATCAGAAAACTAGATGTTCTGTCCCAAACAAATAGGATTCATTGTGTTTAGACACCAAGAGTTTCTGATATTTTAATAAAAGAAGTATGTGTGTATCTGCCAACAGGAAAACATCTAGTACGTGCAGCTGAGAAATGAACAGAACTGTCCACACTTATTTTCCGTGCTTGGACTCACATGATACTTGAGGAACTAACTCATGTAACTGTTTGATAAGGATCTAATCTGCATGAAGAGCGCTGCTCTTGGCCTTCTCATTGCTCAGATGTTATCTGTGTGTGAGGATGCCTTTCTTGCTAGAAATAAAACTTAAGACTGTTCAAACCTCCCAAACTTTGTTAATAAAACATCATTTCTGAAGTGGGACCTATCCATGGTGCTGGAAGCTTTGAGTCAACAGCCGTTTGAGGCCCTGCGAAATATTTCTCCTAAGCTTCTGTCTTTCAAAACTGCTCTACTCCTGGCTTCAACGTCAACCAAACATACCAGTGATTTGGTATGTGATTTGGATTTAGTGATCTATGCAGTCCTTGTGCAGAATTCTTTCTCAGCGGAGATAAGGTTTATAGTGGTACGGGCCAGTGGCTTCTATGCGTGTCATTAAGATGTCATGCCACTTAATGTTCAATACCTCATGCTCCAGTTCAACCATATTCATTTGTTCAACATTAACCCATTTTAAATGTTCAATGTATGTCTAAAATACTAGAAAAAGCATGTCAGATGAAACGCATGTGATTATATCTAGCTTTAAATGTTATGAACAACTACGCTAATTATTTTCCTTTTGATCATTGTTTCTGCCTAAACTAATGCATGATGTTAGATAACTGCATAATTTGATTTGTTTTGTCTTAACTGGATAAATGGACATTACTTGAACACAGCCACCTCTGATTATAAATTACTCTAAATTGTAATGTGGAAACGTATTGTCTGTAAAGCTGCTTTGAAACAATATGTATTATACAAATAAATGTGAGTTGAGTACCATAGATACGAGTAGAAAAGGGTTTGCTCATGCTTTTCTTGACTGTATTCCTAATTCTCAGGAACAATAGGGTTAAGGTTATTGAATACAGGTTGAGCAGGAAGAGGGTGTGAAATGAAAAGGTAAGTCAGGTATAAACAAGTGTTTTCATGCATACATACTCATGGACCTATTCAAGCATGTAGCGAGTTAGGTTTCCAACTACATCACAGATAGCTGTGTTGAAAAAAGCTATCGTTTAAAGCAGTGGTTCCTGAAGAAACCCCAACAGTGCACATTTTGCATGTCTCCTTTGTCTGACACACCCATTTCAGGTCTTGGAGTTGCTACAAATGATCTGATGATCTGTGATTGAGGAGACGTGTGAAATAAATTTTTATTCATAAGTTATGTTTTCAATTTGAATGCATGATTATGTTTTGATTCTTGATTATTGTGTGACATTGTTTGGACAAAGATCCATAAAAATGTAATCATCACGAGAGGGGAAGAAATACATATAGAGGCGGTAAGGAATGATATAAATGCTGGATCAACCCTTCTCTTTATTTGTCACTTTCTACAGGGACACTTCGGATGTCTGTATGACTGCTCACGTTTTCATAAAACTTTGCAAAGACAATTGGCAAATTTGTCTCTTATTCCATATTGATAAAAGATTTTGTCACCACACATGCAAAATGTGCAGAGCAGGGAGGCCTTCTTGAATGTGGTTAGGAAACACTGCTTTGGAGACATTGCTAGCTTAGCTAACTGCTGTTTGTTTTTGTTTTTTTAGATTTGTGGTGGCAAAATTTTGAATAAGAGACAAATATCCCAATTGTAAGGGTTAGGGTTAAACCCTTTATAAGGTTTATTTCCTCATGAGAAAAGGTCAACAGTCATACAGACATCCAAAGCATCCTGCAGAGTGTGATTGTCATGATAAACAGGCGGAACACAGATGTGATTAACTGGTTTTTATTAAGGTGGCAGACAATGGCAGGACACAGATGAACAAACAGATAATCTTAACTGAAGACAGCGAGGCAGACGACACAGTAAATCAAAAAGGCGCAGAAGGAGACTCTAGCAGTCTTTACATGGGAGATGAAACCAGACACTGAGTGTAGCATGAGGGGTGGTGATATAGTGCAGAAGATTGACAACAGGTGTTCAGAATTCATGTGATTGTGATCGCGTGAATGAGCCTGGTGCTGGGGCCGTGACTGACCTTGTGACAGTGACAAAGAAGGGAGGGCTCCTCCAGCATTTATATCTCCAATCTCTAATCTCCAAGGCGAAAGGCTCCTACAACAGTTGTAATTTTCCTCTCCATATCAGGAACACATTACCCTCTCTATACCTCTAGGTGTGATGTGTAGCTCCCTGCATACCATATGTGTTTTAGATTCTAGATTCTACCGAATAGAAAGTACCATTACAGTTTTTCTCGATTACTAAAACACTAAACCCTATTGTCTGAACCAAATGCTCAGTTGCCTGAACCCATTAATTGTATCAATCACTCTTTTGGCAAAAGCATAAGCACTTTTCATTTGTTTAGACACAACTTACCAACACATTTTCATTGTGATGCACCCGTGCTGCATAATGGTGAGCAGAGGTGACAAAAGTCAAACACAATTAAAGCACTGGGGCATATTCTTCGTACGTCGCTTACTACATCCAAGATCAGTTGACACATCCGGGATGAGATAATCGCGCTAACTATGAGCTGGATGATTTGGTTCTTCAAACGCACCTGTTGTTGACGATTAGTATATAGCTGGATTGAGTTATCTGAGATCATTGCGCGTTCATGTGCTGGTTTAAAAGGGGATATGTATCGATAGTAGAAACACTGATCAGCAACATTTTGATTGGTCAGTGAGCATGCTGAAAGAGCGCGCACAGTATTTCTCTGCGCGCACGTCGCTGAATTTCAGTGTTTAATTAAAACACAAGGAAACACTTTAAAGCTGCAAAAGCCAGGAGAGAGGACTGGCAAAAAGTTGCCGACAAATTAAATTTGTGAGAAGCCTAGTGATCGTGTGTGTAATTATATTGACTCATATTAATTACTGTATTTCATAATCATCTTTTATATTAGAGCCACCACAGGACCCACTAGAACTTGGCAACAGGTAAAAGTAAAATGCAAAAATATTCTGCAAAATAGTATCTTTACTACTTGCGCTGTGCTGCAAAAAAAGAGTCAATTAATGAAATAGAATTGCAAAAACTAATAAAGCAAAAAGTCAGACTTGAGATTGAATTGCTTCAAGAGGAACTTCAAAGTTAATAAAATACACGAATAAACACACTGTACTATTGAGGACCTTGCATGATTTATTTATTTCATTCCACAGGCAAGAGATGATCAGCTGGATTTTTTTTAAATAAATAAAATAAACTGTAAACTAACTGTGTGCAAAGTTCCCTTTTTTCAAAAATGACTGCTTGAGTGCTGGTAACTTTGCGAATGGCACGACAGACAGCACTTTCACAATGTTCTCCGTATACCAACAGTGTAAATGAACGTGCCGCTCGCAAAGTAGCGCAAGGCAATACACACAGTTTGAGCTGTAGTTAACGCCCGACTACGCCTAATTGTATCTAAATTAACTAGATACATTATACCCTCACGTGAAAAACGAAATATAATATAATATATATATATATATTTTTTTTTATTATTATTTTTTTTTTTTTTTTATATGTATATATATATTATAATTATATTAAATATATTATATTGCACCTTCAGCAACAGGTTTCTCTCGTAAAAACGGACAGGACATGTTGTGACAAACTTCCCATTTCACCTCCGCTTGCGTGAACTAATCCTGCTAACTTGAAGTAAGCCTGCTCCGAGCAGGTTCACTTCAGCGGACCTGTTACTATGACAACAAGTCCCGGATGAGCGTCGAAGAACCGAACAATCCAAGATCATGCGAAATCGTCAACAATCTAATCCAGCTAAGTGAGTTAGCGAGGTACGAAGAATATGCCCCTGGTCTCACCACTTGAACACAACAACTCAAAATGGATCACATTTGTGTCTAATGATGTGAGGGAACATATGCAGTAAGCCACTTCAGAGACAATATAGAAATCTGAGAGGAAGAGTTTGTGTAAGAGGAGGTCGAGGTGGTCAGTGTGGTCAGTGAAGACAAAGAACAGTAATGAAATCAGAGCTACTGTGATTGACCATGTTCTTGTCCATGCTATGAGTATGAGGGAGGCTGGACAAAGGGTACAACCAAACCTCAGTAGATTCACCGTGTCCACCATAATTCCAAGATTTAGAGAAGAGAAGAGCAATTTCCTTTTTTGACTTTACAGTACAGTACTATGTAAATTTTGACAGCTATAACTGTATTACATACTATATACTGTACCACAGTATCCTGTAAGTAAATATGTTTCAGTACATCACTGTACCAATGTACTGTAGTATTGTAATGGAGGGTTGTATTCCATGAGGAATGAGGCCTAGTATTCCATGTATATTTTTGTACTTTACTGTATTTTTACATGGACTTACTGCACACAAGTGGCAAACGCATAAGATTTGTTTGTTTTTACAAGTGCTACGTGTAAATGCAGTCAAAACTTTTTGTAAAAGTGCTAAAGGCACTATTTTTTTGTTTTGTTTTGCAACATGCATTTAGCCTACAGTGAACAATAAACATTTATTTCTCCAGCTTCATGTCCTGAGCATTGTGTTTTTTATTTTTCTACGTAGTGTTTAGTGACTCTTCTGTAGTGTTTTTAATTTTTATTTACTCGGGGCACGATTTGACAACATAGTTCAGTTTTGAGCACAGATTGAACTGTTTTGAGGTGAAAGTTTGGTTTTGCAAGAAGAGTCTGAGGTTTTGTGAATGTAGCTTGAAAATTGGGTTTTTGTGCTCACAGTTCAGAGAAAAGGAAAGCAGCTTTCAAGAAATGTGTCTTAGCAATCGAGAAAAACTATAATGTCACACAACAATCAATAATGTCAAGAAACAAAATATAATCATGGATAAGAATAAAAAGAAAACATGTCATTTATAAAATTCCATCACAGATTAATAATACACTTTATGATAATAATACATAATATGATACATTTTCATGTTTAATTTCAATTGGTTAGGCTAAATATTCCAGTTCAATGCTTATTTGTTTTCTGTGTTAGAAAATATTTAGTTTTGGTTTTACAGAGAAATCCAAACTATTCAATGAGCGAGTGAATGAGCTGTTCGACTCTACGTGATCGCAATGATCTCATTCACACCGTTTTTGATGATAACAAATGTGACATTTCTTGAAAAGAACCGACTCTGTTAAGTGATTCAATCGATTTTGATTCCTCAAATACAGCCGACAACACCTCGCTTATAACCTTTCTACTATTTTTATATGAAAATAAATACTGTACTCCACAACTGTAGTCTGGACCTTTGGTGATCTTAGGGTCAACCATTTCCCCGGTAGATGGCAGTGTACTAAATATGAATGGTTAAAAAACAGAAGAGGAAGAACGTTAACATTCGGCGGGTGCATGAAACATGTTGTGGAAAGTTGCGAGGTTTTTATGTTATGTGGTTGAGTCCGAATCTAAAACGTGTTTTAATTTGCTATAAACTGAGGAGAATGTAAATCAGACCTGAGTGGCATCAGATAATGGCGGCGGCGCGGTGTAGTGTGGAGTGTTTGTCTGAGTTCAGTGACTGTCGGACACACTCTGTGCGCTTCATTCAGGACGGCACGGATGTTTTCTTGGCCAGTGGAAACAGAGAGGTGCTTGTGTTTAATGTCGAGGAGAAGAGAGTCACGGCAAGTGCATGTCTGTGGTCACTTTTGTGTTATTCTATAACAGGCTACTTTTTTGTAAGCTAACTCAATACATGTTATTTTTCAGACCGTTAAGGAGTTTGAAACTTCAGTGACAAATTTGGCATTAAGTGATGATAAATATCGGCTTTATGCACTCTGCGCGAACGGTGGGCTTTACTGCACCCCTCTGCCACAGCTCAGGTAGTAAAATATGTCATGTTTCTTAGATCACTTAATAGCGTTTTATAAATGTGTATGCTATTAAGTATAACCTATATTAGTATAATGCTATTTCTTTATTAAGGTAAAAAAAACGTGAATTGACTCTTTTGAGCCACGCCCCCTTGATTATTGATTATATTTCAAAGCAACCTAAATAGATATAAATATATATTTTAAAGCAACCTTAAAAAATATTATTATTTTTTTATTTTTTTATAGTTGCTTTAAATTATGTAATGTATTTATTTATTTAGATTTAAAAGCAACCGTAATCAAGGGGCTGGTGAATTCAAATTTTTTCTCTTCATCATAAATACTGTCATACAGGCTACATATTAATGTGAAATTTCCTAGTACAATTGCTATAGTGACATTTTTCCATTAATACATCATTACAAGAAGGAAAACTGCCTCCGTCAAGCATTTTCTTTGGATCTTTAGATTTTATTTCTGGTGAAAATCACTAATGTGGTTGTTGTTTGAATTGAATTTTGAATACATTTTATATATATATTTTTTTTTATGCTTCTTTTCTTCTAGTTCTTCCTCTGTCCTGGTTAACAAAAATCCTGATTGTGTGCTGGATATTGTATCAGATGATTCCATTGTCCTGAAAAATGTCAGTCTGAAAGCATTCACCATAGTCGAGAAGATCCTTGTGACTCTTAGTCTTCACAAGTCTGTCTGGAGTTTTGATCTCTATAAAGAGCCTGGGTCCAGATCCCTTCGTAAACTTGCATGTTTCCAGGTTGGAACTGTAAACTCGTGCCATTTAAACACTACAGACCAAGAAAAAAGTGTGAACTTTCCTCCAGTTCTAACTTGCATCTACCCTAAAGTCTCCACGTCAGTCAGCGCTCAACAGTCTGACCTTCATACGTATCTAGAGCCGTGTCTTTTCAGGCTTTTATTTGGAGTGGATGCCTCTTTAGTCAAGTCTCCAGTCATTCTATGTGGTTTACCTGATGGACGTATTTGCTGCTTTCCATTGCTCATCCCTACCCTGGCTGGTCCAAGAGGAGAGCAGAGATCTCCAATCAGAGTCCTTCAGAGCTTAGAGCAGCCAGTCATGTTTATAGGAACCTGCGTCTCTGGAGACCATGGACCTCAGTGTCTCATCGCGGTTGGACAGAGAGGAAAACTTCTAATGGTCAGAAGTGAACAAGCAAGCTTGGAAGGAAAAGAGGCAGATTATAGTAAGAATGAAATGAGAGTACATTTATTACACAATTTTTTGTCTTTGCTAAAGTTTTTTTTTTTTTTGATTTGTTGGTAATAAAGAAAAGGATAGACCTTTTTTCTTTCATTTAAAATGTATGTGCCAATTTTTTTTTAGAAGTGTACTCGTTTTCTTTTTGTACTGGTTTTGAAAAACCTTTATTACATTTTCAAGAGTTCCAATTTTAAAGTTTTTGTTAACTTTGCTAACACTGCAACAACTGTCCTGATATCAGTTTAGGTAATTTGTGTTAAATTCATTTTTTTTTAGGCTTCAACGAGCATAGTGTACAAGGACCAGTGCTGTGTGTTTGTGCTGATGATAAACGGCTGTACTACAGCTCTCTCAATGACCTACACATGCTTCAGTTTTCTACAACATCATCAGAAGCCGTAGGAACCAAGTCCCAGTTGCAAGCTCTGACCTCAGACAGTCTTGGTGTGTGTAGGGTTATAGCACTTGCTCAGCCATATACTAACCCCACAGGTACGGCACTTGCATTCTGATCAATCTCTATGCTGTTTACCAAGCTTTTAAGTGTTTAAAGTCACTAAAGCAAAGTGTTTGTATTTGATTATAAGGATCTGTGCAGCTTTTGGGCATATCTTTGAGTGGAAGACTGCTTAGAGTGAACCTTCCTCAAGCAGCTGAAAAAGGAAATGTGTCTACGCTACCTTCATCTCTAGCAGGCCAGAGAGTGAAGGACCTCCTGGCTTCCATCGGAAACATCTGGGAGAGGTCTATTTCATGCCTCATGATTAAAATAACTCTGATTTTCCAACGCCAAATGCAAAAAAAATCACTTTGAGTCAATGGTATTTTACTGTGTGATGATCTTTTAAAAAATCGTATTTAAAAATTCTTAAAATGTACTCTGTATTTGTACTGTATCCATAATGTACTTTATTTTTTTAAATATACAAATCGCTGTATGAATGTTTAAATATATTAATAGTCACGTCATTGACCCTTTTTTTTTTCTTCTGCAGGGCAGAATCTTTGAAACACAAGCTTCAGGAGAAAAATGAGTCTCTCAAACGTCTGAATCAAGTCATAAATGTTTGCAGCCTACTGTTGGACACTCATGGGAATGAAAACATTTTTAATATGGGCTCCAAACATCCAATCAGCTGTCGTGGTCTGACTAGGTGGAGCTCATTGCTCCAAAGAGACTCTTTAACTCTTACATGTGTGCTTGAAAATTCAAGTGGATGTACATTGGAACATGGCTGGACTCTGTCCATTCAGGTCCACCCGTTATGCCAATATTCAAATATTGAGAGCTCATCCAGGACATATTCATTCCCATTGAAGAAGCTGGATTCTGATCAGAAGTTGAATGTAACCATTCCTCTTGAAAGCGTTGATGGGCTGTCTCTGCCAGTGAAGGTCTACTGTTCTCTCACCTTCTCCCTTTCCAATCTGTTTAGCCCTGAATCATCTTCTCTTGGTGTTTCCCAGCTTCTAACAGAGATGGGCTCCATCAGTGCACCTTTAAATTCTTTAACCGTGGACTGGCTTGATGCTTTACGGCTAGAGGGATCGTTTTCTCAAGATAACATCAGACACGACAGTGTCAGGGATGGCATTCAAGCTTTCCTGCGTGCCAGGGGAGCGTTAACCAAAGATTCTGCTACTACTTCCAAATCTGGACCTGTTGCAGTGGTGATCAGAGTATCATCCGAGCTTCTAAAGGCCAAACTGCACATATCAGTAACCAGCAGTTCAGAAACATGCATTTCTGTGCTAAACTGGTTGGCATCGCCTGAGGAGAAAGGACAAACAAAGTCTGTACAAAGTCCAGTGGTTAATGCCTACAGCCCAGATGGATGCTCTGTCAAGATTATGGCCAAAGAGGTACTGACTTTATACTACCGATTACTCATTTACGATCATAAAATAAATAATTTACAATGAGCTACTCATGTCTTTCCTCAAGGTGACACTGGCAGATTTATGTTCTGAAGGATCTCTTGAAGTCCTGGAGATTCGTGTGGAGAGCACTTCTATGGCAGCGGTGTGTGGACTGCATCATGCCATTCTGAGGCGCATACAGGTACTTTTGTTATAAAGTGCAGTGGAACCCGGTTATGTCGACGGCCTCGTGGGTTGCAAAAAAGCGTTGAGATAACAGAGGATCGAGAAAACCTAGAGCCAATATGGCGATTTATTTGATGAAGCGATCGGCATGCTATAAAAATGTACATACACTGTATATGTTTGCTAACAACAAAAGGCATATGTGCACCAACTAACAGCAGAGATTGTAACGGCTGCTTTGTTTATGTTGGGAATATACCTTTAAGATGGCGTATGCTGTTGTGTGTACGCTGTTCTGGTGTGAGCGCGCGCATGGGGAGGAAAGTGTTTTTGAGTGAAGAGAGAGATGACTCTACCGCTGACTGTTATATAGCATAATCTATTGTTTCTATTTTCCTTTTATTTGTGATGTTTGTCAGAGTTTTTTCTTGTTCCTTGTTTGTACTTACGCTCTTTACATGTTTGAGAAGAGTGTGAAACCCATCTATAAAGCTCGTAATCTTGCCAGTCGTCAACCACTCTGACAGCCGGTGCATGATTTAACAGCATACGATAAAAGCCACCTTCGATTCTCGATACAAACCTTTAATTAAATTCTCCAACATTGCAAACAAAATTTCGCTCACAGCATAAACACAGTCACAAAACAAACACATTCGCTCATAACACAGTCATTTTCGCTCTGACACGGTTCTGAGAAGTATTGTACACTCAGTTACTATGGTTTCTGCGGCTGCACGGCACAGTGAAGCGTCATTGGAGTGAGCGACCATACAGATAGACCGTGATGCACATGTAACGTGAACTCAGCGCATGCGCAGTGAACTCGGCACTATCATTAGTCATGGGGATCGAGATAACTGATGTTAAGAATTAGGAATCGACATAACAGATTAGAAAATGCTAAGACAAATAGGGAGTTTGGCAGTTCCACTTCAAAAACGTCGAGATTAGTGGATTCCACTGTATTTATATTTTTTGAATATGGACTTGCAATTAAATGTGATCATGACATTTTTTTAACAGGTCTTGCTGAGAGACTCAACTGTAGAATGGTGCCATTCAAAGCAGTTAAAAGCACAGAGTTTGTGTGAAGCTGTACGCCACATTGAGGTACATCTGATTCCCTTCATTTTATTTGTTTATTCTTGCATGCTTAATTAAACCCTTTGCATTGAAGTCTTAACGTACCATCTCATTTACCATTGCTCAGCGAAATTGGCTGATGAAATCCAGCTATTTCAATTTGAAGTTTTGCATGATGAACAAGTTATCCTTAAAAACTGTCACAAATTTGCGGTGTTGATCAACAGAAAGCTGCTTGGTTTGAAAGTGACTTCTGTGTGAGCTGTGCTTCATGCGTTGCTATGCTTTTGACAGTAGATGTTTTTTGCCTGCAACGTTAATTCAGCACTAACAATTTGTTTTTTTTTGTCAGTCTCTTTATAAGGATCTCCAGGATGCACAAAATCAAGCAGCTATTGGAGGCACAACGAACACGAATAAGAACTCTGAGACCTTGCTCCGTATTTTTTTACAGCTGAGGGCAAACCCACTAGTCATTCTCTGATTTAACTACGCACACACAACATTCTGTACATATAGTATTAGTAGAGATTATTTCATACAGTGTTACTTTTAGGATACAAAACCCATGCTTTCTTTTTTTGCGTCTCTTACATTGTCACTTAGTCCATAATTAACAAAACACCGTCTAAGTATGGAGAAATGTACAAAAATAATTAAATCTCCACACAGGTCTATAAAGGCATTAGTTGTTAACTCTTCATGAAAGGCAGTCTATCAGTGTGCACAAAAGACTATAATCTATCCACAAATCGGATCCTTTAGTCAACTGGCTGTGACTCCAGGTGGAAAAGCTTTTCTCTGAGCCGATAGTATCTTCCTCCTCTGGCCATGAGCTGCTGGTGCGTTCCCTGCTCCACGACTTCACCTCCCTCCATGAAGATAATGTGGTCTGCTTTCTCTACAGTTTCCAAACGATGAGCTATTACCAGCACTGTCTGATCTGTTATGCTACTGAGCACACCATGAATCTGGGAAATAAGATCATGAAGAGACAATATAAATAGGAAAAACCCAGGAAATTAGCATGTTACTGCAGCTTAAAAATAATTACCGTGCAGATTTAGTATTAATTAAATTATTTTAGTATTAATTTCAGAGAAGTTCGTACTGCTTGTTGTGTGCTGCAGTCCATGTGGCTGGTGGCCTCATCCAAGATAAGAATCTGTGGCTCCCTTATCAGAGCTCTGGCTATAGCAATACACTGCTTCTGCCCTGCGGACAGCTGGCCACCACACTTGCCAAGATCTACAGGAAAAAATATTCAAATTTACCCAACTTGATAGGGATACATAGTATATCAGTACTGTGTCACTAATATTGGATAATTAATAGCTCACTTTCATGTCACTCAATTAGATTAGCTAAGTTGCATTATCTAACTCTCATTGTAGGTCATAGTTCACCCAAAAATGAATACTCATTAATCACCCTCATGTCGTTCCAAACTCGTATGACTTTTGTTCCTCTTCAGAACACAAATTAAGGTCATTTTAAAGAAATCTGAGAGCTTTCTGTCCTTCCATTGGCAGTTTCACAACTACCACTTTGACAGTTCAAAAACTTCTTAAAGAGATGGTAAAACTAACCATTAGAATTACGCGATTTAGTCAAAATATTCTGAAATGACACTAGCCTTATATGAAGAAAAAATTGAATTTAGGCTTTTATTCACATATAAACATTCATTGAATGTGATAGAAATGTGATAGCCATCACATGAATACAAATAGTTAACAGCTCATTAGAATCAGAGAGAATTTAAATGTCAGTGCCTCTTAAGTTATACCTGTGTTGTATCCCTGTTCCCATTTGCATATGAAGTTGTGTGCATTAGCTTTACGAGCAGCTGCTTCTAATCGCTCCGGTGTGCAGTCCTGCAAACCGTATTCAATATTATATCTCACAGAGCCAGAGAAAAGCACAGGATCCTGGGATACCATCACCACCTGAGCCGAAAGCAAGAGAATAGTTACAAACAACAGTTTTACCAAAGCCATCCAATAGTATTGATTGTTTTCACGTCTTTCCTGAAGTTAGATGGTTGTAAATGCTGGTAAATCAATTCTTGCCTTTTTATGCAAATACTGGTGTTGGTAACGATACAGAGGTTCTTCATCCAGGAACATCTCACCCTCCTGTGGCTCGTAGAACCTCTGCAGCAAGCACACGCAAGAGCTCTTCCCACCACCAGAGGGCCCTACCAATGCCGTCAGCTTTCCTGGGCTCAATTCCAATGTAACAGACTGCAACAATTCAACAATGAATAGATGTAAATAATATGTTTTATGATTAGCTTTTGGGATATAAACAAAAGCTTACCTTAAGTGCTTTTTGATCAGGACGGGAGCGGTAGGAAAAGGTGACCTTTTCAAAGGTTAGTTTTCCCTTAAGCTTCTCTGGAGCCAGATCCCCTGCCTCTCTCATCTGTGGCTTCCTATCGAGCAGCTGGAACACCTTCACTGCCGACCCCACAGTATTCAACATGTCTCCGTAGATGTATACAAGATGCTGAAAATATAACGATGGCCAGAATTTAGTTTCATCTGAATGAAGGGTTATTTTTCTGTAAAAAATGTACCTGGCAATCATACCCTCATGTTGGTCACCATGTCCTTCTGGTAGAACACAAAGGCAAGAAGGCTGCCACTGCTAAGCTGTCCAGACGAGATGAGATTTCGTCCTTGGAACAGCATTGCTACCTTCAAGCCCACTGTTATGAACTAAAATCCAATGCAAGAAGATTTATATGAGTATATGAAATGAAGCATCATTTCTACTTCAAAGAACATTGACTGCAAGGACTGTGTATGATTTACCCTGCGTATTAAGAGATGAATTGCACTGTAGATGCCTTTACGCCTCAAAACCTGGAGCTTTCTGTTGAGAGTCTTTTCATATCGTTGCTGTTCCTGATGCTCTGCCTTAAAACTGCGCACAGTTTTCATAGATCCTATGACAGAAGTCGCCAACTCTGCAGTCTCTGCGTTACAGTCCTGAAGCTCTTTGGCTGTTTTCTGTTTAGGAAGGTGAGTTTTTTTGTTTTTTTAAACATTGCGATCCCAAAACTGTTTTTGGTTTGTTTTTGAGTCTAAGGCTCAGCTTCATAAGTCTAAGATTGGCAAAAGTAATAAGGAAACCAATTAGAGAAGGGTTACTTACTTGGGAGATGTTGTTGTATGAATTCTGAATGAAAGCAAGAAGGGGCATTTCAATGCAGGTGAGGAGGGTTAACTGCCAGGACAGGCCCAGCATGAAGTACAGCATGCCGCATGTCTTCACCAGGCTTCGCAGTAACACATTCACATTCATGGCCACAGAACGTCCCATTTTATCAGTGTCGGATGTCAAACGTGATATAAGACTACCTATAAGAGAGAAATGTGTCATGATATTAAATAATGGCTATATTATCACATACATTTTGTCTACTCTTAAAATAATACTCAAATATGCAGCAAAGTGCAAGTGATGCAACAAAGTCTCAAGACACGTTTTTACCCTTGAGTAGTCTTTGCTCAATTTATAAAGTTTTTTTTTACTTCGTACAAAACTACCAAGTAAGTGGACGTAATTTCTACGTGACACTTTTTTCTTTACATCAATAATGACCATGTCAAGATCATGTTCTGTTTCGTGTAGTTGTTTCGTTTGCACAACATTTAAAAACATTTTATGTTTTGGCCGTTCAGTTACATGACAACTGTTTTGGGGAGATGAAGATGCTAATTTTTGAAAACTGACTCAAAGTGCAAGTTTTTGAAAATGATACAATTATCGTCTCCACGTAAAATACAAAAATGCAAATTTATGAAATGCGGACTGTGCTCATGCTGTAGGACAGAGTTTCTTTACAAAGTGACATTGGTTGTCTAGTATGCTTAATACAGCGTGTGAACAGGGATTGTCTGTATAACATAGCTGTTTTTAGTGCGTGTAAGCCAGGGGAATTTCTTCTCAGGATGCTGGGGAGGCAGTCTCCTCAAAAAACTAGATGAGAAAACAATCGATATTGCAAAAAATAAAACAATGCAAATATTACAAAATGTGACATTACAAAGAGTAAAAGTCGCTTGTTTTTGCAACATCCTCAGGTGGTGTTATAGCAGGAGCCTCCTCCACTCCCATTGACTTAAAACAGATGCCCGAATGAGATTAAAAGGAGGCAATGCCTCCATCACGCTATGATTGGATGTGATCCGTTATGATTGGTTTGTGTGATAAATCACGCCTCTTGTTTTTGTGCACCTTTTCATTAACCTGAATGAAGATAATAATGGTGTTAATGAGAAGAATAATGGGAAAATCTAATATAAAATGTCCAGAAAACATGATGAAAAGATTTTTAGTGAGCAATCAGCTTGGAGAAATTAAAGGTACATCTTTGTGTCTCTGTTTACAAGCTTGATAAGTTGAGTATTAAAAAAGAAAGCTGGAAATTAGTTCTCAAACAATACATCTAGTTTAAAATATTACTGCCTTTAGTTATTATTTTGGAATAAATGTAAAAAAAAAGTATAAAAACACTAACTTGATAATTTAACCTTGGTTTTAATAAATAGTAGTATAATAGTAATTAATCTCTTTTTATGTAATGTTTAACTAGGAGTATTAAGTGTACTAGGGACATACATTTACATGTGATATAGAAATGTTTGGACTTTGCCTCATTTTAAAAGCCACCACACATCACTGGTTTAAACATACCCTTTGTCATTGTTTTCAACTAGTTTGAGTAACTTCTCATGGTTTCAGATTTGTCCTCACCTGTTTCCTGTTCCATTGATTACTATCCTTCATGTATTTAAGCCTTCCGTTCTCCTCTGTCTTTTGTGGTGTGTTAAAGTAATGTTATGTGGATTGTAGTGCCTGAGTTATCACGTTATGTGAGAGTGAGAAATAAAAGAGGGTTAATGGGGCTGGGACTCTTTCAAAAATAACTGTTTCTTCAATTCTGAGGCATTGGGAATCAAGAGTTAAGAAGAGCCTATTCAGTTCAAAACTGGTTAAAACTCAAGCATTTTTGTCTCCAACACCTACAAGAAGCAGTTTGGGCTTTACTAAATTGCAGTGCAGTGGGTTTTTGTGGGGGGTTTTATTCAGATATGTGGAACAACCGTTAAAAGTCATGATGAAATAGTAGAAAAAGTAACAACAGATCTTCCATATTGTGAATCACATGAAATGGATGATCAAAAAAGTAAAAATGTAGGGCAAGGACTTAATTCTAAGCATTGGTTGTTAATTGGATTTTAAAATGTGGACTTTGCACTCAAAAGTACAGGCTTTCCTGGACATGAGGTTGCAGCAGCAATGTTTAAAGATTGGAGTCCTCCATAGGTCACAATTAAGACATATAAAGTAAATTAGTGCTAACTTCCAAAGTGTAGGAGCAGGTACCATACCTGTTTTATTTTCTTCAAAGAAGCCGATCTCTTGCTTCATGAGGTTCTGGAACAACATGTCTCGTATTCTCTTGTTGAGTCTGCTGAGGCTACACATGAACATCCCACCGCGCAGACCACCGAACATAGAACTTAAAGACACAACAACAGCAAATGAACATGTTACTCCAAGAAACAAAACCAATTTGTACACAAAGACATTTGTTTTTTGTAAGATATTTACATTGGATTGATGTTACACTGACCTTCCAAGTGAACATAGTGCCATTAGTCCAATGGCCCATGAGAAATTGTTGTGCAGGTACTTTCCACTCAGAATGTCAATAACTTGCCCAATGCAGTATGGGATGAAAGTCTCAACTACAAAATAATAGGTTCACACTGCGTCAGACCAACTTTGTTATTCTAGATCTAGTTTATAATAGTTTAATCTAAGTAGATATAATATTCACTGAAATCAGGATTTACATTTAAAATCACAGACTAATTCTGACAATATTTGTTTTCTCAACCAGGACAAACACTCACAAAGCGCCGCCAGGCTGAGGAAGAGGAAGGCAGCCCCTAGATGAAGATAGTCTGGCCTGGAGTAGCGGATGACCCTCATTAGGAGTGCTCTGGCCTCTTCATCCTTCTTCTGATTTCTGGATCCCTTAGATGATCCACCATGTGAGAAGGCCATCTCCCACACTATATATATGAGAGTGGATGTTACAGTGCTCAGGATCACCATGCCAGGATCAGGAACAGGACTAAAGCCTGTCATGGTCCCATGCAGCAATGTTTGAATGCTGTCAAACACTGGAGGTAGGAAGCTCAGTATGGCTACCCAGCGCTTCAGGAGAGGCTTAATGCTGCTGCCAAAGACATATGTGATGACTAAATAAAGCACAGCGCAGCTTATGGTCCTGAGAGCCCACAGGCACCATAGATCCAGACGACCTTCTCCATCCATCCATATCAATACTGTCCACACATAAGCCCAGATGACAAGATCACAGCACAACAGACAGAAATGTTCTGCTGCAGCTCTGGATATGGGGTAAGCCGTTGAGATCATCTTAAGACTGAGAAGACAAAGAGCAATAAATTAAACCAGACTAAAATGGTTTCATAGCTTGGTCACCTAGTCTTTTGGTTGGTTTTAGCTAGGAGGCAAGTTGGTTTCTTCGTCTGACCAACTGAAGGAACCCCTTCAAACCTGCTAAGACAAACTAACCTAAATCTTATTTTATATTTTAGCAGCATGAATCTTCTCAAGCACATTTTAATATAGGACATAAGAAAACTAAACAATATAAACAGAGTTACAGGATACGTTTTCTTACCATTAGTTCTCGTTGCATTTTCGGGATCACTTTTGCTTTCACTTTCACATGTGGGAGTTGTCAAAGCTGGTTTTCAGTTCAGGTCGCATAAGAATAGTAAGAATGAAAATACATGCAATAAACTCATAGTTTGCTTAAAACGAGACAGAGTCCGTGTGCTCAAAATATTTTTAATCGCATGTAGTTACTGTATGTAGTGCGTATGACATAAGTATGTGTATGCGTATGACGTAGAACGGTCGTTGGCGGTTGTTCATCAAATGGCCAACAGAGGGCGCTGTCTACAGAGTATCAAACGAGTCGTGCAGTCGTTTGTTGAGCCGGTATGTCAACAATGATTTTAACAATTTGTGTTATTATAGGCATTTTTCTAAAAACATTAACAACAAGTTATAGTAAGTTGTGTGTTTTAGGAGGATATGCCTTGAAAAGTATATACCTATAGCAGAATGTAACGTGTTAACACTTTAAATTCGTTATTTGTCTTATTTGTATATAACGACTAAAAAGCTTAATTTTTTAAAACATAACACCAACAATTGTGTTCTCAACAAAGACGTTTCTCTAAGCATTAAACTAAAGCTGCTATGAGTTTACCCAGTTAAGAAAAAGAAAAGCCAAACAATAATTCTGCTTGTTTATTGATAGCAAAGGAAAAAGCAGAGCATTTATCTGTTTACATTTTATAATTATATTTCAAATGAGTACAGAAATAAACTCTTACTGTAGTAATTATTTTATATTACATATTGTGATATAAATTATACTCTCTTGGGGCTCACAGCCCTTTAAGCTTTTAAAAGCTGGTCATTTGCTTTGGCAAAGAAACAAAAACAGAACAACTATGTTAAGACCAACAACAACTTATATGATGAGTTTAGATATAAATCAGCAAGAAGTGAAATGTGACACTTCATCTGTTCAGCAGTAAATAATTCATGACACTCAATAAAAATGGACCATTTGTACGAACACAATATCATTCAGTGCTAATCCTCAAACCAAACAAACACCTAAAGGGCACATATTTCATTAAATTACTCTCATTCACAAACACTCAGTGAGAACCAGAGAACTTTGAACTAAAGAACTAAAGTCTTTGTTTTAAATAAGTATTGGTTCAAGACGTTCTGTACTAGTACCGAGACAACATTAAGAGTTCATGTTGGACTCACACCAAAACAATTTTCTCCTGATTAATTATACAATACTTAATGTGTAGAGATATTAAGTTAAGAATCTTCCTGTAAAGGTTGGGTTTTTCAGTGCATGAGTCTTATGACACAAATGGTGTGTATAACAACACGGTGTGAGTTTGGGGTTGGTACGATTTTAAAAAATTGTTTTTTTAAAAGAAATCAATACTTTTGTTCAGTAGAAGTGACACTGAATAAATATTTATGATTTTACAAAAGATTGAAAATATACTTTAGAAAAATGCTATCTTTTGAACTTTCTATTCATCAAAAAATACAGAAAAAATATCACTCTTTTCACAAAAATATTAGGAAGAAGTTCATATGTAAAAATAAGCATCTAATCAGCATTTTGAATTTTATGGAATTAATTAAAACAAATATTAAAATAAAAAAAGTTATCTTAAATTTTAAAATAATATTACTTTTTTTTTAATCAAATCTTACCAACCCCAAACTGAACGATAGTGTAACTGGCAAAAAATATATATATATTAAAGGCATGAGATGAAATAATTATGTCCTGACTTCCAAAAGCTCAATTTCCTGGTTAAATAACTTCAATATTCTGATGCTTTAGATCAGAAATGAAGAAGCATTTGTAATATTTACTAGAAATCAATGGACTGCAATAACGGATGGCATTGTAGCACCATGGCATGTACTGTATAAGGCAAACCAGTGATGTGAAACCAGGATCTTTACAAAAGTCTCACCAAATTACAAAACAACTAGGATTTGACGCTCACTGAAAAGATACAGTTATAGACATTCTATGATATCAAGAAATGGCGTAGCATATTTTTGTACCTGATACGGATCGCAATTTCAAAAACATAAATAACTGATCCAGGTCAAACATTTGTGATGTTTTCTGCTTCTGATGATGGGTTATTTGTCTTTTCCCCATCTGTAGGCACACTGCTGTACTGACAGTCTGTGGATATAATGATTGCAGGCTTAGCTGGAGACGCAGATGCTGGTACAATGTTCTTCTGGGCTGAATCATGGGAGTCCAGCCAGTAAAATGAAACCATCAGGAAGATAGCTGATAAGGCCACTGAAATGCTGCAAGCCATGAACACAAATGTGTATTGTCCAGTTCTGTCCACGAGCGCTCCTGTAACACAGGTACAGAGATATGATAACATTTAACAGTTCCTTTTATATAGAGAGATTTAAACAACAAAAAACAATACACTACCGGTCACAAGTTTGACATAATTACGATTTTTTTTAAAATGTTTCTCCTCACCACGGCTGTATTTAGTTGATCGAAAAATACAGTATTGTGAAATATTACAACATGTTAAAGTGAGTTTTCAGCAGTCACATAATCATTCGGTGCACAATTATTATAAATTATTATTGATATTATTTATTATTATTATTTATATATTTATTATTTTATATAACTTATTAATTCTTATTCAAGTCAATGTTGAAAGCAGTTGTGCGGCTTAATATTTTTGTCATAACCATTATATAATAAATTCAGGACTCTTTGATGAATAGAAAGCTCAAAAGCACATCAATTATTTTAAATATAATTTATTTTTAACAAATGTTTCTACATTTATTAATTTGGCAGACATAATATCAATTCTAACATAAATATCTTTACTATTTCTTTTGATCAATTGTGTGCATCCTTGCTAGAGCTGCATGATTCTGGATGAATTGAGAATCGTAATTCTTCAAAAGAGATCCCGATTCTCCTATGATTCTGAAAAGGCAACTAATCAAAATAACATGATATTTACTAGAGGTTCTGACTAAATGCTCATTTCTTCAGTCTATTTATATTGCTTGATTAATCTGAATGATTTTTTAAATAGTTTGAATTAACGAGTCAATTCATAAATACGTTACCTGTTTCATTACTGAATGAATCAGCATTTTTGAACAAATCTTTTGAATGAATGACTCAATGACAAACAAGTTTTTAACAGTTACTTGTAACTATTGATGTAACGATGTAATCGAAACAAACTTCAAAAGGTGATTAGCTTTATTTTGATTTCTGAACTATAAACCTTTATCCCAGGACTTCTGGAATAATATGAATATTTGGAACACAGACATAACAAAACTGTACAGTAGTTGAAAAGACTGTTTGTGAAGCTGTAAGACCTTATGTAAGCCCTCTAACCCAAAAATATGTGTATTAGTAGCATTCCAAGGAGCTAGGTATTGCTTGGTTCAACTAATAATGACATTTCTGTGAGAAAGAGCCGGTTAATTTGACCAGATTGAGAACACAGTCTGTGCTCCCACCAACACACAAATCCAGATTACCGCAATGGAGGAGACATTCCGTTCTTTTTACTCAAACACAGGCACACATCTCCATGCAGAACACTGATGTATAATGGTTGGGAATGCCTTTAACATTTGAGACGAGACAGGAAAGAAAGTTAATCTCCTGATCAGAGCCAGATAGGAAATTATCCTGAAATTTCCTGACTTTTTAGGTAAACACATTATGTGTAGACATTTTTCTTTTCTTGTCTTTTTTTACATCAAGAATTTAGAGTTAAATCGTTATGAATTTGTAGGTACTGTTACTAGTCACTGTTTCTTCACTAAATGTTCATCATTTTAATGACGTGTTTGGTTGCTCTAATTTATTTTAAAATAATAAATATAGCCGACAATAAAAGGCAGATGGACATAGAACTATAAAATATAACTATAAACAGGGGTGCACATAACTGGTACGCAGGTACGCATGCGCAACAAAAATCAGAAATGCGTAGGCCCACTTGACTCACTAAGCGCCTTTGCGTACTTAACCGATCTTCTCATCTCATCGTACACAACCTTACAGTAAGAGATGTCCAAAAAGCAACAGACATTAAGCAGCTTTTTTGGCGCTTCACCACCTTCAAAGAAACGCCAACTGGAACCTGAGTCGAAAAGTTAACGATGAGCGCACTGAAGTGCATATCATTCACGTGAAGGGGGCACGCGGATCATGCAGAGCATCGCTCACGCCAGGGGTCGGAAACATATGGCTCGCGAGCCATATATGGCTCTTTTGACGCTTCGATCGATTGCTCCGCAGATCGATTGCTCCGCTACTTCCGCGTTCGCGAAGGACAGGTAGATCGCTCCGCACCCCCCCCCAGGTCGATCGCGCTGCACTTATTAAGACAATGCTACATATGTGAGTACCAAACACAATCTCCTGGTACTCACCTGAGTAACTCACTGAAAAAGTTATGTGCACCCCTGAATATATATTTTTAAATAGACATACATTTATTTCTAAAACTCAAGCTGGTTGTGGAGTTGTGTACTGTGCAGTTTGAAATAATAAAATAAACTTGAAATACAAATCAAATTATAATAATAGCACCTTTTAGCAATGAAACATAATAAATTGTCTTTCAAATCATATAATTAAATACAACACATTAGTAAGTCTATGAAAATAAAATAAGATTTAAAAAGAGACAGATTCGGTATCTAAATGCGCATGTTAATTTTTATTAAAAGTACATATGTTCTAATAATTAGGTCATAAATCTGAATGCACAATAGCTGTAAATGAGAGTTTACGTTCCCAAAGTATTTAATGTATACTAAGTACTTAAGTATTTTATGTATCACAAAGTATTAACAGGGGTGTTGCTAAACCCGAATGCCCTACAGACAATGGAAAGAAACACCCCTGCTATAATTAGAAATTATACTTGTCTCAAGTCTAGGGCAGGAACAAATGTTGAAATACCAGCAAGATCACATTTAAAAATGTCCTGGTCTGTTTTCAGTGGATGGTATCTGGGGTTTAGAAGCCTATAGATTTAGTTTGAGCTGTCGGTGCATTCAAGTCATGTTGGAAAGATCACATTTATGAGTTGAATGAACATAAACACCCATAAATGTGAGAACTTGGATTTTCTTTGAGTAGAGTTAAAAACCTTTCAGTATTTTTGTATACTTAATTAAGAGGAGGTACACCGTCGACTTGATCCAACGAAAGTGACTTCAATCCACCTGATGTCTTAACTACGACTACCCAACTTATAAGAACTTCCCAGGAGAACACCATATGTTCACCTCACTTTAGTCATACACATACAGTCGACCTACATTACACATAATTATAAAGTTTTCAGGTTACCTGCGAGGGGAGGTCCTATCAGCAGTGTGACACTTTCCATGATAGACAGCAGGCCGAGTGCAGATGGGAATCGACTCATCTCTACTGTATCCATCAGGACAGTGAACATCAGGGAGCCTACCACGCTCATGGACAGCCCGTACGTCAGCACATAAATTAAAAGCACGGGGAAACTTGCAGAAATACAGCAAATACTATTACTGAGTCCATTTATTAGAAGTGCGGCTGAGAAAACGTAGATGTGTCGACCTTTAAACCAAGCCATGCTGAAGAGCACTCCAGCTGGAGGCCTCACAAAGATGTTGACAAAGCCCAGGATGGAAAGCAGCAGAGCCGCTCGGCTTGGATCCATATTGTGAGCTGATGCGTACGGGACCAGGTAAATAAGTGGCACGACAAACCCCAGCATCATCCAAGTGATACCCAATGAAAACACCCGAAATTTCAGGTTACTGCAGAAGAGGTCAAAGGCCATGTGTTTTCTGAGGGCCGATGCTAAGCTCTGACAGATGCCGAGCACATATCCCTTTTTGCCTGGAGGTCTGGGACTGTTGCACAGCACCTTTGACTTTTTGGGCGTGCAAGTCCTGACTGGTCTCATGACCGCTCCGCAAACACAGCAGTTGAGCAGCACAGCACCAAGCACCAGAAAGCTTCCCCTCCAGCCCAGCTTACTCTGTAGATAGTCACCTAAAAATGGTAATGTAGACAGACCCAGAGCAGTACCAGTGGATGACATCGCATTCACAAAAGGACGACGGCGCACAAAGTAGTGGCCAAGTATGGTGACAGCGGGCTGGAAGCTGAAACAGAAACCCAAACCTGTAAAGCAATCAGAGGGTTATGAGTTGCATAGAGATGATTGATGGATCACAAACTTGGTAACTAAATTACAAACTACATAACAAAACTACTATGGTACTTTGGTAGCTAACGGTCTACATCTATTATTTACTTCCATGCCTACTATAATTCATATTCTTATTCACGTCAGGTCAGCTGGTAATAAGCCACAGATCAAACAAGATGTCATAATCACTTCCTCTGGGTGTTATACTAGTGGAGTGTGTGCGATCAAACGAGGAGAACAGGTTGCAGAACTGAAACTCTCTTTATTAAAAAAACTCAGAAACAAAAGACTAATAACGAACTGAAAGCAGCACGTAATACTGAAAAACACTTAGGAACATGGAGACGACATACACACACGGGAACATCCACACACTTAACGTCAACAAGAGCCAAAGACATGGGCACACAGGAGGGTATAAATGAACAAACATGGGATTATGAACAGCTGACGAGACTTGGGCAGTAATTAAGCACAGAGAGGAGCATGCAGGACCTGGAAGATACATAAAGGAACCCGGATGTGACAGACGTGACAAGACAAGACTGTGACACTGGGGACTTACTGACCTGTGATGACCCCAGTAGTGATGTACAAGTCAACAATTGAATGAGAGAAAGAGCTGACCGCCATCCCCAAACCACTCAGCACTCCCCCAAACATCACTGTCGCCCGGCAACCAAAGTGCTCCACCAGCACACTACACAGAGGACCTGGAAGAAAAATGCTTACAGTTTAGCCAGCAATTTAAAACACCGATAATGAACTGCCTTGAACAATATACTGCCTTGTTCAAATATGGTAAGCAAATGTTGACACATGGCAGTTCAAGAGGTACGCTTAAGTGTGTGCAATAAATCTTGGATCTAGCTGTTCCTCTTTTTTTATTATTATTGCTATAGGTGCTACCAGACTACTGATCTAAACCAAATTCACAGTGAACATGTAAATCAAACACTGACTTTTAATTACAATGTCTGCTGGATCTAATATACAGTACCTTATGAAAGTATTCCTACCCTTCATTTTGTTGTTGCAGACTTATGCTAAACTGCTTTAAATTACTTTTTCCCCACAAATAATTTACATTCCATACACCATTCCAACAAAAAACAGATTTTATAAAAATACATTTTGTAAACTATTTAAAAAGTAAAATTATTCTACATAAGTATTCGTAAGCCTTTTCTGGGTCACTTTAAGTTTTGTTCAAGAGCATTTCAATTTCTCTTGTAGATGTTACAACACTTTGAGTGGAGATAACCTGTGGCAAATTCAATTGATGGGATATGATTTGGAAAGGCATACACTTCCTCAATAAGAGGTCTAACAGCTGAAAATGCATATCAGAGCAAAAACCAAGCCATGAGGTCATAAACTGGATGTAGAGGTCAGAGACCGGATTCAGACAGATCTGGGGGGAAATTCTGCTGCATTGAAGGTTCACAGAAGTATGTAGCCTAAATAACCCTTAATGGAAGAAGCTTGGAACAACTGTGACTCTTCTTAGAAGAACTGGCCTCTTTGCCAAACTGAGCAATCAATGGAGAAGGGCCTTGGTTGGTCAAAGTAATGACCAAGAAGTTCATGGTCACGCTGGTTGAGCTCCATGATCATGTATGCAGACGGGAGAATTTTACAGAAGGACAAACATCACTGCACCATTCCACAAATCTGGGCTTTAAGGCAGAGTGGCCAGACTCCAGCCTCTCTTCAGTGAAGACACAAATTGAATATATTGAAAACCCACTTGGAATTTGCACCTAAAGCACTCTCAGATTGTGAGAAACAAGATTCTGAGGTCAGATGAACCTTAGTTCCAAGTATCATGTCTGGAGGAAACCAGGCACTATCCCATCCCAAGAGTACAGAGAGGTGGTGGCAGCATCATGCTGTTGGAGTGATTTTCACAGGCAGGGACTAGGGGACTCGTCGCAGCAAAATACAGAGTTAGCCTTAATGAACACCTGGTCGGGAGCATTCAGAACCTCGGAGAGGGCAGAAGGTTCACCTACCAACAGGACAATAACAGCTAAGACAATGACAGCTAAGACAAGGCAAGAGTTGCTTATAGACAACTCTGTGGCTTGAACCCCCATCAAATATCTCTGGAGAAACCTGAATATGGCTGTCCACTGATGGTCCCCATCCAAACTGACAGAGCTTGAGAGGATCTGAGGAGAAGAATGGCAGAAGAAGAAGAAGAAGAAGAAGAAGAAGAAAGAACAAAAACAAATTCTCAAAATATGGATGTGCAATGCTTGTGGTATCACACCCAAAAAGACTTGAGGCTGTAAATGTGCTTCAACTAACTACTGCATTAAAGGTACAATTACTTATGCAATGTACTTATTTTTGCTTTTTAATAAATTTGCTAAGCTGTCACATCTGTTTCTTTGCTTTGTTGTTGTTGTATGTAGTGTAGATTGATGTGGGGGGAAATAAGTCATTTGAAAATAGTTTTTAACATAAGCAACATAACAAAATGTGAAAAAATGAAGTGGTATGAAAACTTTTGCAAGGCACTGTAGCTGCAATCAACCTAAATCAGATGTACAAATAATGTACACATCTTCCTTCTTACAGTGGAGAGAAAACAAGTTTATTTATAGCATATCAATTACAAAAGACTTCTTAATATCTCTGAATTTCTTAACACTATATGAATTGCATTCTTGTGCATTCACTGCAGTTACCAATTATGAGAATGACGTCTGATAACACAACATTATCCATAGTACTACTTTGATTTACTGCAGGTTAAAAATATGCTTTATCAACCCTCTGGTAGTCTTGATGACTTTTGAGATATTGTTTAGTATCAAAAAATCCCCTCAAACTAAAAAATATTTTTGAACTAAATAAAACAATAAAGTTTATTTACACACATAAAGTTACACTTCTTGTCTTTGGTTCATTTTGACCACCAGAATCACCCCAAAGCTAAGAATAATAGAGGGTTATAAACTTATTAAATACAAATAAGAGAGGGGCTGAGTTAAATAATTTGGTTATTTAATTAATTAATTTTTTTTTAATAAAATGGCTGGAAAAGTAGCAAGTGTCTGGAGTGGTGGTATTTTTTCAGGTTAAATTTATATCAAGAGGGACCAAGTTTACTATTTAGACACAACAATAAGAAAGCCATTCATAGCTTTATTCTCCCAAAAAGTGTAAACACTGTGACAGAACAATGTTAAGAACACTTCTATTTCCACCACATTGGGTCATAAGTTTTGGGGTGGGACTTCTTGTTTTTCCGACCAATGGTAGTCATTATTTTTGCACTTTTGTTTGATTGTGCTAGTAAAGAAGAAATTACAAACTTTTAAGCACCTCCTGAACAACAACTGACTATATAACATCCTTACCTCCAGCGTGCAGAACTGATGTCATTATTGACGGCACCCAAGATGTCTCACTGTTACTGGCTTTAAATTCTTCTTGAAGATCTAAGTAGAAGATACCAATGCATGAGGGGAAGGCCAGCGTCAGAGCTAAGACCAGGATGGTAGCCACCAGGACCACCCATCCCCAGCCTCCATCTGGAGCATCGTAGGTAACAGGATGATCTTGACCAGAAGGGGGCCCTGGTCCTTTCTCTCCCTCAGATTCAGGCTCACATAGCTCCCCTGCCTGTTCCTCCATGCTGGAAGGTTGTTGAGGTGCCATATTTGGATAGTAATCAAGTCACTGCAGTCCACGGTTTTCCACCTGATCCGGGGGGCTTGGGGCTTTCAGCAGCGGAAGAGCAAGGAAACACATTCTTCTATATTCTATATCAAAATAAAGTGTCCTTGCTACAAACCTATAAAAAAAGTTGGGGAACAATAGCCTTATTGAATAAAGATCCATATAAAAAAAATCCATATAAACACAAAATTTTTCAAACATAGAAAACGAAACAAAATAATAGGTGGAGGTACAAAAGTGAGCTTGTCAAACTCCTCTTTGTTTACTTTTCAAGTTCAAGTAGACCAGAGTGTAATAGGACATATCCACCATAGAAATATTTCACAGTTTGTTTAATCTGTATTAACCAAAGAACACATCTAGATGTTGAAATAGTCATTTTTCGTTCATGAACAAATGTGTTTTGGAATTAATCTTAAATCAATTAATCTCTTTGAGAATTGAGACTGAGAATATAGCGTGTAGTGAGAGCTTTTCATTGGATGGACCAACTGAACGAAAACGTTCTCTTCAATGAACTGAACATGTTGAGTAACTCCTAATTTATTATTGCGGTCTTATTTCTATACTTTGATAAGTCACACTAATGCATCTGTTCTGATTTTATGTTGAAAGTCACCATGAAATCAAAATGGATAATACCTATTTTTTTATGTAAAATTGCAGTATTTATTATAAAAGATTTATACGTGCATGTCATTATTAAAGTTCACGTGCTCTCATCCAGATAGCACACATACGCCTGCAAGATGTCTGTTAAAAAGCGCTCCATCTGGAAAGCATGTGCTGTACACACATCTGAGAAACGTCTTTAAGATGTCAGTTTTACATACATTCTAACTCATAAACATCTTAAAATAATTTTTTTAAATGTCCATTTGACAGGAAACGTCCTAGAGATGTATTGCAGATGAGCAAACACTCAAACACACTTCTTCCAGATAGAAATCTCTGAACGTGTACGTGTGCAATCAAGGGTGTAATCTTTTATCAAAATATGTTCCCCTCTTGCAATGATGATGCATTTACAACCTGTCACAACCACAACGATAGCCGATGGACAAAATCAAGTCCCTTACTACAGTTTTTCTCTATTTGAAGAAGTAGTCTGGTATAGTTATAAATTACAGTAGTGAAGAAAAGTCTATTGCAACTTCCATTTCATTTCGCATTGAAACATTCACGTTTTTGCATTCCACTGCTATACTTGATCCATGAACACACGTGCTAGATGGACGTATTCGACTATTGTGCTCTCATCTTTTGTAGCATCTCACGCATGACACATTATAAAAATGCAGCACTCAAATGAACAATTACAACTTTTAAAATACACTCACCCACCACAATTTATAATGCCATCATATTCAGAACGCCCCAAAACAGCTGTTGAGACTGAAGAAAACACCTGAAGAATGGGAAGAAGCAGCATGTGAAACGTGAAAAACGTGAAAAGCCCCCCTCTCCCTCCCCCCTTTCACAACTACCCTGTTTTTCACGTTTCAATGGCAAAAATGTGTTCTTTGTGAATGGCCTCTTTGAGTTTGTAAACCCAAATTTTAGGGGAAGATAAAGACGGTCGATTTAACGATTTATGACTCAATTATAATACATAAAAAATCCTATTACTTAAAAATCATTCGTATGTCGACATCTGGCATAATGATGTAACCTAGGGTCACTGAACAAACGAATGGAAAGTTTCTGCTCACTTTGTGCACATGCTTCCCATTCGTCAGCTTAATTTCTTCTCCAGTTTCTCCAGCTGTTTTTAGGGTGTTCTGAACATGATGGCATTATAATATACACATTTCTGCTGTTCCGGAAGAAGACACTGTATAAGTGAACAACAATGTAACTACCGGTAAACGGAAAGCCGCATCGTACGTGTGATGTTTTTCTTTTATCAAGAGCTGCGAAAACACTTACAATAAAAAAGCCCTAAAGTAAGATTCTCATATTTTATTGAAAGTAGCCTACCTGACATTTGCCACATCACCGGGATGACACGAGTAAATGTCAACATTTCGTCCTGTTTTTCAAGTCCAATGTGAGTTGAACCAGCCGTGTTGCCATGCTCGAACACGTTCAAATTCAAAGCTTGAAAAGCCATTTTTAAAAACGCACCTTTTAGCGCATTTTCAGTCACCCAAGCCTGTACCGCGTCGCGTTTCTGCGCTGCGGAGGCTGTCAAATTAACGGTAGGAGGAGACACTCCGGGCGTCAGCCCATTAACAACGGTTAATGTCAGAGCCTGTTCTCTCACATTTTGCTCCAGAAGCACATAACACAAATGGAGAGAGCTAGTTGAAAGTGGCAACGGCTCCTTTAACAGCAGTCTACTACGCGTGGGGAAATTTGAGCACCGGGGCGATGGCATGGCATTTCCTCTTGCCTTTCCCCCAGAGCGAGTCGGTCTCATCCGCCCCCTGCCGCGCTGAAGGGCGGGTTTCTACATAACATGATGGCGTAGTTTAGTAAATATAACCCATAGACTTAATTCGGATGTATTTTTTACTCATACGACAAGTACTTGGATTATTAAAAGTAAACTTACCCCCTACAGTACTAAATCAAGTACATACTACTGATCCAGTAATGCAATGTCCTTTGTGCAATTCACAAAAAACATCCTATTCTTAGTTCAAAACACGCTGAATTATTCCCAATACTCAACATCTATAAATCAAAATCATTAGGAACATTTTAATGGAAAATTATATCACCTGAATTTAAGAGCAGTTTTCGAGTGGAGATATTTAAAGAATAAAATAAAAGAAAGAAACATATGATTAAGTGTGTTGAAGTTTCTTCAAAAGATGTTGGGCAGAATGTCACTGTTCTCTCTCATATGTATGGGGAGAGAGAGAGAAAAAAAAATTATGAAGTGAAAGCGAGTGGCGACTGAGACTGTCATTCTACCCAACCTTTTGTCCCATGGAAGAAACAACACATACCTGGGTGAAATTACATTTTTTGGGGATGAGCTATCCCTTCAAATCCAATAGTATTATTTACATGGTAATACAATTTAAGTGGATTTTAAAATAATAATTTTCTGATATGGTATATTAATATTTCTGTAGTGAATAATAAAAAAAAATTAAAGCTGTAAAATATTTAGTTGTCTTGAAATGCCTATATATATATATATATATATATATATATATATATATATATATATATATATATATATATATATATATATATATATATATATATATATATATATATATATATATATATATAAAATTTAGGCATAAATACTATATTATTATTGATAATACTTTATTAATAATATATTATTTAAATAACATTATTTATAAATAAAATATATTTAAATGTTAAAATATTTTAAGTTTTTAGTTGTCCTAAAACTTTTAGTTTACATTTTAGTTTTCCTGAAATGCCTAAATATATATTTTCAGGCATAAATAACATATAATATGTTATTATTTAAATAATACATAATTTATAAATAAAATACATTTAAATGTCTTTTTTTTTAACATTTTTAGTAAAATATTTAGTTGTCTTGAAATGCCTAAATAATATTATATATATATATATATATATATACACATTTAAATGTCAAAACATTTTGTACATTTTTTAAACAGAATACATATACAAAGTTCTCATGTAAAAATATAAACAAAATGAGCACGCCACAATTCTGAAACACAAACACATTTTATGATAAAAATCATACATTATCATTTTGCAATCTGTACATTGCAAGAAACTGCATCAGAAGACAAACTTCAAAAATGAAAAGAAAAAAAATGTTTTTTTTTTAAAAGGACAGTCTGATCAAGACTATTCATTTCCAGAACACTTAGCTCCACAATCTCCATAGCCTCATGACATATTTGACACTTTACATCAATACAATGCAATACACGAAAGAGCAGGTTTGTGTGAATGTACGGAATATTAAAAGCATGCAGGTGTTGTAGACTAACATGATAAGGGGAGAAAAACTTCTGTTAAACTTTTTTTTTCTTCTTTTGTCTGAAAATGTTATGACAGATGTCTGCACTTTGGGCTGGCTCGATAACATTGGTTGAAAGACAAGTTATCATGAAATACACGGGGTGTTGCAAAAGCATGTTTTGCCTCAGCAAGCAAGTTTTTCCAGTAGTAATGTGTTTGATTTTAGCAATACAAAACATAAAATAGAGCCAGATTTTCCACTTCTGAAGTGTTATTAATACCATCCATCAACTGCCCATGCACCAATTCACCTTTACAATATAACGTCTCGCCATACAATATATACTCAACACATTGCATGTTTCCAAGATGGCGTTCCAATAGGTCAACCTCCTGGTTTTTCAGAATAGCGTACATCTTTTTATCTACACATCTTTTTGTTTGATCTTACAGCATGTGGTACATGACCTAAAGGAGAATGGCAGTCTCACAGTCTCAAGTCCTGTAAAGCATCAGCAGCCAATATGACATCCATATCAGTTTCCTGAACCGTCTTAAATAAAACTTGAGATTGCAAATGATATTTTCTGATGCCTCACAAGGGCTTCAATTCTACAAATAGAATTAAATCTAAAAATAAAACAATCCACATAGTGAGAACATTATACGGTAGGAGCAAAATTAAAAGTGCATAGGGGCAAGAGTCAAAAAGCTAAATACAGATGAACCACTGAAACGAGAACAATACAAACTGAGGGAAAAGGGCAGTATCTTCAGTATCTGAGTCAAGGAACAGAACTGATTCAGTCAAAACGAACATGAAATTTCTAAACCATCTGTATTTTAAGAAGAGTAAACTAGGAGTAAAAACACATAGGGCACAACAGGTCAAAGGCACAACACTAGACAAACATTTGGGGGTGGAGAGAGACTTAAACGTTGGCCCCTAGATTTGAATTCAGAACTCTGCTTTGAAACCAGACCTGAAACCTATTTGAACAATGGGAATGTACAATAGGATCCTGTTACAGGAGCTTCATTGTCTAATAATTGAGGCTGAACAAATAAACTCTCCCCAGGAGGGGGAAAACATTAACACAACCAAAAAAAAAAAAAAGGGAAAACCAACGACCACATAAAGTATACCGTCACTCACAAACTCAAGTACTACGTCTTCTTGATATGATAAACTAAAGGACATGAGTTTAGTGCGATAAAGAGGTAAAATCCTTAACAGTATTTAGAGAGGAACAGACAACACTTTAAAACACTGCAGACTGTAAAAACATCACCTAAAGTCCACACACGTGATACCATCTTGTACTGATCCCTATATTCACTAGTTTATCAAAAGATATGAATAAATCAAAGAACCAAAATACAGCCTGGATACCATTAGAATACTGACAAATTGGATGTAGTCACAGTAGATTAAGAAACCAAAACAGGAGATCACGTTTATCGGCTTCTGTAGAGAAGATTCGTATTAAACAATGAGGGCATGTGGTTTCAAAGACTGGGCTTCAATGTTATAAAATCATTTACCTGAAGAGATAAACTAGATTTGGGGGGGGGGGGGGGGGGGGGGGGGGGGGGGGGTAAGAACGTTCCACAGTAAATGGAGCCCTTTTACATTCAAAAACATTCCACTGACATGATCAGACTTTGTTTAAACAGTTAAATAGCCAAAACGTTAAGGGGAGAGCTATATCTGAACCTAAAATGTCAGAAAGGTGTCAAAAAAGATTCAACAAAGAGCCACTAATGCAGTTTTGCCCTGACTCAAAACTTGTGGGCACTTTGTCTAAGAACAGTCTCCTGAACCACTTGGACTACGTAGGCCTGATACCTCTATACAAGACGTCTCCAGTTTGTTTTTTTCTTCCAGTCGTTGAATAAGTTTAAAGGAACCACACAACAAAATCACATCTCTTTGACCAGGCTTTAAAAAAAAAACAGAACATTACATTTGGGGTCAATGCAGAACCTCCCCCAATCAAATAGAAAAACTCATCTTGATAAACAAAACAAAAAAGACAACCACTATTGTACAGATATCAACAATGACATGACTTGCATTCGTAATACATATGTTTGTAATATACACAATCCTCACATGCCCTACAACCACATATTTCTCTGTTTTTTTATTTCCTGTTTTGATGCTTTGAAATATCCAGCGACAAGGCAAAAAAACAAAAAAATCCAGGATGACAATCAAGCGGAGCGAATTAGAAATGCGAGACCTCTTCACAAAGATGGACAAGATTTTGGGCATCTGACCGGACAATTGGCAGTATGAGTTCTCCCTTCTCCTCTGGTGCTTTCCAGATGGGTAGTTAACAAAAGAAACATGCCACTGAAGAAGTTCAAAAGCCGCCGTCTTCTTTTTATCCATTGCACCATCCGCTGCGCTCTTGGTCTGACCAGGCAATGGGAAGTGAATGCTGAAATTATGCAAATTTTGCTGCTAATAATTTACAGTGTAAGTTAATGTGCTTGTTAAGAAAAGCTGTATTGACGGTCGGAGAAGTGAGTCAATCCTGCACGCCGTTTCGAAGTCCTGAGGAGATTATGGTCATGTGGATGCAGCCGAGCCAACAGGGGCAACTAAACCCCTTTAAACATTTAAAGCCAGCAGCTGTAAAGATTATGATGTTAATGACCGGGATATGAGGAGGAGAATGATGAAGTCTGCATAAATAAGCATTAGGATGAATGTCGAATCCTTCCCTGTAATCCTCTCTGAGCAGTCTTGCATCAACTGTGATGATCTGAGGTTTAACCTTGGACACATTTTTTGATTAGTCGATGATAGCAGTGATAGTTTGTGGTGGTGCTGATTGGTTAATGTTGCAGCACTGCAGGGAAGAGGGGGACTGAAACCCCCACAGTGGAAAGGCACAAGGGAGGAGGGGAGGGTGAGGTGTGTGTGGTGATGGGCTAATGAACTTGTCAGCTGTATGGTGGAGGAGAATATAGAGAAAGGATGTGAGGGGTGGGAGATCTGTTTTGGGCTTTTCACATCCTGGACCCCCTCTCCTGAAGGATCTGTTGGGAAAACAGATATATATGACTGTTTGTATAAAATATATATATTTCTCCTCAGTCTGTTTTAGCAGCTAAGGACCATTAACTAAACTATATGAACTAAACACTAAATAATACTATTTGTAATGATGAAATATATTATAATATAATATATATAATTTATATAGTATATTATTTAGGCATAAATAATATATTATTCATATATTATATATATATATATATATATATATATATATATATATATATATATATATATATATATATATATATATATATATATATTTATTTCTCCTCAGTCTGTTTTGGCAGCTAAGGACCATTAATTAATAACTAAATTAAATAATACTATTTGTAATTTTTTAATTGTATTTTTTTTAACTGTATCTATTATTACTACTAATAATAACAACAAAAATAATAGTCATTACTATATCTTACCTTATTTTATCATTTAAAACATTTTGTAACAAAACATAATAATAATAAAAATAATAATAGGGCTGCATGATGAGGGGGGATTAAAATTTTCTCTGATAAAATCCTATTTGCCTTTTTTTTTTAAATCCAGTTTAATAATATATATAATTATTAATAATAATAATTTATTTGAGACATTTTTGTAATGAAATATACAATTTTGTTACAAAAATAATAAAGGTAATGAAAAACAGTTCATCACACCTTAGCCTTCTCAGTGGGCTCGATAACAATCCCGTTAGTGGAGTTGTTGAGCTCCCGGGAAACGACGCACAGGAATTCGGCCTGGTCCTCGTTGCCATAGTTATAGGAGGAGCCGATGCTTATAAGCTTGAGAAAGACAAGTTGAGTCAGGTTTTTACCATAGCAATCAGATTGACAATCAACAAAAACAGCGGCTTACTCAAGTCCCAAAGAAAGGGTTAGACATAAACAATGTACAGCATCTATAATCTGTTGTTCTCTTTAGTAACAAAAAAAAGAAATCAAAGGACATGACTCATAAGACATAAAGGAGCCATCCAGAGATCTGCTGTACGTTAGAATTGAAATATGCTACAGTACAAAGCTGCATGTCCAGACACAGGATCTGTACCTATACCGTTTAATAGCACCACATATTACAGGGGTTGCAGAGAGAAAACAAAACCTACCTGTTCAAACTTCCATCCGTCTGACATGGTGGAAACCATTTGAGTGAGCTCCTCTTCTTGACATTGTAATACACGATACACATGCTTCACAGGACCCTGGAAAGACAATAATATTCCATAATGTAATAACATTAGTGACAAAAGGAGAATTCATTCTGTGAAGATGCACAGGTTTTTAAAAACCCATTTAAGCATAGTTCACCAAAAATAAAAATCAGTGCTTTTCTACACTGAAGTCTTTTTTATTGGTTAATGCAGTTGCACATTAGGACATTGATTCAGATAAAGTCCTCTTTGGTTCTTAAATGGTTTTGAAAGAGGATTTCACATTCCAATGATCAGTAATCTTCTGACTGTTTGAGGGAAATATTTCCTTTGAGTAATCCTAGAAATACTAGCAAAAAAAAAAGAAGAAGTATTTCTGTTCCTCTGGCTGTTATTTTCCCACATACCTGAGACGTTCTGTTCTCATTGTCTCGTATTCTCTCCTTCACCAGCCTCACAAGAGACGCAATGTTGTAAAACTCTGCTTCTTCTAGAACACCTGCAGTAGCCAAAGAATCAGTAAAAAAATCATGTGATCAGAAATACCTGGTCTTAAACGAATGTTTCACACTAAAATGGAAATTCTGTCATAATTTACTCACCCTCGTGTTGTACCAAACCTGTATAACTTTCTTTCTGCTGCAGTGCACAAAAGAAGATGTTTCAACTACTTTTGTCCATACGATCAAAGCCAATGAGGTCCAAAATATCAATGGACTCAATTGATTTTCATTGTATGGAGTTCAACAGAACAAAGAAAATTACACCGGTTTGGAACAACATGATGAAGAGTAAAATAATGTCAGAATTGAAATTGAGTGAACAATCCCTTTGATGCTATATCTATGCAATAAAAGAATAATATTAGAAATTATGCACTGCAATAACTACCATTTTTACAATTTAGAGCAATGACTCACAAAAAAAGACAATTACTGGACACAGACTGTAAGCCTTTCAATATCCCACCAGTACTGCAGGAAATTATCTCTTACGTGAGTACACTGTGGTCCCTTTGCTACAAAAAAAAATGGATGTTTCTAAATGAAACTAGGTCATTACGGTTCCATTAAGAAGTTTTTTAGGGCAGCACGCCCAGATCATCTCACCCTCCTCAGCAAGGTTCTTGTTGATGATCAATTTTCCGTGCCGCAAGTAGTTCAAGATGGGTCCGAAATATGTGGGATCCCTGTCAATCAAATATGCTCCTGTCTCATCCTGTGAGGAAAGACAACTAACAGTGTGAATAGTGCTATTTGCAAGTGGAATTTATAGTTTTCGATCTCCTTTACCATGATCACTGTTTGGGTCGCTGCAGTTAAGTGTTAGATCATTTGTGGAAAACCTCCCTTGACAAACAACTGACTCCATTAACATCATGTCACTTAAGCAGAAGGCAAAGTAAAACTCATTACCAAGTGACTGAAAGTTTGAAAGCCCTTTCGTTCTCCATTATTACATACAGAATTATTTTAGGGCAAATTAGAGTAGCAACAACAGCTCTTTATCAAATGAGAATCTTGACGGCTATTTTTACATGAATTGACAGCTTGGAGAGGAAATCCTCTGACGAACTGTGAAAAATTTGTACACATTTTAAGTTGGTAGACAACTAAGACATGGTAGCTAGTTTACAGATGGTCTGAGATGGTCATTTGTTGGTGGACCAGCAAGAAATGTATGAAAAACTACCAGTTTAAAGTCACTATGATATCAAACTATTGACTATTCTTATTTTGGGAATTTATTCTAAAATATTTATTAGTGAATGACAATTTTTCTTTTTAAACTCATGTTCCCTCACAACCTTTAATCAAAATACGTTCCCCTCCCTCTTGCGATGACATTTCTTCTCTTCTATGATGATGCGTCACTCACATGAGATCCCAGCAATAGCAAACCACAAGAACACAACCTACATTTTGTCTTGTACAAGAAGCCGATTCACTTGGATATACATCACATTAGGGAAGAAAAGGTGGCCACGCTGTTGCTAGTTGGTCTAAAAATGGCCATTTGCTGGTTATTGCTTGGTCCAAACTGGTAGAGCATCTTGGAACAACGACAAACCAGCTATCAGGTGGTCATCTTACGGTGGTCAAGGTGGTTTATGCAAAGGTCAAGGAGAGAATGACCAACTTAGACCATCTAGAAACCTGAACTACTACTAACACCTTACAGGATAAACTCACCTAAAAATAAACATTCTGTCATCATTTAATAACCCATCACTCACTTTATTTCTTCTGTGGAACATAAAACATGATGTTTTGAGAAATGCATTTTGTTGACCATACAATGGGGAACCAATACGGTTTGGTTACCAACAGTTTTCAAAATATTTTCTTTTGTGTTCCACAGAAGCAAGTCATACAGGTTTGGAATGACATAATTGTATTCACTTAAACAGGATTTTCCCACCTGAGCTTAATATAAGAAATAAGCATCCCAAGTGTGCAATGCAAATGCATGCATACAATAATTGTTTGTGCACACTGTATTCATTTCCAATGATAATGTTGCATGCTGAAGATAAACGACTGATCTCATATTCACAATTATTGAAACAGGTTTTACTGATGTGAACGGAATATTACCTTATCCGAATCCAAATCTGGATCTTCCTGGCATAATCGATACAAAAACGATTTAGGATCCCTGCACAGGGTCTGTTTCGTTGTGACAAAGTATGTTCCCCCGACATTCAGCCGAACCCACCGAGATCCCGGCTTCTCTGTGGCTTCTGGTGATGGGGAAGTGGGGTTGCTCTTCATAGGGAACCCAAACACAGCTCTGGAGCCGGAGACCCCTGGACTGGACAAGCCAGTCCGGGGCGGAATCACCAGAGTAGGGGAGGGGAGTCTCACGTTCACTGAGCCTCTAATTTCACAATGTTCGGTCTGCTCGATGATGCCAGTCGTGGTGGGTTCAACGTGCAACTCTGCCATGTTTTCGCAGCACAAACAGTCAGTTCCGTCTTGAACAGACGCTAAATGCCTTTATTTAGCGCTCCGTACGGCGCTGTTTCGCTAAACGGTCCGGGTTCACACGCGCTGATAACGACGACGACAAAACTGTTGCGGTGTGATAGTAACGCTCACGCGAGGCGACATCGCTTACAACGCCCTAAAACACTATACTGGTCCGTTTTGTTTATACAAACGACCCATGTAAGCTACAAATATTATGGGTGAGATTTAACATATCACTTCCTGGTCAAGCAAATCCATACCTGACAAAATAAAAGTCATTGAGAATGGCATTTTTTGACAGGTCTTTATTACAGATACATTGTTCAGGAAAATGTTGTTATAAAATCAGAAATGTTGATTTTGGAACTAACTGAAATACGCTTAAGTAAAAACACATTTCTTTAACGGAAATAATTTGTGAATGCAACATTTAAATAATAATAATGACAAATTCATATAGCTAAATCACTAAACCTGAAGCTAAAATAACTGAACATATAAAAATGAAAAGCTAATTAAAAATATTAATAAATAGTATAGTAATATATAAATATTAAAATAACACTTTTGAATTTGAGGATGGATTAATTCAACAAACCTGCTGAAAAGAAAGGATAAAGTTTAAAAGATTCAGCTTGGAAAGTCAGAATGAGAGGTTTTCAATTTAGTGTATGTATATACTAGTTGGTAATTATTTTAAAAGAAACAAATATAGTAATGCTATATTTTATGACATTTATATTACAAAAAAACAAAACATTTTTGTTCGATGTTTTTAAAGAATACAATAGCTAGCTATTCACAAAAACAAGCTGTCTATCAGTCATATTTCTTTATGTTTTACATTGCACTGCTAGTAGAGTTTAACTTGAATGGAACCAAAGAAGGTTTTCAAATGAAATTCATGCACCAAATTTAAGACTGAGATTGAGAGGTAGATTAAGTACAGAATCCCATTTCGTTTAGGACTCTTTCAGTGTCTCTCAGGAGGTTGCGCAGCGGCTCCAGCACTGGGGTGACGTGTTGGTCCATCCATTCCTGCACCGTAGAGACGGAGTACAGAAGACACATCTCTGTCCTCACCTCTTTTACCTGAATCTCCACATCATCAAGAATCCTGTGGGAGCAGGAAAAATGAAAAATAGGTTTATATTTTATCATAAGGGCTTTGTTTAAAATGCACATGAATAATAAACATGATAAGAAAGAATCTTGTGAAAAAAAGCAAACTATATATACACACTACTGTTCAAAATTTTGGGGTCAAACTTTTTAACTTTCTGTATTATTTAATTCAGCGAGGATGCATTCAATTGATCAGAAGTGGAAGTAAAGATACTTATACTTATAATAATAATAATAAAATGGTTTTTGAGCTCCAAATCAGAATATTAGAATGATTTCTGCAGGATCACATGACACTGAAGACTGGAGTGATAATGCTGAAAACTCAGATTTATAAATAAATTAAATCTTAAAATAAACTAGAAAACAGTTATTTATCTAAATTATTATTATTTTTTATAATTGTATTGCTTTTACAGCGATTAAATAAATGCAGCCGTAGTGGAAACAAGACAAAAGAACAAGAGAAAGAAAATTCTCTCCTACCCCAAACATTTGAACTGTAGTGTAAATATAACGTAAAGCATTCATAATAAAAGACTTACATTTTTGCTTGTGTTTGAATCTGTTGAGCAATAAGTGGGCTAACAGTCTTCTTTTGTATGTGATAAGGCGTGAACCAGCCCCTCACAAACCTATTATGTAAAAATGAAAACTGTTTAGTGAACAGTTTGCAACAACTCCAAAGCATCTTTTAACAGTGAAACCCTAATAGCTCCGAACTCACATATTGTTCTGACAATTTGCCAGTTCTGCAGACTCCAACAAAGACATCAGCTTCACTATGAGCTCAGCCAGTTTTGCTCCGACAAAGGAGGAAGTCATCGTGGAAGACGATCTTGGAGACAGACCAAATAATATGCTGTAAATTAGTCTATTTTAAAGTAACCCTTGAGGCTTCTTTGTATTACACTCACATATCTGTTTTTCTTTCAGGACATGAGTATGAATGTAGGAAAGGTACCTCTCTGTGTCTCCTATTTCCACAGTGCCAAGTGTATCAACCACCTTCTTTTCAACCTCTTCAGTAAAGCTACCTGAATCACAGTGCACAGCTATAGTGAGTTTAGCACTATTAAAATGCATTTACTCCCACCAAGCACTAAAGAAAAAGAAACTTAAAGGAATAAAAATTAAAGAAACTGACCGTGCAGAAGAGTTTGCAAACAAGACGCCAGAGACGGCAAACTCACAGGCATCAGCTCACACAAAACAGACAGGTGGTCATATCTTAAAGGGACAAAAAAAGAAGCATTTATGTTGTCATCTCAGCCAATAAGAAGACTGTGATTCTAGAAATAGTGAGGATGTCATCTGACCTTTGCCATCCAGTAAGTGCAATTCCTTGTAGCTCAATGTCAGCCGACAGGCTGGATACTACTTTGAGCCATTGCAAATGGTTATCCACATGCCTCTGAGTGCTGGTGACGCAGGTGTGCACGGTGGTTGAGCCTTTGAAAGAGCTGGCGGCCCACTGCTGTGACATACCCACAGACTTGTATAGTTCCATCAGCATCACTGGAAAGAGTACATGTAAAATGACCAAGCGTTACCATGAACAAATAATTCAAAGCATTAAAGTTTTTTAAAATACTGAACAACGTACCAGTATTTTTGACATCCAGAGCAGGGCTGTAATCCCACAGCATTGGCTGCACTAATCCAACAAGACCACTTTCTAGAATAATATCATAAATTGGATAGGAATTTATTAGTTTAGTTTTATTTGGTCATTACTCACACAGTAAATGACATTTCATTTCTTTCATTTTACTTTGAGTCATTGTGGAAGATGTGGAGCATTTAAGTACGATGTAGCTTTCCTTTAACAGCAGTGTGTCGCTTGCAACTCCAAGGTAATGGGTTCAATTCCCAGGGAAAGCAAGAACTGATTAGAATGTCAATGTGTACAAAATAAATGTGGTTAAAAGCATCTGCAAAATGCGTAAATGTAAAGTTGCTACGATGTTTGGGCCAGTGTATATAGAGGTGGCGACCTTTAACGTATCAAGGGGAAGGAGGTGAGAGGATCATATAAGCATGTAAAAAGCAACTGAAAGGAAGTATTTGTGGTCTTCTGTGCCACTGCATGCACTCTTGCATTGAAAACAGCTGGATGCAACTGGACTGAATGGAACAGAAAAGTCATATTGCAGAGCTCATGATGATACCAGATACCAAAAACAGCAAGACTAATCGAATCAGTCAAAGAAAAAGTGCACCCTCAGTGAACAGCCCTTTAGACCTTGTTTCAAGGTCCAAAATCCTCCTTTCTATTATGTTTTTATGAATAATTGTATGATTTCTGGCAATTGAAGAGATGACTCACACACAAAAAAAAATTCTATCATCATGGCAAAGAGATTTAATAAAAATTCAATTTTGGAACAACATGAGTGTGAGTAAATTAAGACATTATTTTCATTTTTAGGTCAATAATTATTTTAATCATGAATATTTACATATGACACTATTTATTAAATATATCCTCTTGTACACCAAAATCACATTCATTTATTAAATACTCACCTTTAATGGTCTCAGGGGTCATGGATCTGAGCATATCATCCCACATGATCAACTTGAGGTTGGGCACACTTTTCTGAATTCCCTTTGCCACTTTAATAACATGACGGAGGAATAGCTGGTGAACACTCCGACCTGGAACACTTAACCACTTTTTGGACTCATCTCCGAAGCCAAGCATGTACACCTATGAAAATAAATCAAATGTTACTTGATCAACAAACCAATATTAAACTTTTTTTCCCCAAGATCTGAACAGATCTCAAGGAAATATGTGTCAGATATGTGACTCGTTTTATTAAGAGAGATAGGCTTCACCTCATCGGCTCCGATATGCAGGCTGGTACTTTTAGGATGGAGCTTCATAACTTGTTTCAGCATCTCTTGCACCAGCTTAACTCCTTGATCATGGTGCGGGTTCAAGGTGCCCAGACAGTAGTCCACCTCCCGCAAATCTCTAAAAACCTTGTGCTTCAGGACAAACTGATTGACAATATTTGTAAATATTAATGTTTGAATATGCATGATTGGATTTTGTTGATTAATTGGCTTTTAATGCATAGTGTTTTGACATTAAACTTGCAAATATCTTCCTTCATGTAATTAACAAAAATCAGTTTCATAGTTACTTCCAAATGTCCGAACGTCTGCACCAGGGGAATGATCTCCAGCCCTCTCTTACTGGCAGCATCCTGGATAGACGCAATCTCCTCACGGCTGTTTGGATATTAGGTATTTGCATCAGTTAAAATGATCAAAAATAAATAAATATTCTATGTTTAAAATATATACCCTCACCTGTATGGAGGCTGAGTCGTAGACTGAAGAACTTTCAGCTCTCCTTCATAAGGAAACATATCCTCATATTCAATGAGCAAGCCATTGGCACCAAGATCAGCAAATAATTGGATCAACTGAGGAAACATAACCATGGTTAATTCCGTAAAGTACTATTTAGAGTGATTCCTATTAGAGTGAAATAAATTGTACCTGAATTAGGTAGCCAATTCTAGGAGGTGCTCCTTTTAGGTCCAAATGAACTAACTTTTTGCAACTGCGCAATGACCGATCCATAGCAGGTGCTTTTCAATAGAAATCTAACAGCGTCTAAGAATATTTTTACTCTTACACCATATTTGAATTACGAAACGGAGACGGTGTAATGTGCACAGGTTCCACTCTCATATATTTCTAATTCAGCCTTGTTCTTCTATTCAAATACGCACTTTCATTCAACGCAACGATGAATCGAGAAACGAGAAAAAAATCATTGCTGTTTACCAAATTTGACCGTATACTCCCTCCACCCTGTTAAAGCACGACGGGCATTGTAGTTTTTTGTCTGTTTTTAAACCCACAGCTACCCAGAGGTCGAACTACAAGCGCTTTTACGTCCGCTCAGAACCGGAAGATTTGTACTGTGGTTCTCTGCAGGGATGTTATTTTAGAATAAGAGCACGTACATTAAAACACACACCGAAATAAATAACTAAATAAATACAAATACAATTTGTTTATTGATTACATTCTGATGAAATTTTAAAATCAATCAATTAAAAAATAATCAAGCTAAATTAACTATTACACACACACATGTACATTTTGATAGCATATTTATTTCAGACACTGGAATCTGGGGTCTCTCTTCCCTCTATCACAGACATTTACACATCACGCTGTATCGGCAAAGCCACCAGCATTGTGGACGACCCCCCACACCCCTCACACACATTTTTCACCCTCCTGCTGTCCAGAAAACGGTATCGAAGCATCCGGTCTCTCAAAACCAGACTTTGTAACAGTTTTTGCTAAACTCAAAATAACTAATTACTAACTGCACTACTTTTGGACTGTTACCATCGACTGTTTTTACTATTATTCATTTATATTATTTATTTCTTAATATTTGCACTGTCACTTAGTTTACACAAAAACTACAGTCACTTTCACACTGAACTGTGTCTTGGTCTGTGTTAATGTGTTGTGCTATCTGTTTGCATTTCACACACTTTATGTATATAGGTTTTTATAGCACCTTGGTCCTGGAGAAACGTTGTTTCATTTCTCTATGTACTTGTATATGGCTGAAATGGCAATAAACTCCAAACTTAAACTTTGACTTTGACAGAATTTGAGCAGAGTACACATGTACCAAATGTCAAGAGTGGACACTGGTTCAATGTACAATATTGGTGATGTTGACACTAATAGTTCAGTGAACATTGAAACATTGCAATACTGAAACATTCATTCATGACCTTTCAATAAATAAACTGTTGCTAAATGCGACAATGTGTGTGGCCATAATTGCTTGATGAATTTCAGAAATAAATAATAATCTCTGTACAAAATGATTGCATTTGTTCTTAAAAATAAAATAATTATGCAATAATTATTGTAATATAATAATAATAGTAATAATAATAATAATAATACTGTAATATAATTTTCTAATAAAAAAATTATATATTGTCTCTAGAAATATTAGAGGCCAAATGCAATGGACCCCTAAATAAATAGATCTAATATAAAGAAAAGGGATATCCTTGTTTATATGATTCAAATAAACAAAAATCATATTAAATAACCTGCAATCTGGGTAAATTTCACACACACACACACACACACACACACACACACACACACACACACACACACACACACACACACACACACACACACACACACACACACACACACACACACACACACACACACACACACACACACACACACACACACACACACATCGAGAATAAAATAATATAAAATAAATAAATCAAATTCTCAAAACAATAAATGCAAACTAAGATGCAATAGAATAAATATGGAAACACTTTACAATAAGGTTTAATTTATTAACATTAAAGTATGAACTAACATGAACTAACTTGTAAATCTTTGTTACCATTAGTTAAAACAAATCCAGCTAATCATTGTTTTTCATGTTAGTTCCCAGTGCATTAACTAATGTTAACAAATACAACTTTTGATTTTAATAATGTATTAATAAATGTTAAAAGGAACAAAGATTAATAAATGTTCTAAACAAACTGTCGAAGTGCAGGTCATTATTAGTCCATGCATTAGTCTATTCCAATTAACAAATTAAACCTTATTGTAAAGTTCCATCGATTTATTAAAACCATAAAAAACATCGATTTATTAAAATAAACGTACTTTAAAACCTTACGTGTGTACAAAAACTACATGCAGAACTACTCAAACCCTTCTGCGTACTGTCCTCTGAACAGAAGGGGAATCAAGGGGTGCCTTGCACCGCGAGGGGGCCTGATGCAGTAACAGAGCATCAGCAGCCCAAAAGAGCTTCAGAAGACAGGCGGGAGTGCGCAGTGACGCGAACGCGCACGCGCTCACCCGTAGAGACCTATTGCGATTGGAAGCGCGAGGCGGTCAGATCGTGTGTTTTGTGTTGCTGCCGCCGCCGCCGCCGCCGCGCAGTATCTTTTCGCGCAAGTGCCAAGGACTGCAAGGGAAAAGTTTATTTCAGAGACTCGCCAACTAACGGGCATGACCGCTCCCAGATCCCCCTGAACGCCAGGTCAGTATGAGCAGATTCTGCGTTCATTCCTACGTTTCAAAGACGCATTGTTGCAGATATAAAGAGTTGCATTGTTGGGACCGCTGGGACTGATGGTTGCGTAGCGGTTTGCTACCTTGCGGCCAACCACGAAAGCCGCTTTGGAAATCCATGGTTTGGGGGGGAACCTGCTATCGTGCTGCGGCAAAATGCTCCCATCGTATTTTTAAATCACAGCCATGTGTTTCAACAAGGAATTCCCTCGCATTTGACACCCAAGCGTATTTTATCTAGTTGTGGTTATTTAGATGGTTTGCTTAGACCTGTGCTTATAATATGTGGTTTGTTTTGATCACCACTTGGCTTGCAAGTAATAAGCTGTCATCAGTCAAACGGTTCATCAAAGTTATTATGAGTAGAGAATTAGTGTTGGCATGTTTATTTTTCCCGTTGGAAACAATTATTGTGATAACACACCATTTGCTTCAACGAGCTGTAATTTATCACAGTGAACATTCCCTGGGCAGAACTGTTGGTTTGTACTTCTGTATTTAGTTTGAAAGTTTATGGGCCAAATCGACCCTTCCCCCCCGGTGTCTCCTGCGGCCTCACAGTCACCTTCGTCCGGGGAGGGACTGCACTGGCGACCGGTGCAGCCGCTACCCAAACAAAGGAGGGTTACCAAGGGAAACGGGGCTCTCTACTCATGGACTGGGTCGCTGGAGGAAATAGTGACTGCTCGTATTTGGGCTCATCTGCATTTTTCTTGAACCGCTGCAACAAAGACAAATACTGTTTGACGTGTGAGAACCTGACGGCTGAAAATCACTTCACAAAGTGCTGTCGATAATGCGTATCCCGCCTGCAAGGTCACTTTGTGTTCACGGCTGCTAAGTGGCTCAGTAGATTAGACAAACAAACCCGTTTTATACTGGCTGGGTTTGTCCAGCCTTGGTGTTTGTTTGTCGAAAGGATACAATAGTTTAATCAGAAAGGGAGCCACTTCGGTTTCAAAGTCAGTAAGATGAATGAAAGAACCATTTCTGATTTAATTTAAGTCAAATTAATTGCTTTTTAAACTCTAATTTTAATAAGTAAACCACTCTTGTTTGGACCTTTTATGTTACAATATTTCTTAAAATTGTGTTCAAAAAGAAATAACCTTCACTGGAGTCTTTCTACAGCATGGGAGGAAGGCAAGTACAATACATTGGGGAAAATGTAATGCTTTTTAGCAAAATCACATCCTTGACTGCATTTGTCAAGCTCAGCCATTCAACTCGGTTATCCATGTAGAAACTGTGAAAAAATTTTTGCTTCTGAGTTTTCCGATTAACATTTTTTTGGAGCACTTTCTTTCACTGACTATTTGGTGAAAAATAACTGCATTTTTCGAGTTTCAGGACCCTTTTTGTTTACTGAACGGTACAAATTAATTTCAAATAGGCATTCAGCTGTCAAAGGTCTTGTCACAATGGGCTGAACGGTTGATCACATAACTTATTTTTGGGTGAAAGTCATGTCATGGACTGAGAGACTAAGACTTGTGTCTGATCTATTAGTGATGGGCACTGTTTCAGTAGTGTCAGGTTCTGGTTGTGATCAGGTATCTGGACTAATGCCTGGTTTCACAGTCAAGGCTTAAGCCTATAGTCCCAGACTAAAATACTTGTTTGAACGGTCTTAACTGTAAGCTTAAAATAATGTCTTAAAATCTTAAAACATGTCAGTCTGATTGTTTGAAAGAAAAAAAAAATCAGTCACGTTTATAAAAGCTACTTATTTGTCCTAATTTCTCTAAGACCTTGTCCTGGCTTAATCTAAACCCTGTTGGTGAAACCAAGCCTAAACGTATTGTTTCTACTGAGATCAAATATTTGTTTGGAGTTATTAAGCAGTGAAACACACAAGACAAAAGTATTGAGCTTCATCCATCTTGTTTACTCATCACTTCCATTCTCCACACATTACATCATTAACAACAGTTTATAAATTAGAATTCAAACGAATTCACAATAGAATTTACTTTTGAACACAACACTACTTTTTCATTCAGGAGCTTGATTTAAGCCATTCACTTAAATAGAATGTAAATTGTTTGTGAGTGTAATCCTGTCCAATCTTACATCCTCCTTGCTCAGACTATGGGATTCAAAATGTTTTCTGTCTAGACTAAATGGCCATAAGCAAATGTTTAAAATGCAGGATTTTCCCAGGTTCCAAATTTAGACAGACAGGTAGTTTGGTTTTTTGGATATCCTATTGTGAACCTATCGTCATAATGTTTGCTTTTCTCTAGTAAATTTACAACTGACTGATTTGAAAGTAGGCCATGTTGTCTTTTAGTACTACTAAATGTTATGTAATGTTGAAGACCGCTGTGTAACAATGCTTAATTTGATCATGCCCAGAGTGTAAATGTCACACTACAAGCCTTGTTTCTGTTTAGGGAAAGTGAGATTTAACAGAGACATGTATTTTTCTCAAGTTCAAGCCATTTGTGTTTGTGAATCAACATTGCTCTGATTTGTGTGGCTCATCCCTGTTTTTCTTCTCGGTTCTGAATCTGTTTAATATTTGATTATTTTGATTCTTCTTCTTTTTTTTCTTCTTCAAGAGGTAGTATTGAAACCTGAAGTTGATGAAAAGTTATGTCTTAATTCATAGAGAACTACAGTAAAAAAAATTCTGCTTCTGGTAGTACATTAGCATTTCAATTGGATAAAAAAGGGCTTTTGGTTTTCCAAAGTTACTAGCCATTCAGCATTTTCGCTGGCCCCAATTTTAACATCGATAACATGGGGAAAAGCTGCCATATAGATATTTTCAATATAATAATATAGTTCCGCAGGAATATTAGACTGCTGTCACTTTAAGACCTGACGCACAGATCCATTATACATGTTTTCTTTCTCAACTGTTTGTTCACTTAAAACATAGCTGACTGTGTTTTCGTGAATATTTGCCAAGAATGTCAGTTTGACATTATTTTGTTTGTGTTTGACTTTTTAAGCTGTAAAGATAACATTAAAAATATAGACCTAAAAATAATTTTCAATATTAAAGAATAGTAGAATTTACACAACAGCTATAACGATAATGAAACAGAGAAATTATGTCATTGGAATCACTTTGGAATGATTTTATCCAGCTGAAGAATGATAAAATCACTGAAAACCAATCAGAATCCATCCTACTGTTACGAGCTCAAGCATTTAAAGTGACCGAGAAGCACATGCTTAAACAGAAAAAAAAATTTCTGCTGATATGGACGCTAATATAGTCATTGTTCTTGTTGTGAACAGGCCTCAAGCTCTTTGGGACTTGAAAGTGAAACACAAGAAGTGCTTTCTCCCAGTAGAAGCACTATGTGAGATTCAGTTCATCTGAATAGATATAACAAGTTCCACCTGCAAACATATGGGATTTCTGCTAGAGAGAGAGCCTCACTCATCGTGGTGTAAAGTTGGTAGTAACTTTTTTATGCGCTGCGTTGGCTGCGTTGACACTGCACTCACACCCAGAGGAGGCCTTCCATCTGCTCTGTGTTTATAGAAGCTCCTCTTTGGTTAGCAGTCAAGTCCCCAAATGGGAGACACATGGTAGATTTGAAATCCTTGTGTGCTACTTTTTCGATTGAATTAGTCTATTTGCTCATTTTATTATAATGAAGATCTGCTTTACTCTAAACAGTGTTGATAAGACTTGCCTCAAGCTGTTTTAAAGTGGTGATGAACTGCATTATTTTATAATATTAAGGTGCATTTAAAATATTAGTATGATTTTTATATAAAAAATTTTGAAATAAAAGAATTTTTCCTACCATATTTTAGCCTCTGATTTAAACACCCACTGCTGTGATTGGCTGACATATTTGCATATGAAATGGATAAGTATTACATGTGGATCTCTCTTTAAAACGTTTTGCACGTTTTTCCTATTACAGCTCTCAAGGTGAACTAATCCTGAAAAGTGTTGATTATGGCATTATATTAAGATTGTGGCTGATCACCGGCATGTTCAACACATAAATGAAGTGATCTCATCATTGCAACTCGAGTTCTGCACTGCACAACGTAAATAAGAAATGTAAAAATTATGAGTCCAGAACTTAGTCACTTATAAATTCGTTCTGTTTGATCGACGGCTCCAGCGATAATGAAGAGTCCTTTGATCACTTTTTATACATTAACGAATCACAGTTTAAATAACACATAGTTTTCATTCTACTAAGGGAAACGATGTAAAGTTGATCAGTTCATTGGTTTGATCTATTGAGACACAAACAGCAATAAATGATTTTGAGACTAAGAACATCTGACTGTACAAAGTCAGAAAGTCACTGAGGATGTTGGTTAGACGTAAAATCTTTAAAAAAGCAATAGGGAGATAGTAAAATGTTTTTTCTTGCATAAATGTGTTAAAAAGCACAGCATTGCTTTTTAACTTCAGTCTCTGCAAACCTAATGCTTCAGAAGTTTTAGCAGGAATTTTTTTTTTTTAGGACAACATTTAGCAATTTTCAGAGGCACGTTTATCTCTTAGTTGCTCGATCCAGTGTTAGCATGATGTATATTAATGATCTTCTATTTGAATCAGCCGCTGATCATCTTCTGCAGGGGTGTTCTTTCACCGATCATAAATAGGCACATTCCAAAACAAGTCGTTCCTCTGACTTGATTTCAATAAAAGCTGTTTGTAGGAAGTTTTCAGTTATAAAACTTACAGGATATTACAGGATACGTGTCAAAAGCGCAAGGAAAACTAAATTTCTCCATTCATGACCCCTGATCAGAGCTTTCACCTTTGATTCTCCCCACTGTGGTGTGTAAATAATGTTTCTTTTTAAAATGTCACCCTGTCCCTTACTCATCCGAAATCATTGAAGGCCGTGATTCCCTTAGAGTTAGAGAGACGTCCTTCATGTGATAACAGTGCAACAAGAGCTTTTAAACATGCATGTGGATCATGTGTGTAAACGGGGATGTTATTGGCAGAGGGAGAAGATGGACTATGTTTAGCTCAGGTTACGGTTAATGGTGTTAAGGGAGGATGGGACATTTTAACGGGCAGACAGACAGGCTTCTTTTAAACTTTAAGGTGGTGGGTTAGTATTACAGCAAACAAAAATGCTCTGTCAGTGACAGCAAAAACGTTTATAATATTACAAAAGATTTTTACTTCAAATAAGTACTGTTGAATGTTTTATTTATTGTTGAAACTATAAAAACTTACCCACCACAAACGTTTGAACTGTAGTTTATGTCTCAGTAGAGACTCATTTGTTAAGAAGGCCAATCACTTCTTTCTATTGTTGTTTATTACGTTTTTATTTTTTTTTAAAGAATGTCTCTGTTATCTTGAAGAATACATTCAGGTCATTAGTTCTGAGTTCACTTTGCCACGTGTCCCTTATGGTATCAGTTCACAGTAAGAGGCCGTTTGTACAGGAGGTTTTTGCATTTAAATATGCGAAACAGGGCCGTAGAATGAAACTAAAGATGCGTTTGTGACGAGCAGGGTGGGGTCGAGGGACCGTGAGAGAGTCACGAGAGCTTGTGGCGGGATTGATAATGAGCGTCAACTGCGAGCCACCGGTCTCGGATCTCACGGAGGAGCGACGACAGTGAAGGACGAGAGAGGACCAGGCCTGGATTTATGTTGTGTGCTTGTGATTGTGTGGGTACGTTTATTTTGTATTTATGTTTTATTTTGTGATTAAAGTCTGTTGAATGTTCGCCGGTTCTCGCCTCCTTCCTCCCTAAACAGTCTAATAGTACATTTACTTTGACTACCAATGGAATTGGTTGCATTTTGTGTGACCAGGCCCTAAAAGTAAAGTAAAATGCAATAAAAAATTGCAAGTGTTTAGCAGCTCGATTTTACCAGTCATGCTCTTCATTAGCCTTCTGTTTGTTTTTTGTATGCTACTTGGTGTTTTCTTTTAATCATATTCTCTTGTCTTGTTTTTTGTCCGATATTGGAGTGCCTGCGGTGGGGCTTGATGAAGTATGTAGGAAATGAAAGGATGTGAGAGATTTAAGTTGCTGCCAAGGTCTTTAGTGCAGAATGTGAAGACGGAGGGAGAGTAGATTGCCTACAGCTCTACGCTGGTTAAATCGATGCTGGGTCAACTGTCTTGTATAGTGGAAGAGATGTGTATTGCTGAGAAGCTCAAATGAGAGAAACCGTTTTTGTTTCAGCAACAGCCTTCAATTTGATGTCTTTCTCACGAGGTTCAGGACCCTAATGATGTTTTAGTACATATCTGTGTCAAATGGTTTATCCTCATTATGACAAAGTCCCTTTGGCTGGCTCAGTGTTGATGTTTAAAGGGTTATTTCAGCCAAAAAGGAAAATCCATTCATTAACACCCTCATGTCGGTCCAAACCTGCAAAACTTTTGTTCGCCTTTGGAACACAAATAAAGATCTGTTTAATGAAATCTGCAAGCTTTCCATTCATAGCCTACGCAACTACCATTTTCAAGCCCTAGAAAGGTAGTAAAGGCATCTCTAGTGGTTTAACCTAAATTTTCTGAAGCCACAGTTAAAAAAAACATGATTAACCACTTCATTTACTAAATATTTAACTCCAACGTTCGTTCACGCAACAACGTTTGCACACATGCGTCATGGAGCTCTCGTGAACATGCGTTGGCTTGAAAATGGTAGTTGCATAGGCTGTCAATGGAGGGACAAAAAGCTCTCATATTTCCTTCGTGTTTTTGAAGATTAACTAAAGTTGAACAGGTTTGGAATGACATAAGGGTGAGTAGAAGAATTTTCATTTTTGGTTGAACTAACCCTTTAAAAGAGTAACAGAGAGGGGGAAGAGAAAAGATGACCTCTTCGAAAATGAAATGCGAGACCAATGCTCATGAATTTAAATCTTGGTTGAAAATCTAAATTTTTGTGACGCTCAAGCGTTTTGATGAAAGCCAGCTGTATCCTGCTGGATAAGGAAGGTAGTAGCTAACATTTTAGAAAAGACAGGCAATACAATATTAATATAATTTAATATGGCTAAGTTTGACTTTCGGAGAAAATGCATTGGTTTAATATATTATGATATATTTAATATAGTAAATGTAGCCATATTTGGGTGTGAGGTAAATTATATCAGTTCACTGTTGTTTGTTTGTGATGATTCCAATAGAAACCGTTTGGTTACATCAAGCAAACATGATTAGTTACAGGTTTATTAATGTACCGGTAATGACTTGACGGGGAAATGTGCCACATGATTAAAATACATTGAATTGATGAGGTATTATTTGGAGTGTAGTGAATTGTTTGTAAGTGGCTCTGTGCTTGATTTAACAGTGCAAGGCTTTCTCAGTGGAGGGGTCAGTGTAGTGTGTGTGTGTGTCTGGTTACAATATTGAGTTTCATTCAGTCTTAGTAACCTCTGTCAGTCTCTTTCCTCCATGGCTATTTTGAGAGGTGCTTTATGTCACATCAAATCCACATCTAAAATTTGACAGCATGGCTTCACACACTGAGCATGTTGTATAATATTTGTTGCTATTTTGAAATGTTTAGTAAACCCTTCAGCTTCCATGACTGACCGTTTAAGGACAGACCATGTAGATTAACTAGCTATAAGTAGGGAGGGTTTCATGGCTTAGTTAAGTGTGTGTGTGTGACTCTAGCTCATAACTATTTTCATGTTATGGTTGATATCAAAATGTAGTACTTTGTTTGACTAAAGTTAACTAACATTAACATCAATTGTTTGAAATACTCTACTGTTCAAAAGTTTAAAGTCACATAAAAAAAAGTTTATTATACTCCCTAAAGCTGCTTTTATTTAATCAAAAATGCTGTTAGAATAGTATTGTGAAATATTATAACTAAATTCTATTTCTATACATTGTAAATAGAGTTGGGCGATTAAAATTATCATTATAACAATATAATTTTCTTTTAAATGTTTCATAATATTTATAAGCAGAAATACTATAAATATACTTTAAATACTGTCACACTATCCTTCAGAAATCATTCTAATATGCTGATTTAGTGCTCAAGAAACACTTTTATTACATCTATACATCTATCCGAGGTTGCCTAAAATGCCAGCCAATCAGATTAAAGCTGGCCAGATCATAAAGTGCTTGCAGTTTTTGTGCAGAGTATGCATCAGGAAGTTGCACATTTTTCATATACACAATGGCTAAAAGAACAAAGGAGTCCGAGAAATAAAAGAAAGAGTGAATCCAGCCGCTCTTTATATCCGGCCCAAGGCTGTCACAATCCATCATCTTTAAGCACCATATGTGAACATGACAGTGTATATTTAACCTAAGAATGCTTGAGGGGGATTGTGTACATGTGAGAGTGGGGATATGGGGGCAAACAGATGCATGTTGATAGCAGAAGGGGATCTGCAGGCAGTACTCTGGAAAATATCACTCGCTTCACTCAGTGAACACGGTTAGGTTCCTTGAGACCTGTCGCTGTAATTTGATCATTGGATTAATGATATGTTGGTTGCCATGGCATCCACACGCATGATCGGGTTACCATGCGGCTGCCCTTGATTCTGGAAAGTGCAGTAGCACGTTTTGTTTAAAGTGCATATATGTGAATTTTTTCATTTCAATCTGATCAGGTAATGGTTGCTATTGATTGGTTTTCAACACGTGTGTGTGTGTGTGTGTGTGTGTGTTTCTTTTCGATCCTCTGTTTGCTTACAGTCTCATTCTCTCTTTTTGCAGTCGTGTGGAGAGTACGAGATGTGGATCCACTCACAGCCTGTCTTCTGAATAACGCACGGACAGATTGAGCCATGACTGAACGAGATGGCCGTTGTGATTTGTCCATCGCCCCGGGGCAGGTGTATATCGAGGTGGAGTACGATTACGAGTACAAGGCGAAAGACAAACTCATCTCCATACGGCAGGGCGAATGCTACATGTTGGTTCGTAAAACCAACGAGGACTGGTGGCAAGTTCGTCGGGAGGAGGGCACCAAGGCTTTTTATGTCCCCGCTCAGTACGTCCGAGTGGTTCGACGCGCCCTCATGCCACCGCCCAAACCTCGTGCAAAGCCCCCCAACGTCCTTGAAATCAGCCAGTGCGGATCGTCAAACGAAAATCTCAACCAGCGCGCTCCTATGGAAAGATCCAGCTTTGGCAGACCACCTCCTTCAATGATGCCTTCCCCGTTGCCAGGGCAACAGACCCCGCCTTTGTTGTTACGTGACACCAATCAGAACCCAGGGATGAAGAGCGTTGTTGCCGAGCTGACTCTGCTTAACAACAACCATCATAACTATCACCATGGCAACCCCACACTTCCACGAGGGCGGGCGGAATCCCCTCCACGAGAGCAAGGTTGCCAGGGGAAACTCCCAGGTGTGTTGTCAGTGGACACGGAAGGGAGTGTGTCACCAGGAGACGGGTTGGAGAAAATGAGAAATGACTCTGAATCTGGAGATGAGCTCAGCAGCAGCTCTACCGAACACATGCAGGTAAGAACTAGTGACGTTCGCCCTCCTCCTTCCTCTCCCACGCATTTTTCTCTCTCTCCCTCCCAAACTTACTCATGTTCTGCCTTTATCTCTTTCAATGTCGTCTTTGGCTTTCATTGTCTGCACTTCCAGCTCTTATCTTTGCAGAAATGCTCTCACCTCCTTTTTTTATGTCACACGCTGTTCCAACAATTACTACGAGACTATTCTAACATTTGCTCTTCACACCTTCCTTCGGTTTTACCTCTGACATTTACGGTTGCACGTCTTCTTTTCTGTTAGATTAAATTGGATTCAGCAGTGTTTTCCTGTCCTCTTCCTGCATTCCTCTCTTTCCGTTGTATGACACTTGTTCAGCAGGAGATTCACTCTGTCCTCTGCTATGGTGAAGGAAATTGTGGCCACCTCTCAGGGTTTAATTTAGACGCTAATAGACACATGATTTCTGCTGCTGGCATTAGTCTGCAACTAAATGCATTATGTATTTTTTTTTATATATGTATGCATGCGTGTATTGTAAAATATATCAAAGTATGTGTAATATATATAAAAATATTAAATTTAGTTTAAGTACATTTACATTTACTCATTTTAGCAGTATTAGTACTTCTTTCATTCACCTTTTAATATTATAATATAAAGAGAGGTGTTTTTTTAATTACTATGAATTTTAGGTAATACAATAAGAGGAGATTTAGAATACTTATTTTGAGCAAACTGAAACATGAAATGCGTGCATTATGTTTAATCCACTACTTATTAGTTATCAAGGGGCTCTGCAGTTTAGGGAGTCCACACTAATATGTACTAAGTAGTTTCTGAGTGATTGAAATTGCTTTTTGAGTGTCCCAGGGTGCATCATGTGGACTTGGGTGTTTAGCCTTTGTTACTATCCTCCTCCCCCATTTCTCTCTCTCTCTCTTTCTCTCTCTGAAAGAGGGTGCTGCTGGGGGAACAAAGGGGATTGTGGGAGAATAGAAAGTAGGTCATATCTGACTAAATCATGCTGTTGCCCCGTTTTGTTTGTGTGTGTATGTGTGAAAGAGATGGAAAGATGCATATTGAGAAGTTTGGTATCCATTAGATCATCATTGTGAACGGTGACAATAAGCATGTTCGTCTGTATGAGTCTGTAAACCTGTAGCTTGTATATTGAGCTTATCTTCTGAGATTTTGACTGAATCTATAATTACTGATCTTGGTCAACAACATCAAGATTTCTAGCCACGTCTTTCCTGTCAAATAATGAGAACAATCGTGATGCTTCTCAAAGTCAGGTTCTAGACGTTGGCTCAACCATACACACACATATATGGGCTTAAAAGGACATACAGTACTCTGGGCTTTTGAGGGATTTGTCCATGTCAGGCTTTGTCCATTAGGGTCATCTGCTAATACTAAACCATGTGATTACTTAATCAGCCCTTTAACTCTATCTCTTCTAGACAAAGAATGTTTGCCCTCCAAATTTCATTCATGACATCTGCTATGTATGATGTTTGGCTTAAAAGAGGAGGTCATCAATTACTGAGCCTCGTGGTTCTAAACTGTTTAAAATACTATAGTCATGAAGTCATAAAATAAGTTAGTATTTTATTGTAAGTCAATAAAAATGGTTCCCTCTTCCAAATACAAATGTTGTTTTGTTTTTTTGTGAATAATCAAGAAAATAAGGATTTTATGTTTCTATCACAAAATAGCCCATATGTCAAAATCTGTTGGATTTTGTACATTTTATAGACCTCACAATTAACAACACTATATGTGACTTAACTGAATGAGAACTAGACGTGTGAACAGCATTCTTTGTTTTCTTAGGAGTAAAACTTCTTTTTATTAGTATTATGAATTAGCTCAAATTTTTTTAGCTTTCATTTCGATTTGTATTAGTATTTCTCCTTCAATTGAATTTCACTTGGCTGCCAAGCAACATTTCAGTTTTTTATTTCATATTTTATTATTTCAGCTTTATTTCAAATTTTTATTCCATTCTACTTTACTCTGTTAAAAGTTTTTGTTAACAATAAAAACGCTGGAAGAAAGAAAGCCATGCATATGTGCTTGGAATGGTGAGTAAATAATGAATTTTCAGTATGGGGGAACTATTTGTATAATTACTTTTAGCCCAAAGTCACATTCTCTGCCCACATCCCTCCTCTCCTCTTAGGAACGGGCAGCTTCTGCACTCTTAAAGGATTGAAATCCAAATCTGTTTCCCTCAACAATCCACCAGAGTGGCCCACAGAGGATGGATTTAGAACCCCAATTTCTCTGCTTTTTTCTATGCTTCGAGTTAATCTTCACCCCCTGAAGCAGATTTGCACGTACGCGCACACACTTTCTGGCTGGTTCTCTCTTATCACCTACCCCAAACTTTCACTTTTATGGACTTTATAAATTAGAAGTGTTTCCTTATTCCACAGTTTTTGTTCTGTTTATGACATGCTCAGTTAGCTAATAATAATACGCCGTCAGAAGATGCACACAAACGCTTGACCAGGGGATTAGGAGCATGTTACCTCTCTAATAAAAGATTAAAAATGGCTTTTATAAAAGAGCTGGGGCTTTTTAAATGGGCAGCTGCACAAAATTAAATTCGGCCCCCTCAGCTGGATGTTTTCCTTTGTGTAAGCAGTTATTGTCTGCTGTCGATATTATACTTCTGTTTCTGCGTGTCTTGCCTTTGATTTGGTGTGTGTACATTCATTGTTATTTTCACCAGCATATCGTATTAAATCATTGTGGCTTTTGTTAAGCTCACACGTTACAAGCCCAAAAGAGTTTTAGAAGTCTGTGTGTGTGTGTGTGTATTCGGCTTCAGTCCGAATCCTGTAGCTCCTTCCCTGCATTGACAGTAAAGGAGGCCCGAGCATTCTTGTCATTCCTGTCTCCGCACACACACACACACACACTGGCTTTAGTGGGATAACCCAATAAAGCCTCACCGATCTTGATGGGCGGAAAACAACCCAGCTCACTCTAATCTAATATTTACTCATGTATCAAAGATCTCTCGCTTGCTCTCCTGTCTGTTGTTGTTCCTGGCTGTCCATCTCTATTTTTGTCCAAATATGGACTTTAGGCTGAAAGATGGCAGTGCACATCAAATTGCTGTGTGTTTGGGAGGGTGTGGGGGTGATTTGGTACCCTCATGCTGTCAGAGCATCTCTCTGTCTCTCACTGATTCTGTCGATGAGCACAGCTGACATGTATTCGGGGCAGAATGTGTCCAGAGGGTGAGGTAAGTTTAGCTTCACTCACATTTACTTAATCTAAAGAGAGACCCTCAATAGACTTCTGTTGTTTTTTTTGTGTAAAGATAATTAGTTGCCTATACCTAAAAGAAAACATTTAATCAGATTAGTCTTTTAATAACAAAAAAAGCTTTAAGAATCCTTCATGAATAAAGTTCAAAAGAACAGCATTTATTTCAAATAGAATATTTTTTATATTAGTATTAATAAATAAAAAAAATCATACCTACCCTAAACTTTTGAACAGCATGTTCTCTGAAATAAAAACGTGTTTTTTTAGCATTTTTTTAGCGTTTTCTGCCATTTTAATCCAACGCCTTATTTAATTTGAATGGAAATTAGTTAAAACAAGTAAAAAAAAAAAAAAATAGACCTTTAAATAAAAGCCTTTAAAAAAACCTTTATTTGTTAGATCAGATTGGAAAGTCAAATGGAGCACATCCAGCTACCAATAAAAGTGAAGTACTCTATTTTACTACTATTATATCTAAAAAGTGGGTTTAGATTGTCTTTCTAGACTGCTGACAAGTAATAAATGCGCTATCTTTCATGACCAAAAGTATTGGTTTTGAAAACAATTGTTTTGCAAAGTTAGCTACTAAGTTGTTGTGGCATTTATTCACATTGTTTCTTGATAATTGTGCAGAGTTATGCATTTTTAAATTATAACAAAAAGCTTCACAGTTTTTTTTTTGTTCCTGGCACAAAATGACCAGCTAACATCATTTCACAAATTATATCATTAGCACATGGGAAAGTGTGAACAAGTACTAGCCAGGTGAAATCACTCTATCATTCTGACTGAGAGCAGACTGATTGCTATAAAACGAGGGAAGAAGCGCTTCCAATCATTGTGTTCTTAAGCAATGGTTACTTCTAAATAAAAAAGAAATTCATCCATCATCGCTTTGCATCAAAATGGCCTCACATACAAGGAATGTGCAACATAATATTTCACCTGAAAGAGCCATTTACAGCATCATCTAGAACTTCAAGGAGAGAAATTCAACTGCAGTGAAGGAGGCTTCAGGACGTCCCAGAGTGTCCAGCAACTATCTCTTCCTGGGGGGTCGGCTATGATCGCTAGGTGTCCCTACCAGTGCAGATTTTTCTCAGTATGGACAGCAGGTGTGAGTGCATCTGCAACAGTGAGGCCAAGTAGGGCAGCAAAGAAGCCACTTCTCTCCAAGAAAAACAAGGATTAAACAGCAGAAGACTAAGTCAAAGTTATTTTCTCTGGTGAAGCCCCCTTATGACTGTTTGGGACATCTGGTAAATTGATTTCTGTCCAGAGAAGAAAAGGTGAACAACAGTGTAGCATCTTGAGACCATCCATTGAGATGCTTTTAGTTGAAATAAGGATTTCATCTCTCAATTCTGCCCAAAACACTGCCTGGAATAAAAAATGGAATTGCAAGAGTGATAAAGAAGTGGCTTGGAGATCATTGCATTGCATTAAATCCCTGGATCTTAATTTCGTAGAGAATCTGTGACAAGAAGAAGACCACAAATTTGAACAAAGTAAGACAAGAATTGATCTCCATTTTTCAAGATTTGGCACAGAAGCTGATAGCCAGAGTAAATTGCTGAGGTCATGAAGAAGGGTCAACATTGGAAATATTTACTATTGAACATGTTTGTTTATAAAAGCTTTAAAACTTATGAAATGCTTATGTTTTCTAGTCATACAAAAATGTGAAAAAATGATCTACAAATACAAAAGCAGCAAATTTTGCGAAACAAAATATCTCGCTGCGATTACTTCTGGCTTCATCTGTATACTACCCTATTTTCTTCTCTCTTATTCTGGTATTTAAACCAATTCAGACCAGCCACAATACTTCCAGGGACATTTATCTGTGGGAAAGGCTAAAGTTAAACTGATGAGAGAGAGAGAGAGAGAGAGAGAAAGGGAGAAAACAACAATGTGCCACTGGCTGAACTGAGGCAAACCGTCCCTCACAGGGGTTTATGACCTTTTGATGATGTTGGGCATTATCACAGCAGTGCATGAGTGCTTTTGTCAGAGGGAACGTTCTACACATCGGTTTGCTGAGCTGAGGTGCATCAATGACAGTTGTGAACCAGTAATGTAGAATGATCTGGACTGATCTGGCCACTTACAAAGAATCAATTCACCTACATATTATTTTTTTTAAATGCAAACACTATGCAGTCAGCAAATTTACTCATGGATGTTTGTGTCCTATGGGAATTCCCTGCCATGAAAATCACTTGTGCTTAAACTAGTCTAAACACATCAGCATCTCTGTGTGTGTGGAGGCTAGGAAGTACAAGGCCACAAGACTCTTCTGTCCTCGCCTGTGATTGGCTGATGACCCTTCTCCACTGTGTTGCTCCTCATGAGTTCATTAATGAAATGGATATCACTGTGGAGATGGATGTCTCAGTGCTGTGTGTGTCCTGCTGTGTCTGAAAGGCCATAATATGTTTGATGTTTCTCTCCTGCATGGATAATTGGCAACTGCTTAATGCCTTCAATGTCTGTTTGTGACAAACCATTGCAAATGTGATAAACATGAAAGATTGACCCCAAGTCAAAAGAAAGATGTACAAAGTCATGTTTTGCTTATAGAAAATAAAGCCTGATTTTGGACTATATTTTTCTTCATTGTCATTTCAATGAACTTCATTTTTTTTACAGCAATTAAGAATGCTCTCGTTGCTGCAGTGCAAAAACATTTCTGTCATTGCTGTAATGCAAAACAGAACATACAGATTGGTGGGGGTTGAGGACCATGGAAATGCCATGGAAAGCGCTATATAAATGTAATGAAGTACAGTGGAACCCGGTTATGTCGACGGCCACTGTTGTTGCAAGAAAGCGTTGACATAACTGAGGATCGAGAAAACCAAAAGCCAATTTGGCATGTGTCCACCAACTAACAGCAGAGATTTACCAGTATACAATAAAAAACACCTTGGATTCTCGATACAAACCTTTAATTATATTCTCCAACATTGCAAACACAATTTCGCTCTCGGCATAAAGAAAGTCACAACACACATAAACGCATTCGCTCATAACACAGTCATTTCGCTCTGACAAAGTTCTGAAAGTATTGCACACTATGATAACTATGATTTCTTTACAAAGTCTAAAATGCTTTGTTGCTTTTTGCCTTTAACGGTCTGCTTGAAAACAAATGCTTCTAAGCTTCTATCAGTAACGACGTCTTTGTCGATGTCAATGTAATCTGGGAATTCCTGGACAGTGAAGGCGAAGTCCTGTGCCTCCTCTTCCAAGATAGCATCTTTTTTTTTTCTTCTTCTGTGGCTGCACAGCACTACGCCGCAAGAGTGAGTGAAGCGTAATTGGAGTGAACAACCGTACAGACCGCAAAGCACGTGCAACGCGAACTCAGCGCATGCGCAGTGAACTCAGTACAATCATTAGTCACGGGGATTGAGATAACCGATGTGAAGTGGCGACTTTGTCCCTCTTTTGTGCTCGAGATATCAGGGTTCGGCGACATAAAAGAATCAACATTTCTTAGACAAATGCTAAGAAAAATAGGGAGTTTGTCGGTTCCACTTCAAAAGCGTCGACATAACAGGGTTGGCTGATATAACCGAAAGTCGAGATAAGTGGGTTCTACTGTATTATAAAATTTTACTACACTGCTATTCAAAAGTTTGAGTTCAGTAAGTTTATTACACAGCCCAACTATTTTCAACATTTGATAACATTGTCTTCTTGATATTAGAATTATTTCTAATAATAATGTGTATATACTTCGGGGGAATTTTTCCATGTACTATCTGTGTGAAATGTGACCCAGACATGTTTTTGTTTGATTGTCAATAACTTAGTTGTGTGTTTGTGTGTTTTTGTTTGCAAAGCTGTTAGCAAGCATGCTAGAAACAACGCAAAGATCTGTTAAGGCGAAGAATTTCACTGCTTTCAGGACTGTGTACATTGAGTCGTCTGTTCACACTCATTTTTTGTTACTCTGACTCGGCTGATTCTGAAGGACACAGGAAATCTCTACTAAACAAGGTTCCTCGATCCACTCTCTGTTTGCACTTTCGGTTTTACTGGATGTGTATATTTGGGTGCCAGTCTGTGTCTACAGTGTGTTTGTGCAAGACCTTATGATGCACTTCCTTTAACACATATAACCCTGCAACCCGTTGTTTTCCGTTGATCTTCTTGTACCAAATACCACTTGATCACTAAGATTTTTTTGAGCTGTAGATTATGCTTATGCTAATCTCACTATTACATAAAGAGATGCTTTTGAAATATTAACTCTTTCCCCGGGCATTATGTCATTTATGACCCAACGCTTCAACGCAATTGACTGAAATTTCCTGCTCTCTATGTTTTCATTATTATAAATGTTAGAGGGCACTATTATTACCCTTCTTACATGTATGCATTTATTCAAAGCGATTTTCATTGTGGAAGATGTTGACATTTTAATCAGTTCTTGCTTTCCCTGGGATTTTAACCCATGACCTTGGCATTGCAACCACCACAGTCTACTATTTGAGATACAGACTCTTCTAAAAGCGTACAGAATATCCAGATAAAAGAAGCAGAAACAAGCAATAGAAGCATTGCTTATGTAAAAAAATGAAAAGAAATGTATGTAAAATAACAGCATATAAATCAAAACTGCTTAATGTTAGAATGAAACGTTGACCCAAGAAGTGGTCTAGGACTGTGCAAACTTTTGGGTGTTGATTACTTCATCTATGTTTACGAAAACCTGTCAAGTGTTGATAAAAAAAGAATCTTTGAAGCCAAAATTGAATTTGAAGCTCTGTTCTTGATATTCACATTTTCAGGCATATTCAGATATTCATGCAACTGAAATATTTTAGGGGCCATGAAAGTTTTGTGAATTTTATTTCATTTTATTTTTTTAATGCTGCCTCTGGCTGGCAACTCTATAAAATATGCTGGCAAGGAAAGAGTTCATTTCTTCAAGGGATAGTTTAAGATTTAAAGAAATTTGAGTGTTATAACCCTTTTTAAGCTTTTGTCTGGATAATGAAAGTTGATGGGTTCCATCCCCCCGTCCCCCGATAATCCTCAGAAAATCAGCTCGGCTGATCCTGTGTTTCAACACACTGTCTAGTCAGATGGTCTGAAGACTCCAGTCAAAGACCACTCTCGCTGTCCTTCCTGTCACCCTCTTGCTTGCTAGCCTTTATATCGTCTCTTTCAGTGCTGTTGGGGATATTGCAGGTCTTATTTTAAAGGCAGATACTTTCAGTTCAGAGACTGAAAACATCTCTCAAAATGGCATCTTCTCAGTCAACCAACCTGGAAAGACTTCGGACTGTATTTGAGTTAGTATAGAAGCATGTTGCACTTGTCTTCTTGCACCAAACACAACCCACCCCTCAAATAAAAGCCTCTTATGGTACCTCCTTAAAGAAGAGGGGGTTGGGGGCAGATGGGAAAGAACTGGATTAAGGAGAATGTGACACAAACTGTTAGAATTAAATGGTTGTATGTGCATACATTTGGTAAAGACTTTAAAAGAAGATAATCTAATCTTCATTTACAGTCTAATCTTTATTCTACAGTGGGTTTGGTGTTTGTTGAATTCCAGCCAATAATATTCATTGTCTCTTAAAAGGGCAGTTTTTCTATCCCTTCCTTTATTTCACCTCCTTTTACTCATCTTACTCTTTTTGGAGTGGTTAATGATATCTCTTTCTCTCTCTGTGCTGTGTGTGATGGATTGCTGTCTGCTTGTGCAAGTGGAAAGAAAGACTTGGGTGGATGTTTGTGCCAGTAAGCACTGGGTGCCCAAAAATGCCCCTTTATACTGGCACAAAAAGAGCCTAAAGAACCAAAGCAAACACTCAAAGAGACGCTTGTGTTATGGTGTGTCCCTCTTATGAGTTAATGTACCACTACTAAAAATCTAGCCGATAATTATTTTCATGTTGTTAGTAACAGATGCCGATATTGACATCCAATGCTATTTGGTCTAAATACATTTGTGTAAATTCTAAAAACTAAAATGAATGATTTTAAATGATACTAGAGAATTTAGGCAGCACAAAATTATTGTGTACAGTATGAAAAATGAATATTACTTGTGAAATTTGCTGCGGCATTGTTAAATTAGTGTTTTTAAAGATTAATTACCTTTGCCGTCATCACTTATCTAAATGTAAAAATCTGATAAATGATCACGAACCATTAAATATCCAGTATCAACCTATGGCAAATCACTAATATTTTCCAATAATGAGATGTTTCTGATATATTGTGCACCTTTGTTTATTAAAAGATGTTTGTGAGTGAGCAATAGTGAAGTATGTCTAAAAAATGTCAAAGAATCTGGAAGTCTACCAGAAAATACTTTCTTTTTTCTAGCAATAACAAGTGTTCAGATTCAGGCCCTTTAATTAGGCCTGTCTGTACTCTGAATGTCATGCTGTGTCATTGTAAGTATCAAGCGTATCAATCAGGAGTATTAAAATTGAATCCCATAAACGCATGCACTGAGAGGCTGAAAGCCCAATTATTGGCTTTGAAACCACAGCAGTTTAACCTGAATTGTATGTCTGCTTTTAGCTTCACATCCTGGAGTTGCTTGCTGCATCTAAGAAAACTGCAGGGCAAGTGCTGTCATCATTGGACTAGTCAGAGAATGAGACTCCATTGGCCTCCAAAGGGCTGAATGACTGACAAAAGCCACATTATCAGACCTCTGAAGGGGGTACTGAGTCTCCATGACTCTTTACCATTCAGTTTCAGCTGAAATGGTCTCCACCCAGTCAGTCAGCCAAAGGGCGAGAGAAAGAGAACGACACAGAAGAATTTGAGTTGACATGTAAAATATTAGTTTGATATCGGTTTGAGGCTAAGTGTGTAGGAGGGACAAAGTAAAACCGAGCAAGAGGTTTGAGAACTCCACGTGAGATACACAGTGACTACAAATTTCTTGACCTATTAGAAAGTGTTTGACAATGTAGCGATTTGATTTGATTTACAACAGAATTTTCTGCACTTTATAGGTGTTACTGACCAACAGGCATGGGACACTGACTTTTTTCTTTTCTTCACTTTTTCATTCGATTTCTTTCTATCAAAGAATTCTGAAGAAAATGTATCAGTTTTGACAAAAATATTAAGCAGCAACAGTTTTTAACATTGATAATAAGAAAATGTTATGTTAATAATAAGAAAAGATGCCATTCAACAAATATTTTAAACATAGGCCTCTGTATTTGTTAATTTGGAGATTCAGTTTGAAATTAATATGTAAAAACATATTAGAAACTTTAATGTTAGGTTTTATTAATCAAGATTATTTGTTATCACAGAGAAAAAGTGCTATTAGTTACCTTTTTTTCCTTTTTTTGTTATATATGTAGCAATATGATTCAAAACCAACAGCAAAATTAGTATTTATTAAACACAATATTTAATCTATTTGTCTTAGTGGGAACCTAAACTGTAAAAAAGGATTCTGCCATAAATTAAGTACAGACAACTTGGGTGTTTAAGTCATTTTAACTTAAATTACAAAATTAATAAAAAATGAGTCTTGTATAACTTAAAGTAGAAGATTGCCATTAAAGCCATGTAAAAACATGTTTATGATCATATATTTTTTTAGTGTACACAAAAACATGAACCGATTGTTTGCTTACCATCTGATCTACCTAGACCTTAGCAAGTGCCTTTGTTAGGAGATCTTCGCATTATACTTCTGATCAAGCTCTCATGGTTAGCTAATTAAATTACCAAATATCTGCTGATTTATCAGCCTGACAAGTATATTGATTGATAACTGGATGGAAAGGTAAGAAGTCTTTTTATTTCTTAATTTTGCTGCTTATTTTTTACTGAAAGCCAAACTCCAAGTCAGGAAGAAACGATCTTACTGACTCGGCAACAATTTGTTATTTGCATGAACAGAAGACGGTCTGCGGTTTGTGCACTCTGACACTGAAATCTGAATGTTCATGGCATCAAATGATGCCTGAGGAGGCATCCTGTAGTCTTATTTTCTTCTCTTCCTATAGTAATTCAAAACCCTGAGTTGGGAACAAACATTTCAAGATGAATAAGAACATGTCTTGATTTGTTGTGGTGGTTTGACATATTAACAGGTCATTTTCCTCCGGGGAAAAAGGGTAAATCCGATTTTAAATCCATAATCTAGATGACAATGTTGTTGTCGTCTCTCTTGTTTATGTAACTCGTGGTTCCGGAGTAACTATTTCTGTTCCTATATTGCTGTCGACTGTAAAATGTAAAAGGATTAAGAATAAACAAGCTTGACCTTTAGGATTTGAACTTTATGTATGCAGACTAGCTGGACATAACACTGAAGAGCCGAGTGTAATGTGCCATTTTAAGGGTTTCTGGAAGTGCTGTGACTTGGTGAGGTTAGTTAATCATCAGTCTGTTGGGGTAACATAAGCATGACCGCTAATGCAGAAGTTTTCAGCGGGTGGCTCTTTCCCTTCTGCTTTCCCTCTCGTTCTTTCTCTTGAATCTTCAGGTCTAGAGAGATTTTGAGTGCTCTGCAAAAGATCTCCATGATCCATGATGCTGTGTTGCTGTGCAACATCCAACTGTCTCTCTCAGCTCTGAGCTCTTATCTCTCTCGTTTCCTTTTCTGGACAGGAATCCTGCACTTAGACAGGAAGAGAGAAACATGCAAAGTTACCAACCAAATATCTGCCTTTAAAATAAGTACAGACATAATCTAACTTGCTGCTTGGCGCCTCAAACAAAACTTGAGGCTTGAGGCTGAATGTTTGATGTAATTGCAATGGAACATAGTTACATTTTCCTTACTTTCTTGATTATTTATTCAACTTAACTGTTATGTGTCATAATTCGTAAAAAAAAATGGGTTTATGATTGAGTTTGTCTTGTACCTGCTAAATTAATTCTTGAAACAAAGGCCATCTTGTATATGTGGTTTTGGCCTTTTAATTGACTTGAGCGGCCGTCTCTCACCTGTACTCCAGACAGCGGCTCCGTTTGACATCATTTCCTGTCTTTGTCTGCCTTTTTGTTCCTCACAGTGGTATTATTTCCTCTATGTCTGTGACTGTCTCAGTCAGTGTTGTTGTTGTTGGTAACTAGTCTAGTTTGAACTCTAAAATAATCACATGACTTTTGATTGACCTGAAGAATGTTAATGACCTCTCCGAACCACTTTTATGAGTGTAGCACTGAAGGATTGTTGAATTGGCTTTTTAAAATCATGGATATCCAACCCACAAAATTCCCTGAGGCTAAACTGTACTGTATATGTAAGTGTCTGATTGGAGGTTTGTGTGACAGGTTTAATGCTGGATTATCGGTGCACAGCAGAATCTATATGTTTGCACACTGATGCACGGGGATTGTGCTATGTGGGTCACCTTGATGTAAGGAGAAAGTGCATAAAAGATAGAAGATGAGAGGAAGAGAGCTCTTGAAATGTTGAGTGTTGAATTGGCAGACCTAATGAGCTCTTATCATCATGACAGACTTGGTAATACTCACACCTCTGCAGAGGATTTAACACATGCACACATTCCTTTGTACAGTATTCTTGTACAGATTGCCGGTCACGTTTTTAACCTTGCCTCCTTTCTTATCTTGTTGTTTAAAACGAGTGGTGTTTGATAAAAGCATAAGCATTTAGAGTGTCTAAAGTTTTAATTAACCTGATTCACCCTCTTATTCATTTCTGTAATCTCCATAGTGACCCTTTCGGCATGAGAGTTTTATTTAAAAACTTAAATAGTTCATCTAAAAATGAAAATTCTGTCCTCATTTACTCATCCTCATGTCAATCAAAACCTGTTCGACTTTTTCTTCTATGAAACATAATAGAATAAATTTTTTGTCCAATAAATGAAAAACTTTTATACGCAATTTTACAGATTGTGATTTAAAATATTTAGTTTTTTTAAGCTCCAGGTTTTGCTATGCTTGTTTATAGGGCTGCACAATTTCACCCAAAATATATTAGCATAACTAAAGTATTATTATGAATAATAATAATTACATATTAAACAAAATAAGACATTCAACTATTGTGATATTTGCTTGTAAAATTAAATATTGCGTATTTAAAAATATATAATCTTATTATTATAATGTTCCATGGTTTAGCAACAGCACACTGCATTTTACAACTTATTTAGCTGGTTTGGATGTTAAGTTTAGACTTTATGGGAGGAACAAAAGCACACCACTGTGAAGGAAATGGACAAAATACAGCAGTGGAATAATAATAGTACCTCAATTATCAAATTTTTTATAATCGTTAGAAGCCAAAATCAATAAAATGATTTATCGCATTTGATCAATTATGATTAATCGCATAGCCCTATGTTGCTTTTTCAAATGCATGTTATAAGTGACCCGAACATGTAGAGATAAGGACGCGTAAAGCAGCATTTACCGTGAACCAAGTCGATGTCGTCTTGATGATGAACGATTTTTCATAGATATGTTATTAAAGCTTTGAAGATGGCTGCCGAGTACAACAGAGTTGCCTTAAGGGGACTTTGGTTGTATTTTAGAGAATTGTAAACACCAGTCTCTCTCAGGCTCAGCCACACACAGTAATCACTATATGCATTATTCAGTGTGTGGGGTTGTGAGTGGGTGTGATGTATTGGGCATGAGACTAGACATGACCATGTGCAAATTATCAGCAGAAGACTTATGACATAGAGCTTGAACAGGCACACAGGGGTCTCACAACATTGTTCTTTTGTTCAAAGACCTGCATGGAAACTGTCCAGCCAATGAAATGTTAAAACTCCTCCCTCAAGGTACATAATGTCATTCATCTTACACACACTGACCTCTAAACAGGTTTCCCCAAACACTTCCCATGTCTGCCATTGGTTGAAAACTTTTCCCAAACTCATACTATCATGCAACTGTTGCTATGTCAGATTGGTTGGGGTACTCAAACAAAAGTAGAGCAATGTTGTGTTTTCACTTTTCAGAGTGCTTCAACTTACAAATGGTGTACTTGTAGATGTTGTAATAAAAATAGGACAGATGTATTTAGTCATTAATTGTCATCCTACCACATGAGCAGCGTATAATTTGATAAGAAATATAAAATCGCCAACTACCAGTCAAAGTTTGGTCAGTGAAATTCATGTGGTTCGCCACTTGATAGAGTTGTTTGCTGTAGTCGAGTTGAAATGTCCAAAATCCACCAACAGCACAGTAACTTGGTGACCTCTAGTGATTTAATCACTGTCAGTGTGAATGGAGCTTCAAACTTACACCCTGCCAGACTCATGAACAGGAACCATGGCGATTGAAATCCAACCGTTTCACGTTGGAGCGTGTGAACTGCATCTCCATTGATCTCTAGTGCTGTAACCTCTGACCTCTGTTGGCAGACCTTCAGCGTACAAGGCCACACTGCCATGCTTTCTCTTAGCGGTTGCTTTACTCCCCCTCTTTCACTCTAGACCAGTGTCCTAATGAGTGAGCCTATTTAAAGAGAACTCTACTGCTTCTATGTTTAACCTACTAAGATGCTCTCTTTAAGCACGTAGTGCCTGTCTCTCTGTGGCTTTGGGTTAGAAAGCAGTGAATGTCTTGTCTTTGATTCCTTATTTCTCTCTTCTGCCTTATCTGTATCTCTCTTTCTACAAGGAAGTGGGGGCCTGTTTTGGCCCCAGACCCACAGGAGATATGTTCACTTACATTCGATCTCCACATTACCTGGTGAGTGTCCGAGCACTGAAGGGGGAAAATGAGAATCCTGAGATTTACAGGAAGATGTTAAATTAAGATTGGGTTCTCACTTGAGGGTATGGCTTCTTGTCTTTTCTGATATTTGCTGTCCATAGTCTGTTAAATTGTGACATTTTGAAATTGTAATTAAAATTATAATCAAATAATAATAAAGTAGTATTATATATGTTGGACCTAATAATAATAATATACACAACCATTGAAAGGTTTCATGCTTTAATTCCTCAAGGAATAAAATAATGCATTAAATTGATCAAAGGTGAAGGAAAATATATTTATAATAATTAAAAAAGATGCTGTTCTTTCAGGTAATCCTGAAGAAATTTATCATGGTTTCCACAAAAATATTATGTTCTGCAAGCGTTTTCAACATTTATAATAATGTTTCTTGAGGAACAAATCAGCATATCTGATCAAGGATCATGTGACACTGAAGACTGCAGTCAACTTTGACATTACATGAATGTTACATTTTAAAATCTATTTAAAAGGTTATTTTGAATTGTATTCATATTTCACAATATTACTGTAAAGTAATCTTGGTGTATGTATGGTATTATGATTATTTAGTCATTTTATTTTGTTGTATTCAGTAGTAAAACACGAGGAATTCACTGTCATGCTGTCTAACTCTTTTATGAGTGGAAAAACCCCTGTATTTTTGTGATGAAATCCCACACGTCTTGACCTACAAGAAATGAGCAGTGTGTAGGAGACAAGGATGATGTCAGTTGTTTTTTGAACTGAGAGCAGCACTGAGGCTTTGTTGCCAGAGAGGCAAGTACAGGTTGCGTCATTACGGCAATTGACGTTCTTTTGCTGATTAACCCGTGTCATTCGGGCAAGTGTCCTCACACTTAAGCTTTGTTCCATCTGTACGGTGGCTGTGTGGTCATCGTGAGAAAGACACATTGTTCTGTGTCTATTTCTGCGGCTAAAGGTCTCGTCCAGGGCAGGCATGGGTGTCCTGCGCCACTAACATATGGCCTCATATTGCTGTGTTGAGCGTTGGGAATATCTTTCTCCTATAGTTTTGCATAATTGGAATTCCCTTCCCACAATCCCTCAAACATGCAGTTCGGTTTTTCCATGAAGAAAAGGCTTTGGTAGTTTCCAGTCTATAGCCTAATTTTTCCAGACTGTTTCAAAAATCTTTCTGAAATCATAGGTCTTTGCTTATCCATGCCTCTGTGCTGAGAAAGTGACACTTTTAAAAATTATTTTTGGCTGTGTCTGTCTCTCCCGAATCGCCTCTCTCTGTCTATTCATCTTTCTGTTCCTCTTTGTTGAGTCATTGTGAGTTGTTCTGAGGGCAGCCCTGCCTGAATGGCTATTGTGCTCTCTGTACCAAGAGCCGTCATCTCCTTTAGTCTATGTGGCCGACGTTCGACGAGAGTCTAAGACGTTTCGTTAACCCTGCTGTGCTTGTGTGTACAGGGGTGACGAACCAACACCGGGAACAACACTTGAGTAAATCAGCCATAGCGATCTAGCACACCAAGCGCACCACAATGAGTTGGCACCTTTGTTAACAAGCCATGTGGTAAATGTGAGTCTAGGACACGCAGTTAGGATTTATCTTATTTGATGCGACAAATGATGGCATCATTGTGTCTAATGTATATGTTGTCAGGCCGACACTGATATTTGACCTGCCGCTAATTTGATTTACCTTGACAAGATCATCTGTTTCAGTATCCGTTCAGACAAGTCTACCATGTCTGAGTTATCAAGCTGTGATCAAGTTATAAGAGAGAGGAAAGTATCTATCTAGAAGGCATTTCCTTTATGTTAGCGGATACATTCAAAAGGAATGTGGTGGTGTTTAATATATCCTGTTATGCATGATGAACTGAAATATTAACTATTGTAGACAGTCTCTGGCTCTATTTATAAAGTAAGTTTTAAAATGCCTCACTGAAGATTGAAAAGAAAGTAGAAATAGCAACAGATTGTATGGCAGTGTTTCGAATACTATATCACAAATTATTTCAAACTACATTAATACCTCTGTTTACGAGTGACTTTGTATACGAACTAGGGATGTGCCTTTCGACTAATTTGTTAGTCGTTTAAACGAACATTTTGTAACCGACTAGTCGACTAGTCTAAAAGTAATGCCGTTAGAAATAAGGTCACATTTCCACGGCGCGCTTTTCCTTCTGCAGTCTCAAAACTGCAGCTTTATGTAGCGAGAGGCGTGTGTGTCGGTTTCCATGGTGAAACCCGTGACAATGAGTTCAATAAACAGGTAAAGAAAAAAGTATATATCTTTCTTTAAGCTGAACGTGATCACAGTGACAGACAGTTGTAGTAAATGACGCGGTGATCTGGCTTTTTTGGCTCGTCTCTCCAAACATTTCCATGTCTGTTATTAATATGGTTATGCTCGGATCCAGTGGAATCATTATATGTCAGTTTATAAAACACTTTTCTGTCTCCTCCTACTTTAAAATACTCCCACACCTCGCTTGTCTTTCAGTGGTCATTATTAAACCCGCCGTGACTGATATAAACAAAACGCATGGGAGATCTGCGGTAAAGATTTAGTTTCTGCTTGTTGTTTCCATGGCGTTGCGTCATGCTTGTCACCTGACACACCGCAGCCACAATGACAGATGTATCGCATTTATTTAGTTTTGCTTATTTATTCAAAATATTCACACACTTGTTGGCTTTTTCATCAATTACCTGATATTCCAATTCTCAAATATGCGTAAGTGAATGCGTTTTGTCTTAAAAGCCTTTTATAATGATCACGTCAGCTGATAATGCAAGACGGGCGCCGCAGTTCAGAGAATCGTCTCGGAATACATGACAGTAAGTGTCCAGTGAAGCGGAAGAAGAATATGAAGTTTATAGTAACCTATGCAATGTGTATCTGATATGAATAAAACACCTTGTCAGTTTATAATTTAATAGATTGTTATTTCCGCTTCAGACATCGGTGTGTATTTTTCAAACTATAAATGTATTTTTTTTTGCCAGTACTTATGAGTATTTAAACGTCTGAAACCTAAAATAAAGATACTGGTTGAAAACTGAATAGCTGTGATAAATGACAAACACTGAGCGCGTCCGTCGCGACCGCAGTGCCAGCCAATGCGCGAAAACACGTTTGAATTTAGCAATTGATAACGAGACGGACGGATCGTTCTAATCCCACGTGGAATCGCGTGAGTCAGAGGGTTACATCTTACATGTAAGGTTAAAATGTCATTTGAACTATAAAATCTTGTGGGTTTTTTTTTCTCGTGTAGTCGACTAGTGTTTTCGGTGTGGACTAGTGGCATCCTGTTCCGTGTAGTCGACTACACTCGCACATCCCTAATACGAACAAATCGGTGTACGAGCATTGTAATGGAGTGTGAGAATTTTTCTCTCACCCACGTGCATTTGTTTTGTGGAAAAGTCCTAACGTTCAGCATTTTCACATGCATTTTAACTGGAAATATTATAACGGAAATATTATAACAGCCTCTCACAAAGCCTATCACCGCTTAACTCGTTCATTCTCTCAGCGTCGCTCGGTTTAGTTGCATCATTCACCGCAGTGCATACTTTTATAAGTGATTTACAGCGGTTTTACCTCCTGTTGTTAACATTAATTGTGATCACTATTGTTCACGTAGTGAAATATACACGTACAGTACAGAATGTAGACAATGGCCCCCAAGATGAGTAAGAAAGACAGTAAGACATTCTCCCTGTAAGCAGTAAAACCCTCCTCTCGTCTCCTTCACGCCAGCAGCGACGCTACTCAAAGCTAAAGTGTGCGTTACAGTAAATTTTATTTTTAGTTTAATTATCAATTATTAATTAGTATTTATATGAGATCTTAATGGTTATAATTTTAACTGTAGTAGTGTAAAACCCCAAAAAATATTTAAAATGGGCATTTATGGTCGTGTGGAACGAATCGAGTGATTTTGTGTGCGAGAATTGTGAGTTACGAGCTCTTGGAACGAATTAAACTCATAAACCGAGGTAATTCAAAAATAAAACGTTTTGAAGATTATTTTTGTAGAAGGGTATCTGACATGTGAGGCTCTCTGTGTAAGACAGAATTTAAAAACAAAATGCATATATATATATATATATTTGCTTGTTTTTCACAGTTGTGAACTGTGAATATAAAAGCTGATATTTCTGTCTGGTTTTAGGTTTTTATCAAGTGTAACGGCCTGTTCACATCAAGATCTAAATAGATCTAAAACTGATAAATCTTGTGTTTCACATGCCATTAATGGACTTTTTTTTTTTATAGAGAGATTTTCTAATCTCTTGTCTATCTCATTGTGAGGATAAGATTAAAACTTTTGGTCACATTCCCAGAGCTAATACTATTACATAAAACTACAAACTGGTGGCATTTACAAATGAGTATTCTTGTATTTGGTATTGTTTGATAATCCAATTTTGAATGCAAAAATCTGAAAGGCTGTTTGAAATATGTTTTTTTTACTTCTCTGTAACAAGCGAGTTGGAAGCAAAGTTGGGCAGCGCTGCCTTGTGTCCCTTAGTAACCGGGGTAACCCCTGTATTTCTGCTTTTCAATAAGTGCCACCTGTTGTCAGAGACCATCGGCTATTTTGTTTATATTGGTATCAAGTGTTATATTCTCTTATTGCTGAGGTATGTTGATGCAACCCCGTAAAGACATTTAGAAATGGACAATCCTGCAATCAGTTGGCAGCCAATGAGCCAGAGGATTTAAGTGATTTCTTAGTCTAGCATGAGTCAGCACTCTTGTTGCTACATTCTGAACTGTTTGTAAGTGTTTGATAAAGGTCTTTGGTCAGTTAGCCAAAATACAACTGCAGTCTTGATGTAACAAATAAACAGGATTCGTTGAGTTTCTCACTGCCTGTAGGGAAGTGAAAGAAAAAAAATCACAGCAGAGAATCTCAGGTCACCAGCAAGTCTGGTTAAAAACAACAAGAATATAATTATATTAATAAACTATTACATTTGTGCGTTTTAAAATGTATTTTAGATCAATTAGATTTGATGTTGTGTTTTGATGGAGATTTTTTTTTTTTTTTTTTTTGTGGAAGCACTGACCTCAAATCAAGTTCATTAGTATAATCTGTGTAAAGTCACACTGGGTACACAGTGTTTTGGTATATCAGATCTCTGTACTTGTGCTCTTGTGTAGTTCTTGTTGATTGTGACGGCATGTTATATGTGTGTTTGTCCTGATTTTCTTTGATAATTAGTTGATTGAATCTAATAAGTGAAAACGTCTAATATGTGAAAACAAAAGAGAATACAATTCGGTAATCGTGCATCTTTTGACACGTTTGTGTGAGCAACACTCATCCAAAGCACAATGAATTAGGTTAGTGGTTTCATTATCATTACCTTATTTATTAAGGTTACATGAGTCAAATAAATAAAATAGGCCTACTTATTGTTATTGTTTATTTATTACTTTTATTTTGTGGTGGGACCCGTAGCCAATAGAAATAATCCTTAGCTTTGAGCCCTGGCCTCAGTTATTGATTTAGTGTGGTTGTAATGCTCCATGCAGCATCCATTGTGACAAACGTCCCATTTCTATGCTTCTTTTTGGAACATTAGTTTGTTAATGAAAAAAAAAAAATTAGATTTGAAAACAATAGTCGGTCTTTTAGTCTTTTTAGTTACTTCCCAATGTTGGACGTCAATGTATGCTCCAATAGATGAATCAAGAGAAGCAAGAGTTTATTCCTGAAGGTCAGCCTAAAGATTTTACAGGTCAGGTTTCCCCCCAAGCTGCAATCTGCTTTTTTCTAGATACTGTAACTCAAAAATAAAAACTGTCGAAAAGTTAGACTTGTGTTGCAGAGTATGCCAGTTCAATTAAGTTTTTCACTGCTTCATTTTTTTGTAAGCGTCAGCACATGGAGCACAAAGAGAGAAATACTAAAAAGAGGGATAAGGGGGATGGGAGAGCGAGAGATAAAGGAAGAATCATCAATCCAGCGCTTCTGTCCTGGAGCATCCTCACCAAAACTCACTTCATGGTGTAAGCTAATTTAAGTGACAACCATTCCAATATTTTGTACTCCCCTTGCCTGTTTTTCCTTTTACAGACTTATGTAACCAGTATTTGTATGTGGAGTCCTTTTATTTCTATAATGATGGCTAGTGTGACATTACCAGTTTTGTGCAGCATCAAGCTCTACACAGTTGAGTTGTTTTGTGTGCAATAATTCCCAAAGTATATCTTAAATGTCTTATGTAGTAAAAAAAGTTTTGGATCGATTTGGTTCAATTAAAACAGTGGAACGTGGCTCTTGCAACACCATGGTCACGTGTTCGATTCCCAGGGAAAGCAAGAACTGATTAGAATGTCACTGTGTTCCTTGAATTCAATGGAAGTCGCTTTGGAAAAAGACGTCAGCCAAATGCATAAATGCAAATGCAGATGTAACAACGAGGACCAGCTTTAGGTCTGCAAAGTGAGTTGTGTGTGTGTGTGTGTACAGCCTGTAGGTTGAAGATATGGGGCATTTACTCTCAAGCAGTGGTTTGAGCACAGAGAACAGAGTGTTGCTCACTAGGAGTCCTCTCTAACATTTCTGAATAATTAATAGGGGTTTTTGGGGAGATGAAGGGAACCAATGAGATCACAGGGATTTGCATGATTGTGGGACGCACCGTCTGCTATAGCGGATTTGGGACTACCATCAAAGCACACTGCCTGCAGGTTTCTCCAATCACACACACATTTCTACGCAATCAGAGAAATGCATATTCGCTTCCCCATTCACTGATTACGATGGATGCAAATGATTCACACATGCGCAAATGATTTACCCCCCCACACACACACAAAAAAAAGTCATGTACTCGCCGTAATGCTGTCATAAACCTGAATGGCATTCTTTCTTTTTTCTCTCTCTTTTTTGAAAAATGTTTTAGCACCCATTCAGTGATGATCAGTGCTCTATAAATGAAAGAAAAAAGTAAGTGCAACAACATTGTGTCCTACTGACTGATATTTTATGGACAAAAAATGTCTGCCTGTCTAGCTCTATATACATTTAATATATCTATACGTGCATTTCATTTTACATAGATCTGTTTTTACTTGCTGCATTTTACCCTTTCAACATTTGTTGCAGTGCGTCAGAGAGGAAAGTGTACAGCTCTGGCTATTGCGTGGCATATTCTCATTGAGTCTTACAGAAACCATCAGCATTAGTGATGAGCGCCGGGAGGTCTGTCTGTGTGTACATGCGCGATATCACGCAGCATTGTGCCGAACACCTAAAGGTTAATTGGTTGTCTCTCTGTCAGAGTTTGAGCATTGCTGAACTCACTGAGGTGTGAAATAGAGCTAAAATTCCCCATAAAGTTTGCTGCCGACTAAATCATCCTTCCTGGAGCCTCGCTTATTGATTTGAGTGTGTGCGTGTGTGTGTGTGGTTGTGTCCTTTGTGACATTCATACTGTAGATATAGACCTCATGTTCGGTTGAGTACATCCATGTGGCTCCAGGGGCTCTGGGGGAGGTGACTGGGTGGCTCTGCATATGTCACAGATGTGCTAATGTGTGGCTGAGTGGATGCATCCTGACTGCAGGCAGTCAGATGGAAATGTAGGTTATACTGGTCATTCATACTTAGTCCAGGAGAAAGAGCGTAAGAGGGGCCTTTCTTCGGGTAAGTGGTAGTTCATGACGGAAAAGAGCAGGAAAAAGGTCTGTGCCCTCTAAAACAAAGGGAGCGATATGATGGAAAAACATAGTTAATGCAGTTATTCGGACCCTCTTGGAATTGCTCCATTTATTATTGCTGTTGTTATTATTGCAGTAATACCTCGAGATACGAGCGTCTCTACATACAAGTATTCCAAGATACGAGCAAGCCGTAGGGCAGATTTTTGCTTCTAGATATGAGTACATTTTCGAGAAACGAGCACGCATAGTGACGCCGATGCCGACGCACTTTCACTTCAGTGTTCACTGACTTGTACGCGTCGCCCACGAGTAGCTGATTTTCTCTCCATTTTGATCATTATTCTTCATAACTTAAGTGAGTTGTAAGGATGGTAGTGAGAAGAAGAAATACATGATGACCATAGAAATGAAGCATGAAATTGACGATAAATATGGGCGCAGTGCCGCGTGAGTGATCAGGAGGAACTGTCGACTGAGGAGTTGATCGAGCTACAGACGATACGCAGGTGTTGCAAGAGCTCAGCATTGAAAAGAAACACCCTGATAAATTGTCTACTGGTCGTGGTTCGGCGGTTTTTAACAACGCAGACTTATTTTTAAAGGGAGACAGAAACAAATCTCCCTCGATAGGTATTCCGTTGAAAGGTCTGCGCCAAGTGAAAGTGAAAGTGAGGGTAGTCAGGCGAAAAAAGGGAAGAAAACAAACAAAACAATAATATAGAATAGAAAGGTTACAAAAAATACATAAGCTAAGTTCAGTTATGTTAATTTAAGTTTACGTAAGTTACGTAGTGTTCGTGTAAGGTACGATACGGAATCAAGTGTCGACGTACCAAGGAGTTCCCTCCTCCGCTACTGTCTATCTTCTGTCTGTAAAAACGAATAATTAAAACCACATTTTATTTGATATCACACGAATCCTTATACTGTACATGTACTATAATTATGTGTGTGTGTGTGTGAGTGTCTATACCAATAAAAACATGTTTTCTTCCATTGTTACGGATCTGGAACGGATTAATATGCTTTCTATTATTTCTTATGGGAAAACATGATTCTAGATACGAGCAATTTGAGTTACGGGCTCCGCCCTGGAACGGATTATGCTCGTATCTCGAGGTATTACTGTATTACTAATAGTCACATTCTTTTCAGTGTCATGAAAGCTGCAAGTATTAAGATAACCTAATCTCATGAGAAAATGTTTTACGATTTAGTGATTTTGAATATTATGGCAATTTGTAACTGTTTTACATTCCAGCAAATTGGTGGTAAGTTTGTAGGAGTTTTGTATTATATGATTTTTAGGAAAAGCAAGCTTCTTTTTTTTTTAGATGAAGATCTACCCCTAAATAACCAGCGGGTTTTTAAAAACGGTACAAATGAGAACATACACATTTACAGCCAATTCACCAAAATGTGATAATAATTACAGAGTACCATTTTGTTTTACCGTGACTAAACCGGGTTAAATCTGTATGAGTGAGTTATATTTTGTAATTAGCAATTCTTACGACCATGATAGGTTGGCATTAGCCCAAGTCAATCACAGGCACTGCCTCTCATGTGGATTATAGCCTGTTTTTTGTGTAGAATATGCCATAACACAATGCTCCAAATTGTGACCATGTCCAAGTTTTCAAATTGTCTTTTCATTTCTCTCTTTCTCACCACACTGTACCTTACACACACTCATTGTGTTATGTAAGCATCTTAAAGTATGTCCCAGCTTAGCACAAAGGTATTTAAGTAAATGCGTGACCTTCGTGGAAGCTCTTTTTGTCATTTTGTTCTCTCATGATTTCTGAACGTTATTAATCGACATTCTATCAGACAACAAAGTGCTTACATAGCTTCTGAACCTTAATCTGAACCTTAATGCAAATAAGCTAATTCAACTATTTCAAATCAAATCACTATTTCATTTCAATTGCTTTTTTTTATTTTGTAAGCAGTGTTAGCGTTAATCAAAGTACTTTACAAGAACTCTATAGAAATGTTTATGGGGAACCTTACTTTTGTCCTGTTTCTTTTTTCATTCTCAAACACAATGCACACACACACACTGGTACTTAGGAGGGAAAGGAATGCAGGTTACCATGTTTGCGCATAATCCTTTATTTGGTGCACAGTTTAATGGTCTGATGTGGACCCCTAGTGGCCAATCACAAGAAGAGACCAGCAGATTGTCTGATATACTGTAGTGTTTTTCAACCTTTTTTGAGCCAAGGTACATTTTTTCATTTAAAAAAAACCCCACAAGGCACACCACCAATCGAAAATGTAAAAAAAGGAAACTCTGTAGCCTATAACAATATACGGTCATTCTGATCAAAGTGTCTTGAATGGGAATCAAATAAATACAAAGAAAAAAGTATTTTATGATTAATTAGCTTTCAAAAAAGTTTTTTTAGACCACTTAATAATAATTTTCCACGGCACACCCAACGATCTCTCACGACACACTAGTGGTACACTTGGTTGAAAAACACTGTTTTAGAGAATAAAGAGTAGTCAAGTCACCTTTTTTTAAATAGCACTTTACAAAATACTGATTGTTTCAAGGCAGTTTTACAATGATAACAGGAAAATAACACATTTCAGCAGTTGTTCAGCTGGAGTCAGTTCAGTGTTGATTCAGTTCTGATCATCAATTATTAAATTAGTTGATTTGTGCAAGTGTGCCTAGGATAAAAAGCTGTTTAAATACAAAGGGTGGTTCACCAAATATTAATTTGAGTTAAAATTAGTTAATTGAGAATTAAAATGCCTTTATGACATTTATTTTTCTAAAACATTTCACAGTACTGTAGCTTTACAGATCGGTTTCTTCAAGCGTCTTGGAGACGTTGCCACAGTTCTTCTGTATTTTGTCTGTCTCCGTTTTTTCTGTAGTGTACCACAAGCATATTTTGAGTTGTTGGCCCTTGGAGTATGACGGACAGATGCATGAATGGTTGATGATGAGTCATCGAAAGATGAGACTATTTTCTTGCTTCAAGAAAATGTAGCAAAAGCTTGCAGAATTCAGATTACAGTGACTGGTGCCATTGCATCTATTGGACCTTAGTGCTGTCTGTATGATGAATGAATATGTGGAGTAGAAACCATCAGATTCCTGTGTGTGTGTGACTGGTAAACAAAGGACTTCATTAGCATCCATATCTGAACATCTGAACATCCGAAAACATCTCTGGAACAACAGAGTTCTCAAAACACGAAACCAATTGGCATTCATGCCTGCTGGTAGTTCAGTTTGACCTCATATACATGCTTATAGACACACTTCAGAACCTGCAACATGACTGCATTTATTAAAATTCACTCTGCCCTAGGGGTTTTAATTCATGTACCACTCACAGCTGTTACCAAGTATATGTGTGTGCTGTGCATTTCCTCTTGGGTGTGCTCCATAGATTTCCATGTGGAAGCATGTGGCTGAGCATGGATTTGAATGCATTCGTCTGTTTCTGTTTGTACACTCAACATTTATTAACAAATACACTGTATGAGTGAAATAAAGTTTGCTGTTTGAGCTATTTTTGTCACCTTTCTTATGAAGTAATCTAGTAGAGGCTGGTCTCTCTGACGCTCTGTTCATTTGCAGATACAGTGTGTGTGTGGTTGAGACCGAGCAAGAGACATATGCAAATAAGGGTTGAGGTTGAGTCTTGCATGCAGATATTTAGGTGGAGAGTTTCAGTATCTCCATTAGATTGAAGAGAAAAAGACCTACAGCTCAACAGCCAAACAGGAGTTAGAAGGTGAAATTTACCAATATAATGCTTTTAATGTTTGAATTCAAGTGGTTGTTATATTTATATATTACACAATAGGCAATATTGTACTTTAAATTATTAATTTATATAATTTAATAATGGAAATATATACTTTTTTTGTTAATTTAGTACTGTAATGCAGTTTATTTCTTTACCTGATATGTCTTTAACTCGTTTTCAAAGAATATGTTTCAAATATAATCTTATATGCTGCAGCCGCTGTCTTTTAAAAATTGGCAGTGTTTATTTTCTTGCCTTTTTGTGATTTTTATAGTTTTAAATAACTAATTTTTTATCTACTTTATAATTTAAAAGTTATGTAAGTCAGCTGGTCATGACTGCAAACAAACCACAGCTACTTACCAAAAAAATATTTGGACAGAACATCTTAATTTGAGCTTTATAAATGATTATTTGACTGACTGTTAAAATGCATTTTGATTAATGTAATGTTTGGAATGTTTTGCCCAATGCCACGCAGTCACAGGACGTTTGGAAAAAGAGCAGCTTTCAACCTTATTATTTCAATATGACAGGAAGTCCCATGTGTTTCCATGCAGGACAGGATGGATTAGCCAACAGGCTTCGTTCCCTCTCTTCCAAATCGCTTGACTATTTGAGGTCTTTGCCAACAGGCCTTTCCATAAAAACAGGAATTGTGTCAGATTTTTTCAAAGGTTATCAATGGGTCATTGCTTTGTTGGATTGGTCCTCAGACTTGTGCCTTGTTGCATCCCCTGACCTGTCATGCAATTGTATCGTATGCATTCACAGATACTGTATATACCCTCTCACTTATATCATCGTTAGTTGCAGAATTCGGGTTTCAAGTCAAGTAGTCGCTGGTGACTGTTGATATTCTGGTAGAGGTAGTTTCTGTTACTGTGAGAGACTGGCTTCTATTTCTGTTCTTCCTTTTAAATGCGAGTTTTCAATCGCTCAATTGTCTTCTGGTTTGTATGGTTTGGCTTGTTTTCATTATGATGAGGCTCACAATGGGTTACACCAAAATAACAGTGTCTTCAGCAGCAAGGATGTCTTCTCTTTATCTGTAAATAAATTCATCCGATTATCTGTTTATCTGGAAGAGACACATTCTAAAATAATTTTTTCATACAACTGGAAGAGCTGACTTCTATACCTTTATGTGTACTAACCAGATATTTCTGATGGACTATTTTTCTGTCAATTTATTTATTAATTAAATAAATAAATACATATTTATATATATATAATATATATATATAATAAAATATTATATAAAGAAAGTCATTCTGTCTGGACGTTTTCAAACTGTTTTTTTGTTTTTTGTTTTTGACCTCCGTCTCTTTCTAGGAAAATCATATGCAAATATCCATGCTTCATTTTTTACTTTAATTGAATTCTCCCATGCTTTATTCCCATTTAAAACATGAGTTGTTTTAAAGTCCCCCTGTTGTCCCTTAAAACTAATCACCAAAATGTCATTTAAAAAAACAATCTTGTTAAAATAGGTAGAATGTAACTGTACACCCTTGCTTCATTTAATACACATGAATATGCAAATTAGCCCCGCCTCCATGCACTCAGAGATCCACTCTGTCAACCTTACTCAAGTTGCTTTAGTAAACGCTGCTTAATGCAGTCGTTCTTTACAACATCGAACACATAATACAATTAAAATGATTAGCCTTTTGATTGACTTCATTATCAAACCGCTAAAAATGTATTGCTAATACACACTACACTACTTTGAACAGTTTAGAACATCAGTTGGTTCACAGGAGTTTTAAGGAGAAAATATTCAACAATAGTGTTGACTTATGAATTTGCACATGGTTTGTCTTAAAACATTAAAACCACCACATAGACATATAAAAATTAAAAACTTTATTTTCACCACAGGGGGTCTTTAAATGAACAGCGTGAAAGCTGTGAATGCCTCAATAAAATAATTGGCAGATGCTTTTTGGAGCCCCCTTTAAGTCTTGGATCTTTCCCAGAATTTCTCCACTCCCTGGCAGAATCAATCATAGTTTTATTAGTTGCTTTTGTTACTCTTGGCCTTCAGGCTTTGGCAGATGTGTTCACTTATCTTTTGAGACATTTACATCTAAGCTGCTAAACAAAAAATTGATTTTCCTCCAGAACTGGAGAGACATTTGTTTTTCTTTTGAAAAAAGGACATTTTCCTCTGACTTGCTGCTCTTTTTCTGTTTTGTCCACAGGGCTTCTCTCCCACCGGACAGGGTCGAGCCGAGTCCCCCGTGTACACAAACCTCCAGGAGTTGAAAATCTCTCAGTCATCTCTCCCACCTGTTCCCACTACCTCCCCTCTGCACATCCTAGGCGAGTGGGAAACGCACAAAGATACTAGTGGTAGAAATTTCTACTACAACCGTACGACTCAGGAGAGGACCTGGAAACCACCCCGCTCACGAGACAACGGGGTCAGTCGCGGGGATACGTCCAACGCTGGAGACATGGAGGTAAAAATCAACTGGAAAAATGTCCACTGAAATGTCTGTGTAAATTATATTTGATTTAATTTGTGACTGTGTGCTCACGTACTTGTGCATGTGAAAGTTTGAACTAGGCCAAAGTTGAAGTAGGTCTTCGGTCTATATTTAAGCCTTTGAAAAATGCGTTCGATATTTAAGCTTCAACAGGCGGTTGACCCAGCTTCAGACAGAACGGAGTGGAGCAACTCATTTTCAGCTGATATTACTACTATGATGGATTATTATTTAAAGTAAAAAAAATTATGTCAATTAAGTTGGATACTGTAAGAGCGGTCATGTATGTTCTTGTTTCCCTAAGCACATTTAGGACTTTTAGCGTCACTCTTTGAATTGCCCATAGTTGCTATCTTGTGGCGAAAACATAGCTTTGGATATAATAAAAGGGAACTTTTTATATTTTGTTTATCATTTAAAATATTATAGTTTGCATTATATTGTTTAAAAAAATCTTAAATGTTATTGTAACTATCCTCATTATTGTTGTTGTATTTATTTAAAATAGATTAATAATATTCATTTTTTGTTCAAATGTTTTATTTTTTTAAATGTACTGTTCAAAAAAATGAAGAAAACAATCATCACATTACAACACCAAGTCAATTAAACTTCAGTAAGTAACAGTCTGTCCAATAAGGAATCATAAGTGATTGTGAATCAGTTTCACCTGCTTTAGTTCAAATGAAAGTGACAACAGTTACACTGGAGAGGAAACACCCAGAGAGAACACCCAAAAAGGAAATTATTTTGCAGGTGGTGGTCATAAACGGTTGTTCTCTCCTTCTTCCTGACTGATTTGTCTTTAGTTTTGTGTTTTGTTAGGGTCCTTGTCATTGTCTGTAACATGAGGCAGTGCCTGCAACCTTATCAGGCAGTCCTGCTCCTCCAGGCACATCCATACATGCTGCTGTAAGGAGTTTTGTTGTGTCTGAGCATGGAGGTGACAAGCCGTTACATGAGGACAACTGTACAGGGACGTAAAAGGAACACTGCCGGAGCCCTACAAATTGACCTCCAGCAGGCTACTGGTGTCCCTGTTTCTGACCAAACTGTCAGAAACCGATTTCATGCGTGTCTGAAGTCCTCTAGTGGGACCAGTGCTCACAGCTCAGCAACATTAGCATTTGCCAGACAATTCAAGAATTCAAGTCCACCATTGATGGTGATGAGAGCAGACAAGAGTCTAGAGATGCCATGGGGGATGTTATGCTGCGTGCAACATAATCCAGTATGAGCGATTTGGCGGTGGGTCACTAATGATCTGAGGAGGAACAACCTTGGAGAGTCGCACAGACTCCACGTGCTAGTCAATGGTTGTCTTACTGTGATGAAATCCTCAGAGCCATTGTCAGACCGTATGCTGGTGCATTGCCCCTGGGTTCCTTCTGGTTCATGATAATGTAGGCAGTATTTAGATGATATTGAAACCATTGACTGGCCCTCACGTTCCCCAGACCTAAATCCAATTGAGAACTTCTGGGGCATTATGTATCAGAGCATCAAAGCCCTCAAGAAGCACCACAGACTGTCCAGGAGCTCACTGACGCCCTGATCCAGGTCTGGGAAGAGATCCCCAAGGAAACCGTTGCCACTTGCCAATGTTGTTAGCACTATGCTATACTGTAAAGCTACGTAAATTAATGCTTTTGTCTTTCTGGCGTTTTTGTTTTCTCACTGTCTCTAGCATTTATCATCTGAGGAGAACTGTCCCAGCACACACTCCAGTCAGTCAGACAGTCAGTACGGGTCGCCCCCCAGAGGCTGGTCTGAGGAACTGGATGAACATGGCCACACACTCTATGTGTCTGAGCACACCAATGAAAAGGTGCTGAAAAGAGCTGCTTACTTACCAAAATCTCTTTTTGTTATGTAACAGTGTAACAGATGTTTTTTGTTTTTTTATTGGTAGTGGATTAAGCATGTGGATGAACAAGGACGGCCATATTACTACAGTGCTGATGGATCCCGATCAGAATGGGAGTTACCAAAAGTAAGTTAACCTTTCTCGTGTATATAAATCACGTGGTGTTTATTGCCTGCTTTAGCTCTAGTGTTAACCAGGGCAGTGGGAGGTTTACCGGGAATATCTAAAAGTAACCCTGATTCCCTAATCGAATTAGTTGAGATCAGTGTCTCTAGTTCACCAGTCGCTGCTGGACACTGTTGATTGGACCACACGCTCTTCTTTTATTACACATACCCTTTCACTCATTGCATATATACAAACACACACACACATGTTGTACTTTGGGGGGCTGTGCGGATTGGGCGGACTTATGTTCGGAGGAGATCTGACCGCACATGGTGCTGTGGACGGTGAGGAGAGAGGTACCCCAGCAGCTATTCTCTGTTCTTTTCTGTGTTTTCTATCAATGTCATTTCATTTGTGAAGTAGTTCATGTGTTGTTGTTTTTATCTACCTTTTAATTTAGTTTGTTTCTTCAAAACATTTTATAATTTCCTGTAGAATTGTGTATAAATAGATGCAAAAATCCCACTGCATTTATGAAATTTGCATAGCATTTGGAGGCTATTAATGTAGATAAAAGATTGGACTGGAACCCCCCCTTTTCATGTCCTGGTTTTTTAATTGATTTGCATTTAACACTTTCTCTCTCTCTTTTACTTCCTGTTTGTTCCCAGTATAATCTCTCTCCTCCAATCTCGGGAGAAGCTCCCAAGAGTCACAGTTTGGAAAGAAAGCAGCAGGAGCCTATTGTGCTGACCAAGTGGAGACACAGCACATATGTGCTGGACATCACTGATAAGGTACGTCTGTATTGTTCAACACAAACAAATGTTCTTCCTTACTGTCTTCATACTGTACTTTTGTGTAATATATAAATGCATATACTCAGTTCCATTCATCAAATATTTTGGGGTCAGTAAGATTGATTTGAAGTAAAAACAATACAGCTCAAAAATACAGTAAAATATCATGAAATATGAATAAAATTGAAAATAACTTTACTGTTTGAAAATATATTAAAATGTATTTATTCCTATGATGGATCTTGAATTTTTTTATATGAAATTAACTACTCCTATAGACCAGCACTGAAAGTAGCAAGTACTTTGATGTTTATTGCCCTGTGTTATGACATTTTAGGTGTTTATTGTTATTATTGACATTATTTATGTAACTCTCAGACCCCCTCAAATGTTTAACTTTGAAAACCAGCATGTAACCTAAAAGCCAGTCACAGTCTGTTTTTTCTTCCACGCAGATGCCAATGAAAGTTAACACATAACAAACATATTTTCTATAGGAGAGCATGAAGCTCTTAATCTCAGTGCATGTGTTTTGTGTTTTATTTTGTCACTGAAACATGCTGGTTCTTTAAAGATGCTAAATGAAACAAGCCTGACATTATGTTGCTCTTGCATCACACAATGGTTTTCATTCCAGCTGCCATTCAAAAACAGATGGTTCAGCGTGAACCGCCTCACCCGGGGCTTCGGTCTGTCACTTTACAGAGAAGTTAGTCTCCTCATTATGGTGTAACCAATCAAATGTGATTACAGACTTCTTGATTTCTTCACTTCCCAAATTGAAAGTGTTTTTAAGCGAATCAAGGAAAAAAATCAGTTTGAGTTCATCAAAACTTGCTCAAAATATGCACATCATGATTTGTATATGATTTATCTGGGTGTGCTTATTTGTATGCTTGTGTCTGCTGCCTTTATACTAACTTATTTATTACTAACATGTCTTCAACATCTTGTCCAAATCCTTACAAATAGCTCATGTTGCATCCAGACAACAGTGATTCTAACCATTATCTGTCACCAGCCTTTTTCTTTTTGGAAATCCTTAACTACCTTCAGAATGGATCTGACCTCTTTTTGTTTTCAACCTCTAACCCCCTCTACTCTGAATGTTTAACACTGCACGTTTTCTTCTTTATGACTTGCAGGAGTCTGTAAATGCCAAACACAACCCTCCTGAATCAGACTCCTGCCCCTCTTCACCAAAACACCCCTCTACTGTTAGTATAACCAATAACCTGTGCCTTTTCAGTGTATTAACATTCAGTTCTTTTTTTAAATGCATGTTGTCATCAGAATTAACAATGCATTTAAATTGGCTAATTTCAATACTACTGCTAATAATACTCTATAGTATTAATCATTATAATAATAGATAATAATGCACAGTATTAGTATTTTATGTATTTATTTACTTAGTATTTAATCGTTTTCCTTTTCTTTGAATTTGTATTCATTTTTCTCCTCTCTGTAGCCTTCAGAAAAGTGTGGTGTTCTCAATGTCACCAAGATCACTGAACATGGCAAGAAAGTCAGGTAAACACTGCTTTTATTTTAAATAGGTATGGGGAAGTACATTTAAATAGTAATAATATTTATGCATTATGATGTTTTTTTTTTTTAAAGTTCTTAACTTTTTCTGGCCTGTAATATTGGTTGATGCTACAAAGAATTCTTAAAAGAAATTTAACCATTGGTCATTTAAGTGCCCTCTATTATGGTTAAAAAACATAAAAATGCAGGTTTGTAACACATTTTCATGATGCCACCCTATGGTCTTCATTTGACTACTCGTGAACAATGTGTACTTTGACGCCCTCAAACTCTATAGTTATAGTTAGTTTATAGATGTTTACTTATAGTTAGTTTATAGATGCGTGTTGTCGACATGACGCTGTTTTCTGCACTGTGAAAGTAAATCCACTTTACGTGCTCTTTCCAAGAAAGAGGGTTTGATTTGATAAGGTAAAAACTGACGGCAACAAGTGCCGAGGGAGTTTCTGGAGCTGAAATTCAAATATGGAGTTGGTATATGGTTTTGTATCCGACGCCTCTTTCCCTTTGAACAGACTCACAAATCAGAACAGAGTAAAAGGAGGGGTTTAGAGAGACTGGATCCTTGATCGATCAGTTTCAGACACTGTGAGAAAAGACATGATGATTAATAGACAATGTAAACAAATTTCTCTTTACCTTGGATGACCCTAATTCCGGTCCACATTAACTGCAATAAACGAGGGATTACTGTATTATGCAGTTCTTGGTGATTCCCTTTTCTAGTTTCTCATTTAGAGTATAACACAGATGCTCTTATTGTTCTGCAGAAAGAATTGGGCCTCCACCTGGACTGTCCTGCAGGGATCCTCTTTACTCTTTGCAAAGGGTCAGGGCACCGGCACCAGCTGGGTATGTATTCATGCCAGGTTACAGTGGCCTATTCCTCCTGGGGGAAATGTGGAATTTTCCTCTTGAAAATTGTTCAGTTTATTTGACCTTGTTAGTCTGTAGTAACAGTTGACAGCCTAATTTCAATTGACATGCTCTCTAAACTCGCAGGCTCCTCTGTAGTCTGCCTCAAATTTGCCTGCATTTATGCAAGAGTGTTCTGTGCAAACTACGTCCATGTTCAGTGCTAAAAAAAAAAAAGACACCATGATGTTTTTATGTTACAAAAGTAGTATTTAGATAACTATAAATAATAGCTCTCTTGCCAATTTGTACCTTTTTCTTATGTTTATATCTCCCATGTGTGTTGTGAGTGTTTTCATGCATCATCACTCTCTTTCTCTCTTTCATCTCTTATCTGTCTCTTCAAAGTCGTACTGCCGCAATGGTTCCTTTCCTGAACTCCTCCTTTCATTGCTAAGTAACTGGAAGCGTTCGATTAAGCCCCGGCCTGCGGTGTCCTACACACACTGTAGACGTGGCCGGGCTCCTCCTGTATGTGTCAGCCTCTCTGAACTGAATGAACGTCCCCTCAATGCTGATCTAGGAACAGTTTGGGATAGATTAAAGATGACTGCAATCTGAAATTTGATTTAAAAATTCTTCAGATGGTTTCAAACAGGATTCATTTTAGAAATGCATGGCATTTGATATAATTTAATTTCATTATATATATAATTCTAAGTCAGTTTAAGTTACGTGGTGCAGAGCTGTTCTGAGATCAGCTGAGCAGGGCAGCTTGTTTCCCATTTTATTTGTGCACGTCTTTCTTTCTGCCTGTGAGCCACACTAATCGCCCCCCTGCTATGTGCTTGAAGTCGCTTCCTCCTGCAAGAGAGGGTGAATTTAAAACTTTTATTATGTCAAATAACCAGAGTTGGTAGATGAAAATGGATTCACTAAGAACCTTATGTTTGCTGGCATGCATTTCTGCATAATCTGATTTTATTTTATGCGATGCATCTGTATTATCACAACATACAAAGTGGAGCGTAGTATTGTGAAAAGCAAAATATAGGAACGCTCTTTGCAAACCCAGGCCATAAATTATAAAAGAGTGAAGCGTGTGCCTTGTGCATTTAATATTCAAGTCTAACCTATTAGAGAACTTTCCCTGGCACCCAGAACTAATTGACACTTAAAATGCAGAAAACTCGCTTTTGAACAGGAACAACTGTGTAGCTCATGTTTAACAGCACTGGACTAAAGAGAATCCTAAATAACTCACAGAAGATGATTAATTCATGGAGAGTGACCGGATTTAAACTGACCTGTTTAATTGACCTTTATTATTAAAGTTTGGAGGCAACCATTCCAAACCGGAATTCACAGTGGACCTTCGAGGAGGTTCGGTCGAGTGGGCATCCAAAGACAAGTCCAGCAAGAAACACGTTATTGAGGTGATTGTACCCCTGAATTTTTCAAAATCTTTACTCTTTACTTATTTCTCAAAAAAATACTTTAAGTTTTTATATATCAGGAGATTAATTACAGCGCAATTTAATGAATTACTGAGGTACACAAAGATGAATTACTGAGAAAATGTGGTTTACAGTGATTTTATTATACAGTTTATTAGTTATTTCATATTTTTAATAAAAATCTGATTAATTTAGTTACATTAGCATAATTGAAGCATGTTTACTATTGTCAAGAAACATGGCAACTATGCATTTATAATGTTAGTTTTCTGACATTTTGCCTGATATGATCCCACTGACCTGATGCGAACTTTGACCCCGACAGCTGAAGACGCGAGTGGGCACAGAGCTGCTGATTCAGTCTGAGATTGACAGTGTTATTAATGACTGGTTCAGAGCACTTTCTGAGACCATCAACACACATGTGAGTGAAATACACGCACAGTGCAAAAATATGAAATAAACCGTTTTTACATTGTAATGACAATGCATGTGTTGTAGGCTTGGGAGTCTGATGAAGCCATCGAAGAGGACATGCCTGAGTCTCCTGGATCTGAGAAACATGACAAAGAGAAAGACCCCAGAGATTCAAAGAAAAACAGAAGTACAAAAGACACATATAAAATAAATCATAACTACATATAAGGTTTGTGCTGAGTCATGACATCCACCTGTGTGTTTGTGCAGTAGTGAAGAACTCCAGTATGGAGTCGTCTGAACAGAAGAAGACCAGAGTGAAGCTGAAGAAGTTCCTCACACGGAGACCAACCTTACAGGCTGTCAGGGACAAGGGTTACATAAAAGGTAACATACCCTGATATAAGTGCATATGGCCAAAACGAGTGATTTACTCACCCTCATGTTGTTCCAAACCTGTAAGACTTTCATTCATCTTTGAGAACACTAAGGAAGATTTTTTTAATCAAATTTGAGCGATCTGTCCCTCCATTGGTAGCTGCGCAACTACCACTTTATCATATGCCGCATTTACCATAACTGATATATGTATTGATAAATGTTTATAGGTGAATAAAATCCTAAATTAAATATCTTCATCATATAAAGTGACCATGTCTCTTCAGAAAATTTCGACTAAACCGCTCTATTCATATGGATTAGTTTTTACAATCTCTTTTTGAAGCGTCAAAGTGGTAGTTGCGTAGCTTTCAGATTTAATCAAGAAGATTTTCATGTGTTCCGAAGATGAACTAAAGTGTTATGGGTTTGGAACGACATGAGGGTGAGGAATTGATGACAGAATTGTTCATTTTGGGGTGATCTAACCCTTTAAGCATGTATGTAACCCTCATATCTGTTCTCAGATCAAGTGTTTGGCTGCAGTTTGACTGCCCTCTGTCAAAGAGAAGGCACTTCTGTGCCTAATTTTGTCAAGATGTGCATTGAGCATGTGGAGAGTACAGGTACTTATTTGTGTTTCGTTGATTGTGATTGATTATTAATACAGTCTTTGAATTGACATGCTCGGACTACATCTACTTTCTCTCTCATTTTTTTCTTAGGCTTAAATGTTGATGGCTTGTACAGAGTCAGTGGAAATCTGGCTGTCATACAGAAACTACGCTTTGCCGTCAATCACGGTAGGGAATTTTTATATATAGAATTTTATAAAACTGCATAATCTAGCAAACAGGTCTCAACACATCGGTATTGTTAACTAAAAATCTATAAAAAATCATTTCCAGTCATTTGAAATAAAGCTGAAATGATTTTTTTTTTTTATATAAATATTAGATCATTAGAAATATTGCTTTGGCATATAACTAAAATAAGTTGAAGTACTAAAATGACTAAAAGCTGAAATAAAAATATATTTTAAAGTGTATAGAAATAAAAAATATAATGGCCTATAAGAAATTACTAAAATTAAAATGAAGACTTAAAATATTAATAAATTCTGATAGCATATAAATGATGTTCACATCTCCTACCCTGAAATCTAACAAAGTTCAAACAATCAGACTGCAGCTTTTTGAATTGGTATAAAGGGTCTGTTTATATGTCTGCAGATGAAAAGGTGAATCTGGAAGACAGTAAATGGGAGGATATCCACGTGACTACAGGTGCTCTGAAGATGTTTTTCCGGGAACTTCCAGAGCCTCTGTTCACCTACTCATCCTTTAATGACTTTGTCGAAGCCATTAGTGAGTTCTTTCATTTCTCTTTGGACGAATGTTTGAATTAAACAAGTACTTATTTGATTGATTCACAAAGAGATGGAATTTTTTATTATGAACTGCAAAAGTGTGAGCAGCTTAGAAAATAATTTTTTTAGTCTTGGTTTTTCTTGAACTTTTACAATATTTCCGTTCTGCTTTTCACTTTTTACTTTAAAATATACAGTGGGATCCAAAGATCTTAAATCTTGGGGTTAAACTCAAATTTAAACCTAAATAAACTTTAATCAAAAATAAAATGTATCTAAATGAAGATGAAATGTGAAAGATTATTCACCATTTCTTGAACACTAATCATGTGAAAACAGTCAAATTCTTTCTTCTATTGAAGTATGATACTGTTCTATAGTTTGGGGTTGGCTAACCCTTTAATGTCTAAATGTAACTTATTCCTTTGATCAGCATCATTACTCAAGAAACATTTCTTATTATCAGTCTTGAAAAGTTATGATACTGATACTTTCACTTTTGATCAATTTAATGCATCTGTGCTGAAAAAAAGTATTAATTTCTTTAAAATAATATATCTTACTGATCCCAAACATTTGAACATTAGTGTACAAATTGTCCTTTAGATGTTCTTTTAATAAGAGAACAGCATGGACATTAATTTTATTGTTACACACCCAGAAGACTAATAAAGCATCAACCACAAGATGGAGCAGTTTGACTTGGGAATAGTTTTTCCATTTTCCAGAGCTGGATTATCCAGAGCATCTTTTTGTCATTATCATCAACATTCTCTTCATTCTCATTATCGTAATCCTGCTCTTTTTATTTTTTCTTGATTTTCAGAGCATTCAGATTACAAGCAGCGAGTCCAATCCATAAAAGACTTGATCAAACAGTTGCCAAAACCCAATCAGGAAACAATGAAAGTGTTATTTAAACATCTAAAAAGGTAAGGAACCGTCATTTGTTTTTAATGGAACTTTTGTGTATTATACACTGGGCCATTTATTGCAAGGATTGATTTGTCATTTTAAGTTAATAAGCCTTCCTATCCAAACCATCATCATTCATTATTGATTTGGGGCCATGCTAGCGTGTGTGATTGTTGGAGGTGAGGAGGGTGTGGTCGGAGCTCTGCACAGCTAGCCTCTATCGAGTTATCTCACTGTATCCATTACTGGGACAGACCTGGAGACTAGCCAACTACATCATTATGAGAGAGAGGGAGAGAGAGAGAGACATGTGGAGCAGGAGAGTGGGACAGGAAGAGACTGGAGGGACAGTCTACACCACATCCTACTGATGCATTGCCATTGGCACTGGGGTGTGTGTGTGTGTGAGAGATGCACGAGACATAGAGAGAGAAAGACAGTCTTAGCGAGAAATATAGCGAGCAGAAGACAGTGACAGAAAGAGAACATGAAGGGCTATATGGAGGAAAGTGTGAGGTGCTGTAGTTAATCCAGGCGTGGCTGTCTGTGATTGTGATGCAGTAGGAATGTAATTCCATTAGTTAACAGCCTGTGTAAACAGTTCTTGACTGTGACATCAACCTTGGGAGCTTCACACGGAATGGCAGATGTGGAGAATGCAACTCGTATGTTGTTGTTGCTCTTTTAGTATCTGTTGTCTAGTGTTATGAGCATGAAGTGATTTCCTCTTTGCTGCTCATTCTGCCAAAAATCTGCCCATTTAGACGGTAATAAACTGATTGACATCTAAAACGTTTACTTTGTTGTTACTGGGATTGCACTGATATTACATAATTCTGGCATATAATGAATTTATAAAACACAAAAAAATAATAAAACACTAAAAACTCACATCAATCGTTTTAAAGTGAATTTAGTATGAAAAATAAGTAATTGGTTTTTTAAAAAAAAATTTTTTTATTGGTTTTAAAGATAAACTTTAAGTTTTAGGTTTTGGCAAATATAACCTAAATGCAGAAATGGAGGAATGAGCATGCATAATAACCAATAATCCAATATATCTGAAAATTTGACCAATTAATTATGTCTGCAGTAAATAACTGAAAAAAATACCAGTGTTCAAAACGTTGTGGTCGGTTAGACCTTTTGTTTTTAAAATAAGTCTCTTAAGTTCACCAAGGCTGTGTTTATTTAATCAAAAATGTAGTTAAAAAAAGTATTGTAAAATATTCTTACTATTGAAAATAACTGTTCCCTTTCGAAAAGGAATTTGCACTGCATCCCCTAGGGGTCACTATGGGGAATGCCTCTGGTATTACTGGTGTTTGAAGCATGAACTTGACCATGTGACCATGGTGCGACCATGACTATAAAAAGGCACCTGTAAAATATGTTATCCTCATTCTTGTCTTCAGGATATGACATGTGCATCAGTTGCATGTGCGAGGAGCGTCCACGCTCAGTTCTCGAGGCGGGATTTTTACACACACACTTCCCTGTGAAGCAACTTCGCTCTTGTCTGTCCATTTTCTCAAGGGAATTGGGACATCATTGCCTCGCAATTCGGGACCTGCAGAGGCGAGTAGGAGACTGAGGTCATGGAGCTTGTGGATGAATTTGATAGAAGTATGAAAATTCATCTATGAGCTGTCAGATTGTGATGTGTCTCTTGTGTCATCTGCTCTGGCAGCGAGGACGTTCCTGGCTTCAAGCCAGTTATGTCCTGCTCCACGCGAGATTAGATCTACTATAGAAACGTGACAAGATCCCTTGAATCCATCTTGATGAACGTTTTCTGTCGGGACGTAACCGACCAGCTCGTACGAGCTTTCCCTTTCTCCCAGATCTTCACACTGAGGTGCAGAGATCTTGGGGAAAGCCATATTCAGTCCATATCGCACTCAGGCAAATTATGCTGATGTTAAGGGGATACAGGAATATGGCTATGCGTCAATTCCTCCGATCGAAGAGATGCTAGCTAGCTAGCTATCTTGTGGTGGGCAAAGCATCCGCATTGAAGTCTCTGTCTCTGACTTCTAAACCATTGAGTATTACCTCGCACCTTGACGACTGAGCAGATGTGGCGGCAGGCAAGGCTGATACAGTGCTGCACACTATGGCTGTGCTGCAGTCTTAACAGGCTGACCTGTTGAAGGACCTTAAGGCCCAGTCACACAGCGAAAACGCATGAAGAACGCACGAATAACGCACAGATTTTAGTTTCTGCGCGGAGTGTGCGTCATATGCGTAATTCGTCGGTGGAACGAACGAGGACCATCAGTGATTGTAAGTGGATTTGCGTCGAAGGTGGTTTGTGCGTGATTTTGAGTTTTGAACGGTTCAAAAATTTTCTGACGCACAGGTGTGCGTCGGTGTGCGTTATTCATGAGTCGGCGTGCGTAGTTTATGCGTTGAGTATGCGTAACATGCGCGGGACACGTGCCGGCCGTCAGTGCTTATGCGTTGGAACTGGTTCGAAAGCGCGCACGTCCACTGACGCCCCACCTTCATATCACTCATGAACCACGCATGAACCACGCACCGTGGCGCACCTATCACGTTCATTCCACTGACAATGTGGATTTTGAAATTGCTTGTTCGTGGAACGTTCGCGAAGCGCGCGTGTTTGGACGCGCTCCGTCAGTGATTCATGCGTCGGGCGTGCGTCCAATGTTCATGGAATAAATTGGTCAATTTCTCGACGCACAAGCACGCACAAACCCAATCTATGCGTAATTTGTGAGTGATTCGTGCGCGATCGGCTGTGTGACTGGCCCTTTACTGATGGTTTAGACATTTCCGACTTGCATGCTCCCTTTGAACCTCCTAGGAGCTGCCTTGGGGATAGAATGTAGATAGTGCTGAGTTGCAGCCTCTCCTTCTTGAGCCACCTGTGGTGCATCTATTTTGGCTTGAGCCCAGATATATTTAGTGTCAGGTTGCTAAGCCATCTTTAGATCTTCCTGAAAAGCTTTGGATGTAGCTTGGCCTCTCTCCCCCAAGCTCAGCCTGGGTATAAGTTATCTTCACTTTGTTCAAAGAGAAAGCAAAGTACCGTGAGCGTCATTAGGCCTCCTTTCAGTGAGAATTGGTAAATTGTTCTCCTAGTGGAGCTCTTGAAGAGTGAAGGCCTTCACTCCTTTAGAGCTCCACTAGGAGAGCAACAGTTTGCAATGGCACTGGTAGGCCTCCTCTCGATTTAGAGGAGACCTACCAGTGAGAGTTGACATGCTGAAGACCCCGCTTCGAGAGCTCAGCTATGCCTGCTAAGGTGTTAGCCTCTCTGTGAGCCTCCTTGGATACTGTGAGCGTTTTTTTTTTTTTTTGGTCTCTTCTTCACTCCACTCCCTTGGGATCTGCTAGGATAGCGACTGTGAGAGGTAGGTTCACTAATAGGTCCTCTTTCAATGTAGAGAGTTGTCATGCTGTGGCTTCTGCTCCTAGAGCTTGGCTATGTTTGCTAAGTTAGTGAGAGAGTTTCCTTCTTGAGGCCTCCACTCCCCAGAGCTCCTCTAAGATAGTAATTGCGAGTTGTAGGCTCTCTATGAAGCCTCCTTGTGAGATAATATGATTGTAGGTCTCCTCTCAATTTAGAGGGTTATCATACTGAGCCCTCTGCTCTTAGAGCTCTACTAAGGGTTTTTTAAGTTCTTAGGCTCTCTGTGAGCTTCCTTAGCTACTGCAAGCGTTTTCATGCCGCTTCATGCTCCTTTTGAGCTCTGCTGGGATATCAATTTGCAAATTGTAGACTTTCGGTGATCCTCTTTGTAATCTGTTCTGTTCTGAGTGTAGGACGTTGTTCGGTCTCCTCTGGATTTAGAGTGTCTTTTTTAGGCCTCCACTCTTCAGGGCTGCCTTAAAACCCAATATTGAGTGTTAGGTTTTCTTTGAGCCTCCTTGGACGCTAGGCCGAATATAAGCGTAGTTAGACTTTCTCTCTGGAGTCATCCTGCTGAGACCTCTGTTCCTGAGAAGCTCCGGTCTATAATGAGGATGTAACCATGGTTCCCTGAGAATAACAAACAAGACACTGCATCCCATTGCCATGCTTCCGGCATTCCTGCACACGTATCCTTCAGACAAGAAGTGGATGATGTATTACACAGGTGCCCTATTTTATACTCGTGGTCGCACAGGTGATGACATCATAAGCTGACTCCTGCCAATGTCAAGTTTATTGTCGTGTTTAGACTCATGCTTCAAACACCAGTAATGCTGGAGGCATTTCCCATAGCAACCCCTAGGGGACGCATTGTCAGGGAACCATGGATACATGGGTAACCGGATAAATTTTTTGATTTGATTAAATGTATTGCTGGCAAAGCTAAATTTTCAGGAGCCATTAATGCAGTCTATTGAGTCTCATGATTGTCATCTCAGTCTTATTATCAATGTTGAAAACAGTTGTACTACAATTTTTTCAGAATAGTCTATTCAAAGTCTTCTATAAATGCATTCTTGCTGAATAAAAGTATAGATTTGTTCTTTAAAAAAAAAAACTTACTGGCCCCAGATTTGTGAGAATTTGCGTATATTAGCTAGTCTTTTTAGGCATCATGCTATTGTGCTTCAAGAGGTAATCCAGTCATTAATCCATTACTAAACCTACTCTTTTATCTTTCTTGTCGATTTAGATTTATGAAGCAACTTTTTATAACTATAAATTGTTAACTCTACCTCTGTTATCACATCCATTCCAAACCTTAAAATAATCATGAGCTATAAAGCTGCTTCCTCAGTGGCAGGTGAGAGTCGCATGAAAGTTTAATCAGTCTGGGCTTTCTTTAGGGAGTTGTCTGGTTCAGTTTAGTGAGGTCTGTTCTTTTCTACTGTATTTCAACTTGAATTTTGCTCTTAGCCTTGTGAAGGACAGCAGTCAACGTGTCCCTCGCTCCCGCTCTTAGAGATTCCCATAATCTTTAGTAAATCTGAAATGACAACACTATATTTATACATGTCTGTTCATGCACAATCATTTTAAGGCAAATTTAGATGATGTCTTTTGCAGGGACATCACCTTCAGTGCGCGCTTACTTCTGGCTTCTTTAAATCAACTTAAAGTCAAAATAAAGTGGGAACTAAACAAAGAAAACTCAATTTTCACTGTACATATAGAGTGAATTATTCTCCCCATGTTGTTGTATGATGTGCCTTATTGTGTAATTCTGAATGTAATTTGAGACTGGCGTTGAGTCTCGATCGTAATTGCTATATCAAACACGCACAATGACATTTGCCTTTGCCTCCATTTGCATTTAAATGGCTCTCAGTCCACTGTAACTCAAAATGGAGGATTGCGTTCCAGAAAAATTACAGTCTGACATTTTGCTGTTGCAGGGAAAAGGCATCAGTATTTATGTAATTTAAGCACAATGCCCAAACATTTATTTTTAAAAAGTAAAATTGCTGGCATTGGGTGGATTTGTCATATTAATGTGGAGTAGATCATTTTGTGTGTGATTTAAGAAAACAAAAATGCATTTACCTGCCACAAATTCACCTTTCTTGTCAGACAAGAATGGAAGCTCTTTAGTCACAGAAAATAAAGCTCTGATGTTGATGATGGTTACATTTTTAACCACTTTGCAAGAAAGCAAGACAAGACTCTCAGACTCTCTCTCCGTTTTTCAGAGTGATCGATCATGGCGAGGTGAACAGGATGACGACCCAGAGCGTGGCTATCGTGTTTGGCCCAACCCTGCTGCGGCCGGAGATCGAGACGGGCAATATGGCGGTTCATATGGTCTATCAGAACCAGATTGTAGAACTCATCCTTCTAGAGTATGAGAACATTTTGGGGAGGTAGAACAACGTGACACCGCCTGAGAATCAATCCAGAAAACACAATGCCAGAAGTTTAACATCTCATATCCATCGCGCAAACGCACCACTGCTGTGGACCAAGCCTAAAAGTGTATATAAACAAACATGAGTGGATTACTGTGACTTATGACTGGATATAAGCAAAGAAAATGAATACAGGAAGGTTATTTATGCACTTAATGGGTTTTTTTTTTTTTTTTTTGAGGATATACAATTTTCTCTCTTTTTTTCCCCCCATTTGGATCGTCATTCCTTGGCTTAGAATAAGCTTGATGGACTTATGGACAATTATGGATGGTCAATAGTTTCCTCTATGCACTCTTTTTTGGGGGGAAATTAGAATCTTTTCCTAAGTTGGGAACTGGAATGGACTTTATCTTAGCCAGTATTGACGACTAGAATGAAAACTGACTGAGCAGACACTTTCAAGTCTCACCAAGTTTAATTTTTTGCAGTGAAATGTTTAAAATTAAAACAGATTTTGGGGTTTCATTCATTCAGACACGTGTCTGACTTGTATCTGAGCTCTTACAGATTCAGAGTTTTTGTTTTCTTTTTTTCCTGTGGAATAAGCTGAACGTGCACTGTATTAGAAGACAGTATTATTTGACAATGACTACTGACGGGCGGATAATGATCGATTAGAATGGACAATGATTAATAATCAGTGTTAGAGCAGGAATCCTGTTTCAAATGGGAAAGGCTCTGAGAAAAATTATTTTTCCCCAGAGTGTCTTCATTATATCCACCCATGTTTGCCCTCCATCTGCACCTCGCTAAAGTTTACTGGAACGGCCGTGTGCCTCTTGCTTCAGGACGTTACCCTACTGGATAACAGACAAGCTCATCATACTGTCTCTTTTGTGTTATCCAACAAAGAAACCACTTTTTTAATGAAATTACACTCCCTTTAATGAAATATCAGGACTTTCATGTGCTTGAGGTCAAACCTGTGTTGTTTCCTTGGAATAAATGGATTGTGTTGTGCCGAATTGTGTAACAGTATGCAGAGAACCAGGTTATTTTCCAGATTTAAACATGGTGTGTTGTATAGTTTAAAATCAAGACCTCTCCAAAAACAAGAGAGCTCGTGTCTCGCCCTTGTAGCTCTCGAGGCTTACTGGAAAAAGAAATGCGAGATGCTTATATCGGAATTTAGGCCTTACACGGTTTCAAATCAATACCGAAAAATATCCATCTCCAGTTTCCTGCTCTGCCCCTGGATGGAAAGCATCTTGATAACAAATTGACAGTATGGTACTGGAAATAATATTGCAGTTAGCATTAACTGAAGGTACGCATGGTAAACGCCTTCTTTATCTTGTTTTTAACAACTTTCAGAAAGCATATGTACAGTCTACTTCAACAAGAGCTTGAACCCTGTTGTACAAAAAAAGAAAAATGCCAATAATAGTTGAAGTGCGATGGCTTGAAGTTGTCAATAACAAGTGAAAAGATCTAACATTGTTGATGTACTGATGAAGGAAATTAATGATGAGGGGTGATGTCATCACGCATCGTGAACTGCACATTTTGAATGTAATTTTCAGACTAACTGCTGTTTCTGAAATTGATGTCTAATACTAATTAAAAAAGACAAAAACTCATGGATAATATTAAAGTGATAATGCCTGAGTTATTAGTCTAGTGTTTATTTTCATTGCTCATGTGTCACCGTTCATCTCGATATTGCAGAAACTGCTAGTATGAAATGACGCATGGATCTATCAACCGTTTCCTTCCTCTTAATATAGCCGTTTGTAATACAAAACATAAATCCCGTTTGTTTGAGCGGAGCGGATTGTGTAGAGCTTTTCTAAAACCTTTTCTTCAGCAGCTTCAATAAAACGTTTCAGTAATTAGTTACTTAGCAAAATATTAATCTCATTAAAACTGTAATTTATATTTCCAAGTTAGCTTTATATGTTTTTCTAGACATGACCGCCTTTAGTCAGTGAAAAAGTGACATGGAAAATGACAGAATTGAGACTGGGTGGCGATCAAATCAAACACTTGCTAGAACCTATAAGCTATGTATCTTTCCAAATGAGAAAACAATTATCTCATATCCATAATTCATAGCTCTGACCACACTCTGCTGCAGCCAGGGCTCTAGAGGTGTCTGAATTGCACACCATATGCAGCTGCGTGTCTGTGGGGCAGAGGTGCCAGGAAAGCCCCTGGTCTTGCATGTCCGTGGAGGCCAAAGTGTGGTGAGGAAATATGAGCAAGCCATTATGACCCATAAAACATTCATGACATTGAATCATCTTTTTTTCCTAACGTCTCTCTAAATGTTCATCATTTTCTATGTAGCTCCATCTTGCCACATGATCGGAATGAGTGACCAGGAACATGTTTGTGTGTTTAAAACATGCATATGACTGAAGACTTTAATAAACAATAATTGAGTCTTCTCTGAATTCGCTTCTTCAGGGATCCATTTTCATTTCTCTGTTTTGGAGCCCCAACTAAACTGAGTAATTGTGTTCATTAAAACACACATTTTGTTGCTTTGTGCAACTGCTCTGATGAGAAATAAAAATGTGCTGTAGTTAAACCTGGCTGAATGAGGCTATTAGATCAAGAAGAAAAGATGAAAACAGACACATTTTCTAAAAAAAATCCCATCACAGCTTGTAATTTTCATATATGGGGAGGGCAGATGAAATAATTTAATTTGACATGGTAACTACTTTTATAGGCTTACATATAAACATAAACTGTATTTATAGGCTGTAAATCTTTATGCATGCAGCCTGATTGACATTTATAGAAATGTCCAGATAAGCATCCGTCTGCTGTGTAACTTTAAGTCTTAAGTGTAGTCGAATGTGGGTTCTCTTGTGTAAAATTAGGTATTTATGCATTTGGCAGACACTTTTATCCAAAGCGACTTACGTTGCATTCAAGGAACACATTGTAAGCAAAGCTAAGTAGAAAGAAAAGTTCTTGCTTTCCCTGGAATCGAACCCACGACCTTGCCGTTGTAAACATCAATGCTCTACCGATTGAACTACAGGAAAGCTCAATCGGTATTAATGGTCAAATTATTGACCATTAATGCAAATTTTGCACAGAGATGTAACCCATGCCAAATACAAACATGACGCAGAATTCCATTTCCTCCTTAATTTGCTTTTATAAGGCAATTGTGTAAATATTGACGGTACTTTTGTGTAAAGTTGTGCTTGTTCCTCACTTAAGACACTCCAGAGGCTCCTGTGTTTAAATGCTCCATTTAGCAAGTCTTTGCAAACACCATCTCAAGTATCCTTTAAAATAAACCACGGGCATTGGCTAAAGTAATCACAGTACTTCAAATGTTATCTATCCATGCTTTGGCATTAATGAAGTTCGCATGGTTGGACTTGATGGTTTTGCATTGGGAAATTCAATGCATTTTAAATAGACGCCTGCATGCGGGATTTACATAAGGTAATTGCACAAAGCTGGAAATACTATGTCTGTGATCGGGCCATTCCCCCTCCTTGTGCACTAATACAATCAACCCCATTAAATAGGCCGTAAATATAGAGCTGCTGTATCATACGAGCCTGACAGATAATGGACCCATCTGCATGTCCATTTACTCATCCTGGGTGAAGCCTGATTGGTTTATCCGCACTCCATCATCTGACCCAGCATTAAGAGCTTGTAAATTCTGCAGAAGAGAACACCTGAAAACCCCTGCCCAGAGTTTTATAGAGTAGCTCCAGCATAAGGCGGGAGACAAATGCTCGTCAAATGCGTGCTTCTTCCAGAGTGCCAGACAAGGAGTTTTGGAAGATTTCAAACAATCTGTCAGACACTTAACATTCATCAATATTATTGATCTTCTAGAGCTGCTCTACAGCCAAAACAAACTTAGTTTTTATTCATTTTCCTGTGACCACTGTAAAGCTGCTTTGAAACAATCTCTATTGTAAAAAGCACTATATAAATAAAGGTGACTTGACTTGACACATGGATCCACGAAAATGACTAAAAATGCTGTATTAGGCCAGTAATTGCAGTCACATTGTCAAGAAACACCACATGCCTATAGACTGAACATGTAATGGGCATGATGAAACCATTTCCACAGTCAATAACAGGATCATTTTCAAAAACAGGCACTTTGAAACCTGTTTTCAAAAGTTTGCCCCCAAAATGCTGTTGTCTTTTGAATGAATTGCCAAAATGTATGAATTTTTGTTTTTTGTTTTTAGCTGAAAACTGTGACGTGCAAATGGCTGCTTTAAAAAGAAAAAAAAAGAAAAAGAAAAAAAAAATATATATATATGTCTGAAAAAATCCACATTTCTGCTATCATTTGCTTACTAAACAAAATAATATATTTTATGGAATGGTTCATTACTTTAAGAGAGGGAAACATTGGAAAGAGGGTGGTTGATACACAACTATTAAAAAGTATTTTTAATTAAAGTCAAGTGAAATAAAAAAAAAAAAAAATGGTAGCATTTATTCCCATATTTTGATTTTTGTCAATATATGTGTATTTGCTAAAAAGGCATCCTAATAAACAAATAAAAAGAATTTACATTTTTAAATATTATTAAAAATAAGTATTTCGGAAAAATGAATCTGCCACCAACTATCCTTTTTTTTTTTTTTTTTACAAATATGTGTTATATGACACCCATTTATTAAAATGACCCATGTGCATGCCACCTTTTAATAGGACAGCAAAGTCTTACACAAAGAAAAGTGTAGACAGGAGTTGGATTCGATAAATTGTGCGTATTTACTAAAAAGGCATCCTTATAAACAAATAAAAATAATTTTATTTTTTAAACATTATTTAAAATAAATATTTCTGCTGTGTTTAAAAAAATTAAGCTGCCAGCAACTTTACTTTATATTTGTATACTACTATACAAATATAATATACTTTTTTTTTCTTTCTTTTTTTTTTAAATATGTGTTATATGACACCCATTTATTAAATTGACCCATATGCATGCCACCCTTTAATAGGACAGCGAAGTCTTACACAAAGACAAGCGGAGACAGGAGTTGGATTCGAAAGTTAAATGAGAAGTACTACAAGCTTTAAAATGTAACATACATCAGCTTAAACATGCAGGGTATAGACATTCTGAAACCCTCTAAGCCAAGCATCTTGTGAATAAGACTGACAGTAATTTAAAAGCAATGCCTCTCCTCACTAGTCTCTAGTGATTCGGTCTCTCTCTACCCGTTAATTAGTTTGTCTCCAGCTGCTGATTTAGCCTCTGTGTCCTTGCAGGAAGCCGTGTGGTGGGTCTCTTTTACAGGCTGATTAATCCTGTTGAGGCCCGTGGAGTGGTGTTAGACCCCGTCAGCAGCTTATTAGCATGTGTGCCTACTAGCAGAGCCCCTGCTATTCCTAAGGCTTAATAATATGTGCTTCTTCAACTAACGTCCTTATTAGTGCTACTAAGTGACGATCATACTTATAAATAGTGCTGTGTGCCTTTTTAATTAAGGCCTATGAAATCATAGGCTTGATGCGTGAGCCTGTGTGCATGTGTGTGTGATAAATGAGGGGTGTACTCGCTGGTGTTATGACTGCTGCTCCTGTGAGTTTACCTCACACATTTACTCTAACAAGAACACACACACACACTCACACAATCTCTTCACACTTTACTTTTGATGATTTATGATCTAAGGTGCAGCAGCCTCTTTACAGTGCAGTTTTGCTGAGAAGATAACAGCAGCTCGAGAGATACAGGCGTATAATGTTAAACATCAATTAGGTTGCTGTCTACTCATACATGCAGCCTTTTTCCCTTTGGAATTTTTATCCTTAAACAAGGCCGTAACCATCATTGACATTGAATAGGACGTGACTGTTTTTATTCATATTTCTACCATCTTTCAATGGTCTTTAATAGCTGTCTGAAACACTTGCAAGGTTTAATCACCATTCTTCCATTTATATATTACTCAAAAGTATTAAGGGAACACTTAATCATCACAATATAACACAAGTCAATTCAATTTCAGGAATATCAATCTGTCCAATTAAGAAGAATGTTTTAATAAGGAATTTCGCCTGCTTTAGTGCAAATGAAAGTGAGAACAGGTGCACTGGAGTGGAAACAACAAGATAACCCCCCAAAAAGGGAATAATTTTGCATGAAATTGTTCTTATCTTCTTATTCCTGACTTATTTTTCTTTAGTTTTGTTAGGGTTCTTGTCACTGTCTGTAACATGAGGTACCTGCAACCCAACCGACTTATATTATGAGTTGCTGTGATGAACTTCATGCAAGTTGGATAAGCCTAATTACGTTTTTTTTTTTTTTTACATCGATTGTTGGTGTTTTTTAATCCTGCCCTCAGTGTGTTGAGAATTTTGGTTTCTGTTAACTGTATTTTTGTTCTTAAATTCTAGAATGTACAAAAATAAAGATTTATGAATATTTAATTCAAATATTTAATTAATCCAATGATTTAAGTGTTCCCTTAATTTCTTTAGAGCTGTGTGTGTGTGTGTGTGTGTGTGTGTGTGTGTGTGGGTGTGTGTGTGTGTGTGTGTGTGTGTGTGTGTGTGTGTGTGTGTGTGTGTGTGTGTGTGTGTGTGTGTGTGTGTGTGTGTGTGTGTGTGTGTGTGTGTGTGTGTGTGTGTGTGTGTGTGTGTGTGTGTGTGTGTGTGTGTGTGTGTGTGTGTGTGAGAGAGAGAGAGAGAGAGAGAGAGAGGGAGCAAGACAACAGATCACCTCTTGATCTGCACGCACACACAAACAAACACACATACATAAACACACAAATTTTTTCTATTATTGTTTGCTTTTTGTTTCTCAGTTTCACATATGCAATAGTTTATTAAAGTTTGAAAAAAAGTTTGGGCTACTATAATGAAAGCAAATCTGAAGTATGGTTGTCAGTTTCTGAAATGAGACAAAATCACTACAAAGGCATCATAATCTAGGTTTTAAACTCTACTTCTATAGAAAATGAAGAGGCCAACTAAATAGAAATAATAATACAAAAAACCATGTCACTGCTAAATATAAATATTGTCGTATTCCGCCATGTTTCTCACAGATCCGCCCCAAAATCCGTAGTTTAAAGAATAATCCCGAGCTTCCCACTTGTATTTACGACTTTGTGGTGCCGTTCGTGTGCTTTTCGACATGACTTGACCATTTGTAATTTGACACATAATGAAAAAATGAATGATTTAGTGTTCCGTGAAAGAAAAGTCTTAACGGAACTAAATCAGAATGCTGAAATAATTTTAGCTGAGCCAATACCTTAATACCAGCCCTGTACAAACTAATTAGCTCATCCTACCCCGATATTTCATTAAGTTTCATAAGACTGTGTCAAACAAACTGCGGTGGTGAATTCATCCCGATGTAATGTTGTAATGTGAACACTAGAGTGTAATGAAGATCATGTTTTTAAGCATTCCACAGTCTTAATTCTTTCTGTCAGCTTATTTCTTTTTATTGCACATTATCCTTCTCCCAGAATCCACCTACACATTCTCTTCCCTCTTTCTCTGTTCCTCTCCTCCAAAGCAGAGCTGGCAAGGGTTGCCAATGCAAAATAAATCCATTTTGATGTTCCTTACAGCTCTCTCTTCTTCTCTCAAGTATGCTCTCGCAATTCAGTTATGTTTAGAGGAGCTCTGGTGATTCATGCAGTTCAAGATATTCACCGTGCCCTATTTCTACCTCTCCCTCTTCCCCCTGCTCGTCTAATGAAGTTAGTGTGTATATGCAGCGGAGAGAAGTAGATTAGAGCTGAGGTGATGAGGCAGAAGGAGAGCCTCAGTCCTCCTGTACTCAGACCCGAGGAGGGGCTGCTGGGGTCGGCCGAGATGAATTCCCTCTGCTCCTGAGGTGATCTAATTGATTTTTGTACCCTGAGCCATCTGGCTTAGAGTAAGTGTGTTTTAGTGTGTGTGTGTGTGAGAGAGAGAGCAAGACAACAGATCACCTCTTGAATTTGGTTTTCGGCTCACATTTGCAATTTAAAAGCACTGACTATATGCCACTCCTTCTGTGGTGGATTCTTATTAAATTATTATGTGCATGCTTTTGACATCTTCACCAAAGGTCATCGGTATGTTCATTTCACCTGAGAATATGTTCACCTAACACGAAAACTAGGTTGTCTCATGCTGTTTTTAATTTCAAAATATAATTGTCAAAGATAAAATATTATAAAAAGATGACATTTTCTTGTTTAAAACGAATATATATTTCAAAAGAATATGAATCCTTGGCTTACCGAATAGATATTTCCTTCAGTTATTTTCATCCCTAATTATGCCTGTTAAAATGTATTGTAGGAGCTACTGTTTCACTGCTCATATTATTGCTCCATCATATTTTATCTTTAATAGCACTGTGAATATTAAAAGCTGCTCCAGCAGTGCTCAAGCAGCCAAGCGCAGTGAGTGATTTTCTCTGTCTTTTGTTGTTAGATTAAATTTGAGGACAAAGACAGCAGTAGGTTTATTAGGCTGCTATCACTTTAAGAGCTGCCCATATCCAATACTGTTACACATGTTTTCTTTTTAATGGTTCAAGTTAACTGAATATCCTTCACAAGGACACTTGCCTATATGGGTATTTTGACATAAGTTTGTCCTTTAAAGCCCCAAAAGACATGAAAGAGAACTTGGACATGTAAATGAGAGGGTCTAGGCCCATCCAGTCGGCCTCATGGCTATTCTACTGGGTTCAGGATATGTTTGCTTGTTTTATTTAAACAAATTTACCTTGTGTGGAGAATATTTTTTAATGCCTTTATGTGACTTAATAATAATGATGATAACTTTTTCTCCTCAATTTTTAATGAGCTTGTTTTTTTTCTTGTTATATTGTTTTAAGGATGTGTTTTAGACAGTTTAGATGATGTTTTTTTTATTTATTTTTATTAAAATAAGAAAAAAGGGCCAGTGATCTGATGATGTTCTATTTGGACAAATAATGTATATATTGATCATGTAACTTCTATAAATTAATCAGCATAAACCTTCAACTTATGTTCTCATGTTACAGCAGGGATGCTGTTCAAGTCTTTTCTTACAGTCTCCAAAGGAAGATGGTATTACAATTGTATATCAGCAATACTAATAACAGCATATTATCGTAATAGATATCTGTTATTTGTATCTGTTTATAATAACATGCGTGTGTGTGTGTGTGTGTGTGTGTGTGTGTTTGCATGTGTGTTTATATTTGTTTGCACATGCTGCAGTGTCTCACTGAAGTATTCTCAGCTGAATCAGAATCAATAGAAAAATGTGGTTAGATCATATAGGGTTGAATAAGGTTTTACAGTCATTTATACTATTTCAATAAACAGAAATGCGCTTTCCACATGCAGCAAATGCCTAAAATGAAAATCAGGTGCACTGTTGCGCAGGTGCAAATGATTAGAAGCTCATTAGAGAGTAAATGGAGGGGCACTGCCTTATATAAACATCAGAAAGTTGTGGTCAGGTTTGGTCTTAGCAGCTGAGGAGTGTGGCTACGTCATGCTGAGATCAAAAGAGTTCACGGAGGTCCTCAGAATAGAACACTGCTGATGTTTGCGAGTTTGAGCAGCATTTTAAAATGATAAATTTTAAATTTTGTTGTCAGTCACTCCACTGCCCAAATGAAAAAAACTGGTTCATCTGGATATTTATCCAGTCTTGGTGGTCCAGCCAAACTGAACTGAAGTCACTAACCTCATGAAACCACATGTGATGTCAAGATGGAAAAAGCCACCATTCTTAAGGTATGGAAAACCCTGACAGCATCTTAACATTTGGGTGTTGCAGTGTGATTGTTTTTAGGGTTTCTATGCGATTGCTAGGGTGATTTATTTATATATATATATATATATATATATATATACACACAGTAATACCTTGAGATACGAGCACAATCTGTTACAGGATCAAGCTCGTAACTAAAATTGCTCGTATCTCAAAAAAACAAATTCCCATAAGAAATAACAGGAAAAATATTAATCCGTTCCGGCCCTCTAAAAAAACCTCCCTTATTAGTGCTGATTAAAAAAACATGTTTTTAATTGCTATAGAGACATACACACACCAAAAAAATTACAGTATATAAGGATTCCTGTGATATAAAATGTGTAAACCGTAGCGGAGGAGGAGGAGGAGGAGGAGGAGGAGGAGAAGGAGGAGGAGGAGGAGGAGGAGGAGGAGGAGGGAGGGATTATGTAGATAATGTAAATTACATAGATAACGCAAACACAATACGGAAGGGTAGTGTTTCTTCCCGTATAGTGTATTGGATAGACTACACAAAATAATGTATGCCTCAGGACCTCAAATTTATTATTGTTGAATACACATAATTACTGCTGCTCCCAGCTTAATACTCGTGAATCACTCGTTTGCAGTTACCCCATAAATGTATATAACATACACCACAGGAAGACTTGCGGGAGATGCACAAAAAAGTCAACGAACGTGTGAAGTGAAGGAGTCAGGTGGCGTGGGCTGCTCCAAATGCTCGACCACCTAGCATCGGCGTCTGTAAGCGTGCTCGTATCTCAAATCTTTACTTGTATTTCAAAGCAAACAATTGCTTGAAGGCTTGCTTGTATCTTGGAATACGTAGGAATGCTAGTATCTCAAGGTATTACTGTGTGTGTGTGTGTGTGTGTATATCAGTAATTTGCAAATGTCTTAAGGACATTATTATTTTCACACAAAAAAGGGGTTTTAAACCAGTTATTTTTATCTTTTGCTGTAGTGTGTCGGTAGGAAATATCAGTTTACATTTCCAACCATTAATTTTGGTGTTAATTTTAATTATCCAATGAGAGTTTTGTATACACAGTGTCTGACAACAGCCATTGCTCCACACAGAGATCTGATCTCACCATCATCGAGTCTGTCTATGATTACATGGAGAAACAGAAAAACTGAGACCAACTAAATCAGGAAGAGGTGCAGCAACATCCTCAAAATGCTTTAAGAAACTGATCTGCAAAACTGCCTGAAAATCTATGTGAAAGTGTATGTGGACAAAAAGCGTTTTAAAAGCAAAAGGGTGGTCACACCAAATATTGATTTGGTTTATGACATTATTTTTGTGCCTAAAACTTTTCACAGTACTGCAACTTTGCAGGTCGGTTTCTTAAAATGTCTTGAAGATGTTGCCACAGTTCTTCTGGATTTAGTCAGTTTTTTCTGTCTTAACATTTACATTTAAGCATTTGACAGACGCTTTTACCCAAAGCAACTTACAATGCATTCAAGAAACACATTAACATTCTAATCAGTTCTTGCGTTCCCTGGAAATCGAACCCATGACCCTTGGCGTTGTAAGTGCCATGCTCTACCATTTGAGCGACAGAAAAGCTTCTTAATGCAATCACAGCTGGATCCAATGATGGTGAGATCAGATTTTTATTACAATTAATGGCAAAATGAATGTTTGGAAATGTAAACTGATATTTCCTACCGACACACTGCAGCAAAAGATATGAATATTTTCCTTAAAAGCATTTTATTGGGGGTGAAAATACTAACATGCCTAAGACTTTTGCACGGATTTGTCCATCATTCCATCCTCTTCATTTAAGTCCGATCTTTCAATCAGACCCATTGCCAGAGGTGTATAAAAAAAATCAAGCACTTAGCCATGCAGACACTTTTGCAATAAGTCGGTTTGTGAAAATGCAACCCTGCCAAATGCTCCATGGTTAACTGTAAGTGGCATTATTAGAAAGTGGAGGCGTTTAGCAACTCCGCCACGAAGCAGAAGACCACGTAAAGTCATAGAGTGGGGTCATCGAGTGCTGAGGTGCATGGTGCGTAAAAGTTACCAATATTCTTGTTGATTCAATAGCTGAAAATTTTCAAACTTCTGGGAGCATCATGGAATGGGTTTCACTGAGCACAAAAGAAAGTTACACTGCCACTGAACTCCGGAGCAGTGGAATCATGTCCTGTGGAGTGACGAATCATGCTTTTCTGTTTGGCAGTTTGATGGGCGAGTCTGGGATTGGTGGATGCCAGGAGAACATTGCCTGTCTAACTGCACTGTGCCCACTATAACATTGGGTGGAGGATGGATAATGTTATAGGGCTGGCCTCTTACTTCCAGTGAAGGGTAATCACAATGCTTCAGCATACCAAGACATTTTTTTAAATGCTATCCTTCCAACTTTGAGTTTGGGAAAGGTCCAAAAAAGCAAGGTCCATAAAGACATGGTTGGGTAAGTTTTTATCATTTGATAAAATGATATGATATATATATACACATACACATACATACAGTGGAATATGGTTATCTCAACGGCCTGGGGGGTTGCAAAAAACCAACAGCCAATAATGGCGATTTATTTGATGAAGCGATCGTCATGCTATACTGTATATGTTTGCTAACAACAAAAGGCATTTGTGCACCAACTAACAGCAGAGAATTACCAGAGATTTAAAAAACACCTTTGATTCTCGATACAAACCTTTAATTATATTCTCCAACATTGCAAACATAATTTCGCTCACAGCGTAAACACTCATAACATATTCGTGAGGTCATCACGCTGTACTAGATTGGATACTTTCTTGCGTTCTGCCTGTCTAATGTGCTTTCTCAACAAATTTGGCTTCGTCCCGTCTTTTAATAACCGGGTTCTTCTATCCGCAGCGACGCTGAGCAGACCGCGCGTCAGAACAAAGTATGAGGCTTAGATAAACACACACACCTGCTTTTGTTCTGACGCACGCTCTGCTCAGCGCATAATGTGTGCCTTCACTTTAGAGAGACGCGTCACTGACAGAGCGACGTGCAACGCAAACTCAGCACATGCGCAGTGAACTATGTACTCTCATTAGTCACGAGATAACCATGTGAAGTGGCAAATTTGTCCCTTATTTGTTCTCGAGATATTAGGGTTCGGCAACATTAAGGAATCGACATAACCGAAAAGAAAATGCTAAGAGAAATAGGGAGTTTGGCGGTTCCACTTCAAAAACGTCGACATAATAGGATTGGCGAGTTAACCGTGAGTCGAGATAAGTGAACTCCACTGTATGTATATATGTATATGTGTGTGTGTGTGTGTGTATATATATATGTATATATATATATATATATATATATATTATACTGGATGACCAGTAACTTTCTTCTATTAAATTCAGATAAGACTAAGGTATTGATATTGGACCAAAAACCTGTACACAGAATATCTTCGAATTGCATTTAGAAAGGTGTGCTGTTCCATCATCCTTTAGTCTACACTAAAATACCTGGGTGTTATATTTGACAGCAACTTGAATTTCAAAAATCAAATTCCCACCTCAGAAAAATTGATAATCTCTGGAACCTGTTGTTTCTGATGCAGAAAAGCTGGTTTGTGGATTCAAGAATTCTATTGGATTAAATAAATCATTAATAGGTGGTTGTCCTGCATCCTCAGTAAACAAGCTACAATTAGTCCAAACTGCAACTCCATATTTATATCTAGCCTGATCACTTTGTGAGCCTCCCAATTTCAGTATCTGTGTATAAATGGTGCATAAGTTTCTCACCAAAGTTATACAGGACTGTAATTTCTTTTGGCAAAATAACTTCATATTGAAAGAAGGCCGTAGATCATCATAGAATAACTTGTATACTATCAAACGCTGTTTATCATCCATTCTGCTGACAGAGGAAATGCAGAGAAAAGCATGATATGCAATAACCACCAGCAGAATGCGTCACAGAGCCTTGTACAGTAAACTTGAACTTCAACTGTGCTTATTCCAACTATAAAACAGTTTATTAAAATCAAGTGTGCTGAAACAATCCAAATCAAATATTTGGTGGGGGAAATCTCAGGTGATTTTATGAACGCAGCATTAATCCTCATGCCTACGTGCAGTGAATGAACATGGTTTTTAAGTAAAGGGTAATGTTTTGAGCACAGATGCGGGCTATTTGTATTTGATTGTGCTATCCACTAAATTTCCCAGGGGATGTTCTGTTCTCTGCTTCCACTCTTGGCTTGTTCCTGTGCTGTTGTCCATCAACTTTCAGCTACTGCTGGAAACAGGGCTCTCGTTTTATTCTAAGTGTGTTTTCTAGATTGTTCAATACTAAGTTGTCACTGCACAAGGGTCATGACAAATCTACTTTGATTTTGAGTGTCCCATTTGATTGCTGTTCAGAAGACCATACAGTGCATAAAGACTTGCGGAAGTAAAACGTATTCTTCTACATTTGCATTAAAACTGAAAAATCCAGGTGCCACAATATTCTGGCTTCTGTTTTAGCAAAATTATTTATGGCAGTTTGACACACACAAACACAGTGAGTCTATCCTTCATACACTGGAGGGTTGAGCATGCATCACAACATTTTCAGACTTTAGTCAGATCATAGATTTATGTTTTGCTGCATTAATAATTCATGCTCTCCATCCAAAAACCTGCATGGCAACCTGATCCCAATCAATGTTGGTGCTATGGGATTTTGCTCGGTGACTATCTCTGTATTTCCATCATGATGTGACTAAATTTATAAAAATCATCTCATTTTTTGAAACGTATACCTGTAACGAATGAAGATTTACATCTCTCTTAATTGAAATATTCTAGAAAATCTGTAGATGTTGAATTCTTGAAGTATTTATTGTGAGATGGGGAGTCATTAAAAAACAAAAAACAATCAAACAAAAAGCTACCACTAAAAAGGTTAAAAGAGGGACATATAAAAGACTTTGTTGCCTTAATGTAGACAAAGAGAGTTACAAATTGGCACAACCAAAACTAATAAAAAAACAACACATTGATGATGTTTTGGCTTCATTAAAAGGGCAGCACAGTTTCATGGTGAAGGACAATCTTTTGATACAACAGCAAAAACTCATGCGTGTATAACATACAATTAGTTTTCAGACGTTCAGTAGCTTCAAAGTATAGTGGGGTAAGAGACAGTAACATGAAAGTGACGTGTAAAAGCTAACAGTTCTGATATAGTATTTAGGGGTGTGTTTTTTTTTTCTCTTCTTCTTCAAACAATGCATTTTGAAAATTTGAAAATAATACTTTTTTTGTTTTAAAACACTTTGAAATGCTGTTCATTTATCTTCGAAATTATTCTTCATACTAAAATATATTATTGTATTAATACAAACTACAGTATTGTACACTACATTGTGTAATAAATAACCATAAAGAAAATACAAAAATAAGACACATAAATATAAAAGGTCTCTAAAACTAAAAATGTAAAGTTATATTGGTTGAGGGGTGGGAGGGGTAATACTGCCGTTACTGAAAACAAAACGAAATATTACACAATGTTCACTGAAACAAACAACACAGAAAACTTCAATACAAACCAGACAAAAATTAATACTGACAGGTAAAAAGAAAAAAAACGATAAACACCTAAAAGTGAATTCTTCATTGATCATATCTGCCTACATTTGTTACCTGAAGAAAATGTGTCGTGCTGCTAAAGATAACAAGAGAGACAAGTGCACCGAACGGGGAAAATACTTCAAGGCTGAAAAAAAGAGAATCTTTTTTACTCCTTTTTCTCATTGATCGTCTTTCCTGAATTCTTGATGCAGTGTAGTCCTTATACTGGATTGATTTTTAAAAAGAAAAAAGAGGCAGTCTTGTCCTTTAGTCAGGACTAGTGGTTTAGGTGCAGGGGTCCAAAATTTTGCTACTAAAAACGAAGACGGCATGAGCCCCACGCAAGTGTGCTGCTTAGCGGCGGCGGCATCACAGCAACGGCACAGCACAGTTCAATGGCACTTCCAACATGCATGCTTTTGCATAAGGGTGGATGATGGGTGGAGAAGGGACCTGAAACATGAAGACGACTATGTGTATAACCCGCTGTCCGGGATTACTAAGGTTTTTCTTTGATATCTTGGCTTTTTTTTTTTTGGAATTCGTTAAAGCCCTCCCACCACAACCGCATCAACCTTTTTACATTTAAGGCTCAGTGTCCTCCTTCAAATGAGACGACAGACAGACAAATGTGCTAGCGAGCACTAGCGTGGCTTCGGGAATAACGTCCGGGGCACTAATACTGGAAGGTAGACATTAAACAACACAAGGCCCACATAGGTGTTCCATAGGTAAACTGGGAATATGGTAGTGCACAGGATACTTTTCCTTCAAATGCAAGAAAATACTGAGTTTTGTTCATTGGCAATAAAAACGTATAGAAATCTCTCTTTCCCAACTGTACAGCTTTTCAGGGTAAACCGAGAGTGGCAAAAATTAGTAATACTGATAAAAGAAATTGACCCAAGGCGTTTTAGTAATAAAACATTATTAGCCAAAACATGTATAGCTTTCAGTCCGTATATGCGTCATTTTCTTTTTTGTTTTTGTTCGTTTTTTTCGTTAAACTTTGCATTTATACAAACCATACTCAAACACTGAAAATCGTCTTTTAAGTGGAAAAAGTAACTATTTCGTATTTATCAGGCACACCTGGGGGTTTATACACAGTAGTGGGTTTAAATGCAGCGTAAGAGCAGTCGCGCTCTCTTCCTCACCTCAATCTCATCTTAACACAGTTCTCAGGAAGAGAGAGAAACATCTGCAAAGAGAAAATGTCTTTTTTTTGTTCCTTCAAATTAGTAATTTTGTAAAACAACTTCATAAGGAATAAGGGTCCTAAAAACACAGTTGTGGCTTCTCCTCATTTCAAGCCTCCATTCATAGCGGCTGTGTGTTCTTCATTTTCACTGATTTCCTTATTGTCCGCCGGGTTCTCCCTTTCCTTGTCTCTTTCTGTTGTGTCCTTCATGAGTTCAAGGGCTTCTGTGTCCATGGCTTCCTCTGCTGTTTGCTCATCTTCCCCATTTTCCTCCTCACATTCATCCTGCATCACTACAACTTTCAGCGTCTGTCCGTCATTCTCTTCGCTCTCACCTTCCTCGTCACCATCTTCTTGTTCTGCTCCCTCCATCCTCTCTTCCTCCCCTTCCTGGTCTTCATCTGCTCCCTGGTCATCTTCATCTCCCTCCTCTTCAATCTTGACCACCTGAATCTCATCGTCATCCACTAAGCTGCCAGAGCCAATCTCATCCTCCTCCTCACTCTCATCCTCTCTGGTGCTACTCCCTCGCTCATCCGAGTCCAGGTGGGAGGGCGGCGAGGCTGCTGCACTTCCCGTCTGAGGCTGCTCCTCACTGTGGTTGTCCTCTTCTTCAACTCCTTGGCCTAGCCCTTGACCTTGAGCCTCTTTCTTACAGTAGGAGTATCGGTGGTTCATGTGTTGCGAGTAGGAGCCAGAGTGGGAGAAGCGCTTGCCGCACTTGTCACACTGGTACGGCTTTTCTCCGGAGTGCAAGCGCAGGTGCTCTATTAGGTGGTGCTTGTGTTTGAAGGCCTTGCTGCAGATCCCACATTCATGAGGCCTCTTTCCTGTCGGAGATGAAGAAGTTGCATTATTAGTATTCATCTTGGAGTACTGGTGAAATACAATAATTTCTGACCTTATCAAAGACTTCAATCAGAAAAGATGCCATTTATTTTGAGAAGATGGAAATTCTGTCCATTCCATATTCTGCCACTCTAAGTTTCAAGGTACAGTCACATTTGCTGTAGCTCTGCAAATGTTTTCAATAGGAATCCATGCAATTGGGAGTTTTATGTGAGGGTGAAAAAGTTCCCCATGCAGATTTTGCAGATTGAGCAAAAGCACTGCGATGATCAATGGAACACTGCTTGGCTTGTGAGTGGTGAAAATTGCTCTAATGAAAATGCACCTTTAATGTGTTTTCATCCATGTTTTAGAAACCACTGTCACACAGTTCAACTTATAAAAAAAAAAAAATTGTAATCTCCACACGAAGCACTAGAAAATCCACCCACACCCAGCCTTCAACCCTGGATCTTTAAGGCATTAAGAATTGCATTACATGTTATGTAGCCATGGACAATAAGACCAAACAATGAATCAAAACAAGCTGTGGTGCACAAGACAGGCCAGTTTCACCAAGGCCTGGAAGTTTTTAAACCATGGCTTCAGACGAAAAAGGGAGAGAGAGAAAGAAAAGACAGCACAACTTGTGGTTGTAGGTTCAAGGCGCTGTGATGTCATTTGGATGAGTGCTGCTCGATTTTTGGCCAGGTATCTTAACAGTGAGAGGTGACCTGCTCTTGGCTTTGCTAACTTCTCATGTTTTTAGAGCAAAAGAGGGAGGAGGAGTGTAAATTACTAACAGAGAACTGATGCAACATCTTGGGTTCGGTGTGAGAAGGTAATGTATTTGGCCAGAGGATGAGGGAAAATAAGTCACCGCACCCTCTAGCATGTGTAATTTAACAGCGGTTAGAACTTAAATTTAAGTTCTGCTCCCCGTGTAATAGGTAAAATTACTGCAATACAATATATTCTGTCATGATTTCCCCTTCAGTATCATTTCAAATCATATTTTTATGAATACTCAGCCTTTTGTATATGAAGGAACATCTCAAATCAGGCTTAGCCGTTTTATAGGTGTGTGAGACTCCTACCTGTGTGTTCGTATTTATGGCGGAGCAGTGAGCTGCTCTTCTGGAAGATTTTGTCACACAGGTCACAGGCGTACAGCCCACTCTCTGTCCTTTTCATCTTCTTCCTCGTTGGCCCTGAGTCTGAGTCTGTCTGGTCTTCCAGCGTTGAGGTGACCTCTGACCCGATCTCCTGTTTCTCGTCCTACAGCAAGAGGAAAAGTAGATCATTGTATTTGAAATTTCAAATATATATGCCCACAGTTGTGGACCCTTATGCCCCCTGGAATGAATGTGGGGTCCTCACCTTAATGCCATTGACATGTATAATGTTCTTCTGTGGTGTGTCGGCCCCTGCTGTGTTGGAGGATGTAGTGGTGTAACTGTAAGTCAACTGCGGGATCAGAATGGTCTGTTTAGTGGTGGTAAGTGCACGCAGACATTGTGCTTGTCCCTGGTCAGTGATAGCCACTAGGGTGGGCAGTTGAGTGGTCACAATGTTTATGGGATTGGCACTTGGTTGGCTGGCATATATGGCAGCATTGGTGCTTGCATTGCTGAGCAGTTCCTTCTTTGTGCAAGTCAAATTCAACGGCTCCTCTTGAGCCGAGTAAACAGTGTTAATGTGACTGCTAGCCACAGCAGCTGTAGCAGCGGATTTTGGTAGCGACAGATCGAGAGGTCCTTCGCCTTCCTCAAGAGTCCTGGCTGGGACAGGACCATCGGCCGATAGGTTTAGTGGTAAAGGGGATGTAGGGACACTTTCGATCCCATTCACCCCAGTTGCTATGCCCTCTGCAGGACTACAGCATTCCCTCTCTCCATTCTCCTCTGAGTTCAGTTTATCATCAGGCTCTCTTCCTGGTGATCCACCTTTAGTCCCATCCAAATCCCCAGGGGTGGTCTGCTCGTCTTCAGCCAGGGCTGAGGAGGGGTCTATAGAGATCTGTCCCAGCTGCATCTTCTCAAACCACTTTTTTACCACCTCTGCTGGAAGACTGACAGAATCCATCTTCCCATCAAGAATTTTCCCATTTACCCTATGTCCATCTTTACCACAGTGCTTAAGTGTTGTGTCATTGAGTAACATACTCTTCTCATCCACAGTGATGGTGGTATTGTCCCTATTTGTCTTTACAGTCAGGTCCTCTGGCAGCTTCTGAGACTTGCAGACCTCCGTGTTCATCCCTAAAGGTTCCTTCTTCGGACTTTGAAGGACCGCTTGAGCCTGTGATGGGTCTAGGCTGTAGTTGATGATGATTTTAGCACTGCCATCCTGATCCAAGATGGGAAGACTGATGGCCTGGATGACTTGCTGAGGTGCTTGGGCAATTCCCACCCCTCCTGCTCCAACGATTCCTGTCCCTACTTGCTGCCCCTTAACTTGCGTGCTTTCCAGCATTTGCCTGATGACGTTGCTATCCACTGCCACCTTCAGCACATTCTGTAAGTCTCCCAGGTTGATGCTGATCGGAGATACCAAACCAACTGTTGGGAGCACAACAGCCTGTACGGCACCCTGGAGAGGGGCTGCCGCCCCACCCTGGAATATGCCATTTACACCTCTAGCAGATGGGGCCACCACCACAGGTTTGTACTCATAGTCCAGCGGCTCAGACTTGATCTGCGTCAAAGGAAGCTGCTCTTGAAGGGGTTTGCTGTTGTCCAGTTTGTCTCTGACTTGGACACGTGCTGTTGGGGAAGAGGTTGGCAGAGACGGGGAAGAGCAGTGTGGGGTCTTGGCAGCTCCGGTGGCGGGAGAAGGTCGTGGCCGCCCATTTACTGAGATGAGGCCAATGCACTTCTTACTGCTGATGTGGGAACTGTAGGAGCCGGAATGAGAGAAACGCTTCTTGCAGTTGGAGCATTCGTAAGGCTTTTCACCTACACAACACACACAATAAAGAAATGGAACAAGTGACACTTCACATATAATAAGGTCTTTAACTCCATTGCTTTTCCTTTTGAGGAAACCACTGTGATGATCGAAAGAATGGTTGAGAAACCTATTTAAGCACTTTAACCACCAATGAACAACTACAACACAGAAAAAAGCTTTTTTTGTTAAAAAAATGAAAGGCTATAAAAAACTGTGCCATGTTTAAAGGACAAACTCTCTTTGACAGTAAGTTCTAAAAAATGCTGAATTTTCCTACAAATTTGTACAAAGTGAATGATTGCACACACATATGCATGCTTTCAAACACGCACAACAATACAGCAACAAACACTACTCTAGCAAATGTTAGGCAGTCCTCACCACTGTGGATGCGCAGGTGTTCTTTCAGGTGGTGTTTGTACTTGAAGGCTTTGCCACATTCAGTGCATTTAAACTTTCGATTCCCTCCTCCACCTGACTGAGTAACATGCCGCTAAAGAACGTAAGAGACAATGCGTTATACTTAATGGATAAGTACTTAATGCGATATACTTTATCTGTAAGTGTACAATAAAATATGACATACATCTATATATGTTGTGTTATATGCATATGTTTTATGTACAGTGGTGTAAAAAAAGAGTTTGCCCCCTTCCTGATTTTCAGTGGTCTTTTTCACACCACTATATAAATGTAAATATAAAAACACAGTAAACCAAAACATATTTATTACCAAAAATCCTACTGCTCACAAACATTAAAGATTAAGGACAGAATACCTGTTCTCGGCCAGCTTTGTGTGCGGTCATGTGTCTGTCCAGCTGTGTTCGGTAAGCAAATGTGTAGCTGCAGAGAGAGCAGCTGAAGTTGTCCTCGCTCTTCTCGTGTCTGTATTTAATGTGCTCCTTCAGTGAGGTGTAACGCTTGTAGCCACGAGAGCAATACGGACAGGTGAGAAGCTGAGAAAATGAGTCTGGCGTGCCTGCAAGAGAGAAAAGGGAGCATATGACAAATGAGTAGAGTTTTAGGTGTGTATTTATCATCATTTTCAATGCCTCCCTCTTTTATCGTTCATTTCTTCAAAATTGAAACATGGGGGGAAAAAATCTGTTATCAGTAGTTGCAAATGTCTGGAAATTTGCATACAATTATTTACTATGTTGTTTAAATATGGCTGAAGAGGCGTGAAAGTAAACTAATGAAATAGTTGGGAATCCAGCTGATTCCAGATTTCTGGCATAGATCACTTATCTGTGCAGTGTGGGCAGATGTAGACATTGATCAATGCACTGACGAATGAGAATATGAGAGTTAGGGAAGCTCTCTAATGTGTGACGCTTCCCAAATCCTGAAATATCTTCAGCATTAAGAGCTGAAGAACAGCAGCCAAAATGAAAAGAACAAAGATTGGCAGTTGGGTAGATTACCATGGTCAAAGAATGCCAAGGCAGCAGGGCAAATAATTACATGGATCAACAATTGATTCCATTAAAAAAGAAAATAAATAATATGCTGGTGAAGCCTGTTACATTTTAACAAAATAATAAAATCATGAATGCCACATCTTTGTCACATGAGTACAGCGCATTATGGTAAATTAAACTCATACAGTGTCACTAAGATTTAAAATATGTTTAATTGTAATGTCATTATACTGCATACAAATTCAGACACACCATTGTCATTATATTTCTCAAACCAAATGTCTAACTTTAAGGAAAGACCTTTATAGTTTTAACCATTATTGATATATCTTGGTCAAAATGTTCAAATGGAAAAATGAGCAGAAAACACCTGGATGAGTTTCTGTCCAGCTCTCACACAGGTAACATATTACCTGTTAACAGGTAACCAATTAACCTTCTCCCTCCGGTCAGGTGAAACGCTCTCTCTCAGACAAACACGGCAACAGGGACGTGAGAAAGTAGCTCAGGTATGGGAGATTTACACAGGTGTTGCAAAAGCGTTTCAGACTCATTAGTGCTCTATGCTCAAGAAGTGTGACCATTGTGTCTGTCTCCATATGTGAGATTTGAAAGACATGAACCTACAGTTGCAGGAAAAGTATGTGAACCCTCAGGTACCCCCACATACTACAAAAATAGATTGATGAAACATAAGGAGTAAGAAGATTTGCTTTTCAGAAGAAGCATTCTCTGATATCCAACCTACAGCAAATCCAAGTTCATATTACTTGGATGTCACATACTTGCTCCTGCATCTGTATTTGTGTTCATCATTAGTGATATTTGCAATGTGTGTGATGCGTGTATTTCTACCATTTTCATCATGTCCACTGGTTTCTGGTGTGCCCTGACGCGGTTCGTCATCTGGAGCCTCGGGGAAGATGACGGCCGTGTCTCCTTGCTGGAGCATCTCCTCAACCAAAGCATCTCTGCTCCTCTCATCCTCATCAGACATGCACTCCTCTTTCACTGCAACACACGCAAACACACACTTACTCACTGCTGTGTCTGTAGACAGAGTAAACACTTGTATGATATGGCCCAGTGCACAAAAAAAATATGAAGGATGAATAATTTGAATCAGAGCAAATACTTAGTGGTGACTCACTATTAAACAGTACATTAGCTAAATACTCAGTGGAGTTTGAGTGGGTATGAGCTTTAGATACATAGTTTCATGTTCGTAGGTATGTACACCCACAAAAACACATATTAGTCCTCGAATGCACATTTACCTATTAAAAGCAAATGAAAAAGAAATGACTCTGGTGCAGCTAATTCAATTTCGGGCTTAATGCACAATCTGAGCTCAACGTCCCCATTAAATGAGCTTCTTTAATTTGAGCAATGTACTCTCGTTCTCTTTTGCTCACAAACGTAAGATTGGTTCAACTAACGATTGCAAATGAACAAGTGAAGGCTTCGGGAGAAACTGAGCCCTCGGGCAGCACACTGTTCTGTGCCTTAGCTATGCGCTCTCTCATGCGTATGCTGAAAATGAGTCCGCAATGTCAGCAATTACAACTAATGGCATTTGCTAGCGAGTCAAAACAACATTCGGAAACACCTGAGGACATTTGTGCATTTGTGTGTCGGAACGATTTAAGAGAATCGTGCAATATGTGAGGAAGGAAAACCAAATGAAGGCTTTTTTGTTTATGTCAGTGTTCTTTTGCTTGTTCTCCCTCTCTTTTTTAGCAGCTCTTTCTGCAGTGCACTCTACCCTTGTCAGCAGTGATGTCTCCATAAGGGAGTCTGATTCACACTGACACTGTTTATTTGTCTGACAAGTAGGATCTTCTCACCATGATATTGAAGGACGTCCTTGATTCTATACAAAGAAGACATATCCTGTCATCGGTGCTATTTTATTTATTTTACAGGTTTGTATTTGAATAAAAAAGTAACTTTTTTGTCTTTTTATATACATTTATTATCAATTAATTTATACATTTTTAAAAATACTATAATAATACATTCATTAATTATAATAATAATAGAATTAATAATTATAGATTTTATTCCAGATTTTACTCTGACTGAAATGGCATGGCTTTAGTTTACAATAATCTACAGAAGCAGAAACATTAATTAATATATTGCATCTATCTACCATTTGGGTTTAATCAAGATGAACAAAATGCAACGTGAAAATAAGTCTAAAAACATTTGAAATATATTGTTAATATTGTGCAGCTTTCTCATAATATTTTTAGTTTCGTCTCATTTTTGATAAAAGCAAACCCTCGGCAAACTAACATATTTGTCAGTAATTTTGCTGAGCACTGGCCATCATGCAAGTAGGCACTAGAATTAAAGAGTAACAGAGCACTATGCAAATGTTATAGATTAATTAGCATATTCATTAAAACTATGCTCTTGGCATTTGCAGAACGAAAAACCACGAACACACTGAAAAAAAGAAACTCTATCATGATCTCAAGTGATTCTAATGGCAAATGTTTCAGTAGGTCCCTCCCAAATGCTCCTGAGAGGTTTACATCGTGTTGAAATCTGGGTGTGAGATGTTCCGCTAGTAAAGAAACAGATGATTACAAGAGCTCTTGCTCCAAGCTTTGCCCTGCACTATCCAGCCATTACAGCATGCTGTTGTCATGACATCACAACACTCCAGTAGCCGCGACAATATCACATTATAAGTGGGCCAGAGATAGACATGAATGTTAGTGAGGCTGGACGAGTGTCCCTCCTCATTCTACACTTAGATCTTTCACATTATACCATTTCCAAGAAACGTTCACAATCTAGGCTCAACACTTTATTACACCACGTTATTAAAGTCCTGTGACATCTTGTGAGGGACAATATCCCCTCGGGCCTTACAATGATAATAAACTGTTGACAGAAGCAGACAGATATTATCTTGTGATTGTACAACAAACTAAAACTTTCTTTGAACAAAAATATATAAGATACGTACTGTAGTCTAAGCTCAGTGAAGTAGCTAACACACACGCAGTACATGCACGTATGATTATACATGACATCTTGACCTTGTGAAACACATCAAGGGTGTGGGTCAGATAAAGTGCACGAGGGCTCTGTGAAGGGCTTGGTTTGATTTGAGGGTGATGCGCTAGTTAGCATGCTAAAGCTCAGTCACATGAGTGTCAAAGCTCACAGATTTACTTTAACTTGGGAAAATTAGCTTGAGAAACTAAAGAAATATGTACAGAATTCTTGTGAGGTACTTTAAGTCTAGATCCACTATCCCTATCCATTAAACCCACTAACAAAACAGTTATGGTTGACTACAGCATTCTCACCGCAGCTGAATGTGAACCAAATCTGATTTTCCGCTCAAATCTGATTCTTTTGTGAGGTTGTTCACATGACCCTTTAAATGAAGCCTGTATCTGATAGTGGTTTGAACACACAACACTCCTAAACTGAAGCAAGTAAAACACTCTAACCTGGAATGCCCATGAGAATTAAATAGGTGGAGGCGTTGTTACGAATTGTACATTGAATAATTATAAGGGCAAAATGACTAAGAATTGTAATAATGATTCCAATGAGTCCAATTCTCACTATTAACTAACTACGACTTTTGCATTAATAGTTAGTAAGGAAGTAAAGATTTGGTATTGGGCAGGAATTGGGTAGGATTAAGGATGTAGAATCTGGTCATGCAGAATAAACCTGTCACAGTCTTGTCTCGTTGTTCATATCCGGGTCCCTTTTATGTATCTTCCAGGTCCTTCATGCTCCTGTCTGTGTCTAATCACGTACCTAAGTCTCGTCAGCTCGTTCCCATCCCATGTTTGTCATTAAATACCCTCCTGTGTTCCTTTGTCTTTGTTAGTTGTTGTTTGTACTATGTTCAGGTTAAGATGAGTGTGGATGTTTTCCGAGATTCTCCGGGTTTGCACTAATAGTGCCGTTTTCTGTTATATATTTAAAATTTTTGGTTTGCGTTTTTGGAATAAAACGTTTTTGTTTGATCTTGTGCTCCTCGTCCTCTTCCGCATCGCACTCGTTCTCAGTGGATGACAAAACCATTAATATCTGCTTTATAAGTACTAATAAACAGTCAAAATCCTAGTATATGCATACAATTAAACAACTAGTTAATAGTGAGCATTGGAACCTAAAATATTTTCTTTGTTAAAAATGACTAAATTACTAATTTTATATACCAAGGATGCATTAAAGACATTTATAATGTTACAAAAGATTTGTATTTCAAACAAATACTGTTTGTTTCAACTTTTTATTCATCAAAGAAACATAAATGTAGCCTTTTCACGGTTTCATAAAATCATAAAATCTGTTGCCCTGTTCTTGTTTTCATGAATCTTATTGTGTGCATCTCGGCATACATCATCAGCGAGCACTACATTTCCCAGAGTTCTCCAGCTTCACTTTTCCTGATTAAAGTTCTGGTGGGATTTCCATTATGAGTCAGGCACTTAAAGCACATTCCCCAGTGACCAATTACTCCATCACCATATGCTCAGGCACTTTAAAACGTAGTCAAATATAGAATGTAATCCTCCCTAACAGTAAAAAATGAGGTAAGTCCATCCACCATGTTCCTTGTTCCATTATGCTAGGAGCCTATGCTCACCGCATTACGTAAATGGCTGATTCCTAATGCCTGTTCAAGAAACGTGTGGTTAAATTACAAGGGAATAGAGTGGTATGACATATCGAATTGGATATACAGCGTCACTATCCATGCGACAGTAATCATGCATTGGTTTAAGGAGTATTTACCCAATAAATGACTGCGAGGGGAGCGTTTTCATCTAAGAGAACATGAGAGCTGACAGTGAGCGAAAGGCCAGTCATCTGATCATGAAGAATGAAGTGCAGAAAAGTAGCATGGACGGAGGGAAAGTAAAAGCGGAGGTTGAGGTAGAGGGGCGCACAAGAATTGTAGCCTTAAAACAAACACAGACAGAGAGACCACAGAGAATCAGCCGTACTGTCTCTAAGTGAGGTGGTACTCTAAAACAGAGATCGATGCCAGGACAAAAAAGGAGAAAGAAAAGAGAAAATAATGAAAGGTGTGGGGTAGCCTGGAATGGAGAGTGAGAGTTGGACTGATAGTGCTGAACCATTATGGCTCGTGGCTGCTTTACAGCCCAGAGCTCTATGAATGATGAGAAGCTTAGGCAGAGAAGTGTATATAACTCAAACACGACATCTCAGAACAGAGAACAATGCACATTACATCTCGGCAGACCAATTTCTCTATGTGACATGCCTCCCAATGGCTCGTATATCTGGGCCTCTTGATGCAACTAAGCCATTGGCAATGGAGAGGCAAAAGCTATGAAATAAAGAAAAGGTACAACAGGTGCTTGGATCCTGTGATGTAACATGTTAAAAGGAAAAAGACGCAAATAATTCTGGAGAGACATTAGAGACTTACAACAACATTTCATTCAGAGCTCTACAACAAAGAAGCAACAGGAGGACAAAGAAAGACAACAAATAGATGAAGTTGGTATTGAGGTAAAAAGAAATATTCGAGAGAGAGTGTGTATGTAGTCCCTTTCTCTTAACTCAGGTTTCTGTGAAATGTTTAAAGCTTGGAGAGCACTCCCAAAAACAATGACTTTCTTCTTGACTGAATCTCTATCCTGCAGAGAGATTCCGGGAGAGAGGAATGAATGAATGAATACTGGCAGAAATTAAAATGACAGAGAACTATTTCTGGAGCCAACTTACATATACAAAGTAGAGGGAGTAGAAATGTACTGAATGAAAAAACTGAACGGGGGATGCTGTGCAAGCAGTTGCCGTGGTTATAGCAGCGGTATATTACCTGCCATGATGCCTGCGTCCCGTAACACTAACCTTAATGCACAATAGCATGCTGGTTGCTCTCACAAAACAGACTTTGTGTTCACCTCTTCCAGCATTAAAAATCCCCACACTGAAGGCAATACATAGTAACCCAAGAACAGGAGAAATATCTTTCGTAAAAAGCAAAAGAGCTCTATTGTATCCCAGTCACCCTCTATCAAGAGCCAAGATGAGATTGTCTTTTTATGATTATTCTAGTCTTAGGTTACGGTGGCATTGGCAAAACTTCTGTGAAATTTCACCTACACAAATTTCCATTGACCACTGCCTATAACCGTGAGGCAATATGAGTCGCAGCTCACACAGACGTCACTATCAAACCAAGCTGCATTCGACTTCAATCCATTGCCAAACCTGTGTACGACAATCACGTGGAATTTTGCCTCCGAAATTTTGCAGAACAACAGTAAATGTGACCGCACCTTAAAGGAGATTCTAAAATAAAACATAAAACCTAGAATTGTGATGATACTGGTGACGGTTAACTATTTGCAACGTACTACCGGATTTTTCACATCACAAGGCGCACTGGCTTATAAGGCGCACGGCCGATTTTTGAGAAAATTTAAGTCTTTTAGGTGCGCCTTACAGTGCGAAAAATACTGTAGTTGATTTGTAAAGTCAGCTAGTTTATCTACAGGGTTTCCACACTTTCTGTGTGGAAATAGGATGAATATCTTGAGGAGAAAAAAAGAATATATTTTCCTTTTCAAGGAAAGTTCACTCAGCTATTTAGGACCAAGTCCTACTTACTGGAATGGGGGAATCCTTAAATCTCACTTTGACTCAATGGGACTTATTCTGTCATATTACACTTTGCAGGTTCTCCCATTCATAAGTAATAGGAGTGTCTTTGTACATCTATAATCTTAGATTTTATCCCCATGTATCATAATATATCTTATTTTTTATATATGCTTTAATTAGTGTGATGGCAGTACGCTGTGCTAAAGCTTTTAGACCGTTTACACCCGAAACCCTCACGGAAAAGCCATACACAGCCAGACTGTGATACATATCTCGCTGTTTTGTGCATTCTGCCACAAGCATTTTAAAAGAGCATGTAATTTAAAAATAGTCTACCTTTTTAAATATTGAAAACACCTGGGTTCTGTCACATCTAGCTGTTTTTCGAACAGAGAAACTTGAACCTTGAGAAACTTGGCTGATCAAGATCAGGCGAACCCAAAATTAGACTCAATATACAGAGCGTTCTTGATAATGATGTGTCACAACGAGGTGGGCTTACCATCATCCCATCTGCCATCCGGGTCGGCGGTCCCGTTAGGGTCATCGTCAGGGGCCACGCTGTCACAGTCAGCCCCGTCCAGGAGACTCCCTTCCTCCTCTACAATGTGAAGCTTATCTTCATCATCTGAGTCTGACTGGCCCTCCAGCACATGACTGTAGTTACTCACTGCAGAGACAGAGAAAACACAACACTTAAAGAGAATGTTAACATATGGAGCCTGCAAATGCTTGCAAACCGCAGAAGGGTTGATGAAACCCTTAAGATTTGGAAAGATGCTGCTGGTGAAAATGACTACAAGATAGAGCCAGACAAGATTAAAGAGAGACACAGCAGCTCAGATGAAACCAATTGTTGAAGCGGGAGAGATGACTGAAGAGATGTAGAGAGATGAAGTGTGCTTAAGGGAATAATTCAATTAAATACCAAATAGTAGTGGAGCAGTTCCTGTGTCTTTCAGTGAGCCAATGAAACAAGACAAAGAATCACTCGAGATTGAATCAATAAATCAGAATGGCTTGTGTTAAAACCATTTGCGGCCAAACGGGTCAGTGTGGACATGGTCAGACGCTGTAATCAAATCATCTCCAACGTATAATGACGATCAGGTGCTGTAATCGTGAGATCATTTACCATTCAAAACAAGAAACATGTCTTTTTATAGGTGTGCTATCAGAAAAAAGGCTTTTTGTAACATTTAAATATCTCTTTACTATTTTGACAAAGAGGAGGGACTGGTTGACCTCCATTTCAGCAGCACAGAAAAAAGAAAGAGATCGAGCAAAAACCATTGATTTTCTGTAGCAGGCCAGACGACCTTAATTAGTAATGTATGTGTTTGCATGCTAGGCTAAGTGTGATTTGACATTCTATTAAAACAGCAGATGACAGAGTGGTAAGCTCACCCAACAAGTTCTCATTCGTTAAAGGTAAGTGCTGGCAGGACAAGGCCTCTAATGGAGCATGCGTAAATCAAACGCTCAGATTTATAAATTCAGCTAAAAGAAAGACCCAGTAACAGGAAATATCCAGCCTCATATGAAGAGATTGTGGCCTTCTAAAGAATATGTATTATTGTTATTGTTTGCTTAAAAATGGAAAATTCTGTCATCATTTACTAACCCACATGTCAGTCTTTCCTTTGAGGAACAAAAGAAGAATTTTAGCAAAACTAGATTTTTTTTTCTATGGTCAATGGGGTCCAAACAGTTGAAGCATTCTTCAAATTTTATCTTTTATATTCCACGGAAGAAAGTAAGTCTTTGGAGTGACATGAAGGTAAGTAAATTATGTAAAAATTCAAAATGTTTTGGATGAAATCTCTGAAATTTTTCCAATATAGATACACATATAGGCCCGGATTCACAGACAGGGCTTAGATTAAGCCAGGATTAGGCCTCAGTTCAATTAGGATATTTAAGTAACATTTATAAACATGTATTAGAAAAAAACATCACTGGTGTGCATCTTGAGACAAAACACTGACATAATTTAAGATGTGTCTGAGCAAGTCGCTTTCAGTTCAATAAGCTCAAACAAGTATTTTAGTCTGGGACTAGGCTTAAGCCTGGTTTTTGAAACTGGGGATACATGTACATGACACAAAAGACTGACAATATGTGTGAATCACTGTTGACCATACAGACCAGGTGCATGGAAAGAAATAGGTGTGCAGAAGTGCCTTCCTCTCTATCCTCCTCCTCATCCTCTCTCTCTCTCTCTCTCTCTCTCTCCATTTCTTTCCCTGTTCTCGCTCTCCGTCATTCTTCTTTTCCACTCATCTAAGTACCTCTCTCCGGCCAAATCAATTTTCCTTTGAGAGGAGCAAAGTCAGCAGAGGGGCTGGCCATAGATTGTCAGACACACACACACACACACACACACACACACACACACACACACACACACAATATCTCTTCTACTGGGCTTATCTGGCACATTTACATTCAGCTGATTTTGTGCTTTTTGTTGCACTCTTTAACCAACTCTCTCTCTCTTTCTCTCTCTCTCGCTCTTCCTCTCACACTCTCAATCCTTTTTATTTCCCTGGCCAGTACTTTCATTCTCCACCTATTCTGTGCATGTACAAACCTCTTAACCTCTTTCTTTCTCTCTATCTTACACTTCATCTTTGGTTTTAAGGTCAAGGATCACAGTAATGACCTGTGGCGTGTCTGAAAGTAGTCTCTACGTGTACCATGGTTAAAAAAAAGCTGTCTACAGCAAAATAAAATTTAGAAAAACACAATCATAAAGACAGAACCATCGCTCAATAGCTACAGGTTCTGTCAAACCTATCCGAGTGATGCACGGATCACCACAACAGTCAATTCGGTGTACTGTGAAGGAGATGCTACCAATCCCATCAGGCTGTTCAGCCGAGGGAAGCAAACGGTGTGGCTAGTCAGCAGAAGACAGAAGTAAAGGGACAGCAGAGAGTGTGTGAGCTCACTGTGAATGATCCATGACAAACAGCCATGAGCCTTGTTCCGTCGTTCCACATGAGAGATTTCATTACAGCCTTCAGGAGGTACACACAGGAAAAGTGACTAAACAAACACTTTACCAAGAAAGGAATAGCTCACATTAGGCTGGAGATTTAAACTAAAACTGTGTGAAGGCATGGGAAAAACAAACTGCACTAAATAAAAAACACACAAAACATTCAGCATCTGTCCCTTAAAATAGAGAGATTAGAGGTCAGTGTTAAAAAATACAAATTTCAGCATTGCCATCACACTAATAAATTTTATTTTAAAAGATATTAACATACAAAACAGTTTAGATAGTTCTTTCACACAATATTACTGCTTTAACTGTATCTTTGGATCAGATAAAGGCAGCCTTGGTGAGCTTAAGAGACATTAAACATTACTTAACCCTAGTGTATATGGATTGTACACATTAACTGCCTTTATATTGTAGGAAATATTTCACATGGAAATCAACATATTTAGTTGATCAATATATTTTTCAAAACCCTGTTACATAGAAAGAAGATGACGGAAAGGTATATTGGACTACAGCTCATTGTTTTTGTAGCTTGCGTACGAACCACCAGGCCAAGGCTCTACTATTACCATAAATATATAAATATCTATATTATATTATATATAGTTATATAAATGCTTGGTAAATGTACTTCCTACATTATCTCTCAAAATATCACATACTCTTGTCCACATACAAACATTGACATTCCACCAAAACCTTCAACGGTCTTTGCATGTGTTGTCGGCATGCACAGCACTATGAATATGTCAAGTCAGCCTCTGAAACCATTAGCCTAATGAGTCTACATTCCTACAGGTCAGTCAGTTTTCTAGCTATGCCTCAACTATGGATTTTACAATCAACCTAGTGAGGTGATATGTTGACTGGGCAAAAACTGGAATCCAATCTGCTACTCTATACCTGGATGATAAAGCCTCTATTCCCAGAACTCCAAGTGATTCTCCAAAGCAAACATGTTCCAGGCCACTTAATGCCCTTTAGGGCACTGCAGTGACATCTGTCAAGACACACTGATAAATGCCAGTTAAAGAGTTCCCTAAATTAGTAAACATACACAACTCATTTGGGTAGAGCTCAACTGCTTGTTACCAGTACTGTACATCAAATATGGAGACTTTAAATAATGAATTAAATGAATTAACTTTCTTCCATCTAAACTCCAGCTCAGATAAAATGACACATGAGAATCTGAGGCAGACGAGAGTTATTGATTTGTCATTTAAGAAGGTGAGCTGCAGGTTTCCCATGAGTCTTCGCCTCAAAGAACATTCTCATCTGCTACTTGCCCTCTCGATCTTTATGTAGAGGTTATTCAAGCACAAGCATAATGGGATTTAGACAAGTAGGACATGATACTGTTTCAAAATTAACAAAAAAATCTAGAAATGCACCAATATCAATATTCAACAAAAATGTTTATGCTATATAAACTAACAACCGATACCAATCTATAGTACTGATATATTGTGCATCCCTACTAATGTGTTGAAAACATGAATGTCTTGAAAACATAAATTATATATAATAATTACCTGACCTTTGCATAGTTTGCTATTCTGAGAAGATACATAGAATTAGTCAGTCTAATCAAATGTGCTAAGAGAACAAACAGTGCGTTAAATCTTTCAGGAGTGTCTCTCTTCTGGAACACTCTTAGCAGAACATATTAATCACTGTGGCCTGTGGTGTAAGAAAATAATCGCTGGGGCACACGATACCTCGCTGAGGATTCTGTTCATGGGATTTATCACCAATGAAGGGATCTTGAGTTGGTCAAAAGAGCAGTAAATTACAGCATGCTTTCCTCTTCACAACGACAGCCACGTTTACCTCCCAGAGTCCTGAGCTTTGCATTGCTGGTCTTTTTCACTTTTGTATGGAAAGTAACTGGCTATATACCTGTAAGTCTGCCCGAACTAACATATGACAACACGAGGTGGATGATCTCTACATAAAAACCCTTAATGGCCTATAATTGGGTTTCTATTGCAAACACAGCTGTCTTTATGGCTTATGAACGTGTTTTTTTTCCTAAGCTATCTTTGCGGCGAGAGAATGGGTGTTTGTTTTAGAAGGAGGCTACAGTAAGAATGGATAGTTGGGTTTTTTCTCTCGTTTGTTCATCCAGGAGTGAGAGTGCTTCTAGTTCGTTCCTCCAACCCTGGTGAGAGAAGCTATGTGTGGAATGTCCAATCATAACACTCTCCCTGAGTGGTTGGACCATAACGGCAGATTGCTGTGTCGGCTTTTTTTTAACCTTCATTACAACAGAAACATACTGCATTGTTGCTTTTCAGCAGCAAAGACTAATTAGTGGTGCATTTTACTGTTGCTCACACTAGCTTTAGCCGATTTAAACAAACCTCTAAATTTTAAACTTTGGTGCGCCTCTAGTCTCTCAACATTTGTAATTTGGACTTGAATGATTCCTCAAATCATGCACTTTGATGAGGATAGGTGTACTGATACTTTTCAAAGTGATTTGACAATTTTTGTCTAGAGGATGATTAAACAGTAAAAAAAACATATATGTACTTTGAAGGTTGGACATGAGATTTGATTTGTGCCAATAAGCAACTTACTTGCACCCAGAACACCCTAGCAACCTTACAACAATGCCTTATGAAACAACCCCATAGCAAAAAACATCTTAACAAAGCCTTAGCACCCACCAAAAACAGTCACTGTGATTTTTCCAAGACATTCCTGTCTGAAAATGTAGTCCTAACCCTAACCCCATGCCCACCCCTAAAACTAAACCTACCCATAAATTATCCCTAAAATCAAAGGGAAATGAGAATAACACTTGTGTAGAAGCACCTCACCCTGGTTGTAAGAATAAACTTGACAAACGGTAAGCTGTAAGTTGATTTGATGACTTGGTGAAACCAATTTCACCTACCAAGAACACCCTAGCAACCTCATAGCCATAACAATGCCTCAGCAACCAGCCAGAACAATATAGCAACCACCTAGCAATACCTGAGCACCCACAAATGCAAGTTCTTAACTCCATAACATCTTAACTGCATAGCACCTACCAAAATACACTAGTAAATGTATAGCAACCACCTAGAACACCCTAAAAACACTTTAGAAACCTCACTGCACTCACTAAAAAAACACTATAGCAACACCTTGGTAACCACTCAGAACTCAGAACCATATAGCGAAAATCTAGTTAGCCCTATACAAGCCATTTTGTAATACAAGTACCTGTGAAGAGAACGATGGGAAATCAAACCTGTGGAGTGAATAGATCCTGATGGATGTTTCTGTCAACAACTGTAAAGTTTGTAAAGCAGCAGCTCTAATAACTGTCTAACGCATAGCTGGATTTGTGATAGTGTGTAGTATGTATTCATACAGAAGCAGCGTTGGAGGAATGAAGAAACAGTCTGCACTATAAATGAGCTATATATAAACTAAAGCTTTAATACACACAAACACGCACTTATCGTGTGCCAGAGGTGTTCGAAAACGTGCAGTAAACCCTTCTGGACCATACATGCTCTGACTGACTGGCAATCCTTTACTACACAAACTTTTTTTCACTGGCAAACACACACACACACACAAAGTGTCACGGGCTTCAAACCACATCCCCACCCAGCATTCTTTTATCTCGCACACACTTTAACCACAACAAGACAGAGCCATTACATCAAACAAAAGCCTGTCACCGCACACATCTCTGTGCGTCTGGGGAGTGTGCAAACCCACTCCTGAGAAAGAATTGGATTCCACATGCGGCCTGTATCATTATGTTTCTGTTCTCAGTTTTCAGAGGCTGGGCTTTGAGCTGCACACTTTGCTCTGGGCTGTAGGGGGCAATCTGTTCCCTAGGAGATGTCACAGAGGCAACAAGAGGCAGATGGAACACAGCATGGCCCAGTTTGTAAAGCATTTAGCATTCATGTGATATGCGTCTCTGTTCCTAATGTCAGAGAGGAAGAGAGATGGGAAAAATAAGAATGCACTGATAATAAAATTCAGACTGAGATCAATAAGCCGATAATAAGTATTGAAAAATATGAAATAAGAAAAACAAAAAAGTGGAAAGTGGATCTCAAGGAGTTATTGGCTAAAATACTTTTTGCCAGTCCATATTTACTTGATTTTATTTAATATTTTCACAAATTTACATGTTCATGGTTTGATGTTGGTCAATGGTCAAGTAAACATATTTTATTTTGACTGTTAAAATTGACTCATGCTTCATTCACTTTTAGTTGTGATAGTGCCTCAGTTCATATTACATTCACAATCCCAGTAATCCCAGTTTTAGGATCCCAGTAAAACGGAATAATATTATTATTTTTATTATTATATCATTAGAATTAATTGTTATTTTTATGCTTTAACTCTAATTATATAAGTTCAGACAGAAATATATTACTGTTGTAAATTACAATTGCAAATTAATATTTGATCATTTTATTTTACACTATGTAACAGTCAGTTACAATGCTACTTATGTCTGCGTGATATATGTGCTCTTAAGTGAGCATTGTACTTAAACTATCTCTATCCTTCAAGTTAGAACTTCAAGACAGTAAAAGAAAGTGCAAAAACAGATTGGTCTCTAAAATTAAATCTCCATTACTGACTACAATATAAGTGCCAATAGGTGAATCCCTATGGAAAGAATATCAAGTCAAAGTGGTATACAGCAGTTTGAAAAAGAGTTTGCCCCGTTTCTGATTTCTTATTTTTTTGCATGTTTGTCACACTTAAGATCTTCAGATCATCAAACAAATGTAACCATTTGTCAAAGATAACACAAGTAAACTCAAAATGCAGTTTTTAAATGAAGGTTGTTATCATTAAGGGAAAACAAAATCTAAACTTACAGGCCCCTGTGTGAAAAAGTGTTTGCCCCCCAAACCTAATAACTGGTTGGGCCACCCTTAGCAGCAACAACTGCAATCAAGCATTTGCGATAACTTGCAATGAGTCTTTTACAGCTCTGCGGAGGAATTTTGGCCCACTCATCTTTGCAAAATTATTGTAATTCAGTCACATTGGAAGGTTGTTGGATTCAGGTTGGATATAGGATTCAGGTCAGGACTTTGAGCAACTCCAAAGTCTTCCTGTTGTTTTTCTTCAGCCATTCAGAGGTGGACTTGCTTCTGTGATTTGGATCATTGTCCTGCTGCAGAACCCAAGTTCACTTCAGCTTGAGGTGACAAACAGACGGCTGGACATTCTTCTTCAGGATTTTTTGGTAGACAGTAGAATTCATGGTTCCATTTATCACAGCAAGTCTTCCGGGTCCTGAAGCAGCAAAACAGCCCTAGACCATCACACTACCACCACCATATTTTACTGCTGGTGTGATGTTATTTTTCATAAATGCAGTATTACTTTTACGCCAGATGAAATGGGACACACACCTTACAAAAAGTTCAACTTTTGTGTCACCAAAACTCTCAAAAGTCTTTCAGTGGTTTTCGTCTTGGAACTTGGACCATAACCAAGTGAGGTTTAGAATTCTTTAGATGTTTTGGGGTCTTTTGTGACCTCTTGGATGAGTTGTCTCTGTGCTCTTGGGGTAATTTTGGACGGCCAGCCACTCCTGGGATGGTTCCCCACTGTCCCATGTTTTCACCATTTGTGGATAATGGCTCTCCCTGTGGTTCGTTGGAGTCTCAAAGCTTTAGAAATGGCTTTATAACCTTTTCCAGACTGATAGATCTCAGTTACTTTCTCATTTGTTCCTAAATATCTTTGGATGTTTGTTCAAATGCATGATGTTTAGCTTTTGAAAATCTTTTGGTCTACTTCACTTTGTCAGGCAGGTCCTATTTAAGTGATTTCTTGATTGAGAACAGGTGTGGCAGTAATCAAGCCTGGGTGTGGCTAGAGAAATTGAACTCAGGTGTGATAAACCTCAGTTAAGTAATGTTTTAACAGGGACACTTTTTAACACAGGGTTTGGATTTTATTTTCCCTTAATAACCTTCATTTAAAAACTGCATTCTGTGTTTACTTGTGTTATACTGACTAATTGACTAATACTTAAATTTCTTTGATGATCTGAAACCTTTAAGTGTGAAAAATATGCAAAAACATACACACCACTGTATATGTAACCACTTAGATTTTTTCCCACTTCCTGCCCTTTGGGAGTCAGCACACACGTCATGGATGGCGATGGCGCCGCTTTGCCCTGCTAAAAGCGGCACTTCACAAGTGCATCATTATCCAGTCAATGCTAAGACACTAATTAGTCGCAGAAGGCTGTCTTCATTCATTGAGGAAGAGTACATGTCTAGTACAAACACCTTGCTAATGTACACTTAGTTTGACTACAGGTCCATGAGTGACAAAAGTGTTAACATCGATGTGCCAAGAGAAGAAATGCATAGCGAGGAATACATGCATGTTAGTGCGTGTGTGTTTGAGCAAGGGTGACTTTGAGAATTCATGAGGTGTGTCTGGCCTTCACATGAGAGTATGTGAGTGTATTTTGAGCTAATCTTGCTCAGCGCAACTGGGTTCTTCTAAATAAGGTCAGAGAGCGTGGTCATACCTGCACTATGATAACAGACCGCACAGCTTCAGTTCGTCAGCTCTTGCTTTAGCATGTTTATGTTTGAGGTAAGAACGACTCCATTCACAGGCATAATACTCTCTCATATCCGTGGTGATTGGCTAGGGTCTTATTTAAACTCTAAAGTGTCTAAGAGAAAGTGATACTGCTAAGTGTGAATTTTATGGCAGTGCATTACCTGTTAGTGAAAGTATGGGCAGTATGTTGTGGCACTCGTGCATTATCAAAGCCTATCTGTGCAGTGCTAGACTTTGTGTTTGTGCTCCACCGGTCTGTAGATATAAAGAGGAAACATCTGTCGTGCCTGCTGGGTAGTCAGTCAGTCTTGTACCTGCAGATATGGTTCACTAACCTGAACCTTCTTTCGTATAGTTTCACTACCTTCTCTGCGTCAGATCTGCCTCCCTCTATCCTCACACTTGTCTTCATAAGCAGATCAGACAGCGGTTCAGTGCCACCCATGGTCAGAATGCTGGATTTAGACGCTAACATAACACACTTTGTTTAGGGTGGGAAAGTCCCATCGTCAAGGTAACCTTACCAAAATGAACACAAGAATGCACAAAACTGTTGTATGAGAACACACAGTCATAACCACACACCTGTGTCAACAGGAAATGGGGATTTCTCTTCTCTCTCCCACTCAAATGCAACTGATGAAATATATATGTTACATGCATATATTTATATTTTCAGTCATCAACCTACTTCTGCATTTATTTTGCAGATTGTGCTTTGAAAAACTCTGAATCTGAAACATAATTTCAACCACTATTAATCCTCCTGAGCTATAAAATGTGCCTCTGTGAATAAGCTTCCCTGGTTGGTGGTTTTTCCAGACATGTAATAGTGTCTGCTCACTCTCTTGGACACAAACACCATCCAAAAGTTTTAATCTATGAAATGATCAATAAAAGAATGAGTGAATGAGCCAGTGATGTCTAGACGAAACATTGAACAGTCTGACTAACTCAACCAAATTGAACAACATACATAGATACACTTGTTTATGCACACATCCCAACCAACACACAGTGTGACTCAGACAAGATTAGTCACTTTAAAACCATCTGAGTATATTTGTCAATGTGTGTATGTGTATTTGTATGCATGTGTGAGTGTGTGTGTGTGTGTCAAACAGCACATCGGTTGAGTAAAACAAACAGAACTGAATATTTTGTTTTGAAGAAAACATAATCATGTCAAAAAAATATTATAAAAGAGATAGTTCTGATCCTGGATGCTATTTGGTCAAGCTGATTTAAGAAATATTATTTATATGCTACTACAGTTTTAAAAAAATATTTTAAATTAGCCTTTCAATGACCAAAAATTATTTTTAAAGATGTTAATTTTAGTTAACAATAACAACAGTTGTGATAAGCTACAACACCAAATATAATAACAGCTTTTATGACATCAGTCAAATTTTGATTTTGACTGGCTGGTGCTTTTCTCTCTCAGTGAAACTAAAAAACACCAGATTAAACTGGCCTATGGTCCAGACCGACAGGAGGCCCACTCGCAGTCTCAGCTGTTGGATTGTGGGAACAGGTGAAGTGAGCAGCAAGGATGACTATTCTAGTTAAAGGGGTGATGGGGGAGGGGGAAACAGATAAGTGGTCCCTCTTTTCCCGACCTAAAATAGTCAAAATAACATCATTCAGAGGCATTTGATCTGTGAGCTATTAGGCGGTGAGTATATACAGTGGTTAAGAAAAAAAACTGTTAATAACTTGAAAAGACAACGCATCGCTGTCAAAGTCCATATTCATCTGAACGGAGAATTTGCCCGAGGCAGATCCTGTCACACATGGTCAGAGAAAGGAAGACTGAGAGAGAGGGGGCTGCTCAGACTCTTGTATTTAAAGGTCAGGTCTCATAAAGCTGATCATTCAGACAGCCTGACACTTACAGAGGTGAAGAGATGCCACAGGCGTACACACAAATTCACAACACTCCCACTGGAGGCAGAGCGATGAGTCAACAAAACAACCCCAGAAACTCACCCACGTCACACTAAGAAAAAGCACAGATCTGCAAATTTCACTCTGTTTGCTTCACAGGCATGTGCAGCTCGCTCTCTGGTAACTGTAAAGACACCAAAAATAATTTACACTATAGTAGGCGACACATAAGGGGTTTCAGATAATGCTGAAATAAATGTAATACAATGCAAGTGAGACATAGAGAATTAAAGTGAAATTAGCACAATATTAATTTAGAACGAACAAAATAATTGTTATTATCCATAGGAAAGAAACTATTTGCAAACAATTATTGGCCAATACTAATAATTTGAAAATACACAAATAACGATTGGTTAATTGCTGTGAGGTTTTACTAACTTTATCATCAACAGCATTAAATTGATCAAAAGTGACAAACAAAAAATCTCAAAGATTCTTTGAGCTCTGCTATTGTCTGACCGAGCCCCAGAAGGGTGTCTTGTTCCTGGGCAGTGAGGTGGGGTTGAGCCCCCCGTCTCCTGGAGCTCACTGATCCATCCAGTGCTGCTCCATTACACACTACTAAACGGGCAGGACAGCAATCACTTACACAATCAAGGGCAGCCGAGATATATCTAACCTAACCAGCCATGAGAGAGTGTAAGTGTGTGTGCTGAGACACACAGGGAGAAGAGAAAAAAGTAACTGGATGTCAGTGTAGTCACTAATTACAAGAAGTGACAAGGATCAGTTGTCCTGTTTTTACTTTAATCCCCAATCACAAGATTTTAACGGCCTCCCTACAGATACACACATGGAGCACTATTTACAGTCAACATGAAGCAACATCCTCAACCCATTTTATTTCACTAATGCAACCTACTGTACTGTATTTCAAAGTGAAACGTGATATTCAACAAGAAAAATGTGATGCGGTTCTGGCTTTTATCCATCAGCTTTAGAATGAATTGCAAAAAGTGTGCATTAGAAATTAGAATGAAGCCAGGTGGCTGGAGGCTGAGCAATATGCATGAAAGATTACAAACACAAACATTTGTCTCTTTGGAAAAGCTTGGACCAATGAAAAGTGAATAATGAGATCAGAAATGTGTACAAAGATAGTAAACAGGGCCTTTTATGGTAAAACAGATAAAATGGCCTACTGGACAGATAGATGATGTCACCAGGGACAGATCTATTGACATATTGAAGCTTCTCTTTGTCTGTGACTTGTGTGTACGCGCGCGTGTGTGTGTGTGTGTGTGTGTGTCAGAGAGAAAGAGAAAGATGTACACTGACAGAAATCAATGTGCACACTGACAAATCGCTCAATGTAAAACAACACAGACCTCTAATTTCCTCTCACCTTTACTAATGGGATCTCTGACCTAGACAAGTGCACACACAACACATTCATTATTTGCTTTAATACGACACGGAGCTTAAATGTTGCTATACAGAATCGTAAGAGCATTTGAGAGGAGCGTTTGTATTGAACCATCCACACTGACCTAATTCTATTAGTCAATGTGACCCTGAACACAACCTTTCCTGTGATAGTTCCCGACACACTTTTAAAAGATAGTGTTATAAATTTTAGGACAAGTTGAACATTTGTGTCCGCGTTTGTCCTTTAAACTTTGCAGATCCTTTGACACTTCAGGAAACTCACATATGCAGCTTTTAATAAACACAATGGGAGGTTGTGACGCAATGCTGTGCAGAGAAGTGTGTGTGTGTGTGTGTGTGTGTTTAGTGACTGATAGACGGTTTGTCCCAGATTCCCTCTTAAGTGCAAAGGGGGAAAAGCAAAAGAAAAGAGAGGAAAGGAGAGGAAAGCACTGAAAGCTTTGAAGCAGACCCAAAGGTAGTTTTGGTTTTGTTGGTACATTTTAAAGATAAAACCCTTTTTTCATCTTGTTTTCTATTATACAACAGTTAGTTTTGGTCCTATAATCTGTTCTAAAAGTGTTGATATTGGTATAACAGCGTGTTTTACTGTTTGCAGGATTTGTCAGCAATACAAAACTGTTAACTTTGAATTGTTATTTCCGTTGGCGGAGCGAAATGCTCACAATAACTCTAAAAGCAACTAAGTTAGACAATTACTGCCTTTATATGCAGAAAACAGGAACTTAAGCCACTATATGTAATAATGGCTATACATTTTGGGGGAGTTTCCAAGTTGTAAAACTCATTCACGTCTTTTGGCAAAATGTGTAATTTTGTAAATTCTAAACTTTTTAAATGTACAGGGTTTAACTTAAATTTACATTTATGCATTTGGCAGACACTTTTATTCAAAGCGACTTATATTGACTTCAAAATACACATTGACACATTCTAATCAGTTCTTGCTTTCCCTGGGAATCAAACCCGTGACCTTGGCATCGCAAACGCCACACTCTACAGTTTGAGCCACAAGAAAGCGTAAGTATAAATTTAAAATGTAACTTGACCAATGTGACTGTAAACACAAAGTCCAGAGACACGTTCTTTAAAAGTTGATTAACCTTGAGATGAAAACTTTAAACTTGAGTGGTGTGTTATGTGTGAGAAGAAGTGCAAAGGTCAAAGACTTCCAGCACATGCTTATGTAGAAATCAACGGTAAAGCAGAGCAATTGAATGCAAAAATGAAATGTGCTCTGTTAATGAACACTTAGTTCCTCAATATTTTTATATAGGAGCATTAATATTGTGAAGAAACCAAAACGATTAATTTTAGTGATGTGAAAACTGCCACCAAAAGCAAATAATTAACTTTGCTGATGTGAACAGCTTAGAGAAAAATCTCCAAGTTGTCATCTCATAATTACAGTAATTCCAACGAGACTTCAATGCAGCACAAATCTATAAACACTGTCTGAAACCAGAGTCAGAAACACAGAGCAACAAAGCATGACTTCTTCATAAGCACCTGGAACATTATCAATAAAGAGTTCAAAGAGACGCATCGTTTGCTTTTTAATTATTTGATGAAATGAAAAGAAAACAGGAAGCGTGTGTATATGCAGATGAGTGGCGTGGTTTTGTGGACATGTTATTTGTCAGGAATGTGAAGCACGCTCTCACTCTCATTGGGCTAATGGCATTTGATTTTTGTAGCTAGGCAACACTCCCATGCGTGACATTTACCTGCCAGACCAAATAACCAAATACAAAACATTCACATACACACACATTAACACATGCAGATGTGCACAAAAGCAAGAGGGAAAAATGCAGAATGGTCTTTGTTCATTCAGAATGTGTTGATCTACATGAGGGTCTTCGTCATCAGCGGCGTAGCGAAGAGACCATAGTGTACACTGATCATCTGCTGATCTTCATCACACGCCTCCACACACACACCCACACACTAATGACACCACATACACAACAACCACTGGTCAAATAGGCTAATCGCTCTCTCAAACAATTAGAGTGGAATAATAATAATAATACAAAAAACACCAGAACATCCTCTTAATCTGAGACAAACAAACAGCATGTCAGATAAACAACAGAGATCAGAGATTATAATCATCTGATTGCAGTCTACACACACACACACATACACACACACACGTTGGTATAGGTTTATGGGGGCATTCCATAAGAATAATCGTTTTAATACTGCACAAATTTACACAAAACCTTTTTATATTTTTTATAAAGAAATAAATGAGTATATTTATGTTGCACTTTTAATTATATGAATTACATTAATGTAGGGGGTGAGGGCTGAAACCTAAATACACACTACAATATAAAGACTTTACATCCTCATAATGTAGGTCAAACCAGTCCACCCACCAACACACACACACACACACACACACACACACACACACACACACACACACACACACACACACACACACACACACACACACACACACACACACACACACACACACACACACACACACACACACACACACACACACACACACACACACACACACACACACACACACACACACACACACACACACACCTGTGGGTTTGCATCAACAAACAGTCTGTGAGTCTAATGATTATTACTCTAAGACATGATCTCTGGACTATAGGCCAGCATTATAAGCATGTTCTCTAAGCCATAACGTGTGTGTGTGTTTGTGTGTGAGAGAGAGACAGAGAGAGAGAGAGAGCGCTTTACAACAAGGCTTAAATGCTCTTCTGCACAAAGATTGGTGGAGAAGTTGCCCCTCCTGGCTCCCTCTTTTAACCCCTAGTTCTCTTTATTGACACAGAGTGAGCATAATCAATCCAGGTAACACAGTATTTCCTTCTGATTTTCCCATAAACATATTAGGGGCCCAAAACACTTACATCTATACAAGAGCAATGCAACACATTTCTCTGACCACATTGAATGTGAAACTGCTACTTGATGTGACAATAACAGCCAATTCAAAAATATTTGATGTTTAATGAACAGTTGAAGTGGACGTGGAGTGGATGAGACTACAGACAAATTGTTCTGTCGCTTGTCGCTTGTTATGGCTAGGCAAGGTAAGACAGAAAAACTCAAAACATGGTGCTATGCCACACTTTCAAATGTATAAATGTCACAAAATATCAGAATAGAATGTTTTTTTTTTTAAAGTACACTTTAGTGGAATGTGGTATATCATACACTGCACTTAACAACATGTTTATTCCATTAAGACACTTGAGTGAAATTGAGGCAAACCCAAATACACACACACACACACACACAAAAAGTTCATTCTGGTTTAAGTTCTAGCATCATTCTGTTCAGACTCAAACATGTTCTCAAACACGAAAACAGAAGTTTATACATACTGAAAAACGCTCTGGAAAGTATTAACTCGACAGGTGTGTGTTCTTGTGTGTGTGTGTGATTTGTTCATTCAGCTGAATCCATTCCCCAATGAGTCTCCACTGCCAGGGCCACGTCACACTAGAACTGACGTCTTTTCCTGTGCCGTTTTACAGTCCTTCCCCCTTCCTTTTTCTATCTTTAACAACGTCTTTTCCTTATTAAAAAAGGAATCAAACGGAAACTGAACGAATGGAAGTTATCAGAACACACACTAGAGCGCTACGTGTGTGTAAACCAGGTGTGCTCCAGACCTCTACTCAATCCTCCCTGCGCCTGGATCTCATCCTCCTCTTATATCTCCAGACAGCTTTATTAAGTCAGCACAGAATCCATGATAAAGAAAAACTGTGACGTCTCTGAGCTCTCAAGAATATCTGGTGCTACTAGATGATTTATAATGAGTCAGTACCGTAAATTCCCCCTGACTTCTAATTATGGCTTTGTCTCAAAACCTGCTGCACTACCTATCTAGGCAGAATGGGTATGTTTTCAGAGACAGCCAGTAGATCATCTTAAGCTATTGGTATCATGAGAAATTTCTGTGGTTTGTCTCCGTAACTGTGAGTAACTGCTTGAGTTCAACTGGTGTTAATGAACTCTGCCAGTCCTTCTGCCACCATCACCCGTGACGTGGTGATAAGAAAGTGACATGTTTTCCTTAAGTGAAAAGACTGAAAGGGATGCTTTACTGGGAAAAAGAAGAGTATATCGTGTTTGTGCTGGAGGGCATATTCTCCAGGTCTCGGAAGAGGAAGAAAAAGAAAAGGAGAAGTGAAAAAAGTAGAGAGCTTGTTGACATTGGGCCCATATTTAACCGCCTACACACCAGCCTGTGCTTTGATGTAGCAGGAGAAATTAAAAAAGGGTGGAACAGAGAGCTGAAAGAGAGAGAAAGAAAGGAGCAAGAAAAAGAACAGAGAGACGAGGAAAGAAAAACACACCAAAGTCATCAACGTCTCAGTTTCAAAGTGAGGGAGAAAGAGAGAGGAGAGAGCGTGAGGTCAGGCTACCATATTAGTGGCTGAGCATCTCATGCAAGGAGAAAATATCTTAGGCTTTTAGCATTGTGAGTTTGCTAAGCATCACTTTTAAAATTGCTCATACTTAGAGGTTCGTTCAAGTTATGTAAGATCATGCAAAAACCTTAAAACTTTACCTTTTTCCAGGTAAACAAACTGTTTAAGAACAAAAATCTATTTTTTATTCCAATAATTCTTATTAATTTCCTATTCATTCAAAATCATCTCTTTTTAGTAAGAGCAAGTCATTTGATTTCGGAAGGATCACTTGACACTGAAGACTGGAGAAATGTAATTGCCATCACATGAACAAATTTCTTTTCAAATGTATTAAAATAGAGTGATATTTAATGATAATAATGCTTCACAACATTACTTTTTTACCATATTTTTGATCAGTAAATGCAGTCTTGGTGATCATACTTCTCGATACTGTAACGTGTCACACATTTAATAGCGAAAGATGCCATTCTAACTCATAAAATCTGTTTTCTAAGCAAAGAACCTCAGGTTAAGACCAGCATGAAATGTTGTTTCAAGCAGTGAACTCATGTTATTATTCTGAGCTCCAGATATAGAGGAATAAAACAGAGGATCCAATGTCTGACAATTAAGCTTGACTTTTCTTCACACCGTACCTCACACACACACACAGTTCATACTATCCACATCCTCTCTTCTCGTGACACTGCCACAATGGCAGAATTCCCACCAGCCCTTATCAGAGGTAATGTACTTCCTGGGTCATGACCTTGGCAGGAAAAACCTCAACTTCCTGTTGAACTCGCCACGACCCGATACGCTTTTTCTGTTGAGTTTTCCATGACGTGATGTTCCCCAGCCGTTCAAAAGAGTGGCGCACTTTTACTCCCCAAACTCTCTCACGGTTTATACTACTAAACGGCAGCTTAAATCTTAAACAAGATTAATCTGAAAAAGGTACACACTCTCAATCTAAATCTGATAACTAAGAAAAATTTGAGTATTTCAAAAAGTTCCATCAGATTATTTTGCAATAATTGATTTATTTAGGATTGAGTTATTCAAGGCTGATCTTCTGCAAGTGCTGCAAAAATCTCTTTTAAGGGAAACTCACACTTGTGCAGCCTAACGTTATTCATTTTTAATGAGAGTTGGCAATTTATGGTGACATGAGTGACAGGAAGGATGCTACAAAGTTGACTTTGAGTTCAACTTTATGCAAATGTGCCTAAAACCAATGGGAGGCTTGTGAGTTCCCAGATGATACATTTAGATATAGTATTTAACACTACTAACTTGGCAACATCCAGCACCGCTTTACTCACATGCACGCACTAACACACTGGCTACTTTCGATAATAGCAGTTTATTTTGCTGGAGTGTTTACATTCCACAGTGTTTCAGTCTTTCCAAGGATCAGAAGAGGAGATAGATGATGCATTATTACAACCAGACATGCACACACCCACTCAGTGTCAGTTCAGTGAGGTTACATCAATGCAACTGTCAAAGCTACACATGACATCCAGACCTCAAAGATGTTGATACACACCTGAAGGGATGACTGATGAATTATGATTGTTGGGTGAACTATCTCTTTAAATATCTTACACAAAAGGCTTCCAATTTACTTCTAGACTGTTATATAGCCTTTTTAAATCGCCAAACCTTTACTTAAACCTCAGATTTCCATTAAGACATGCTTATTAAGCCTGCATGGTCTTCAGAATGTAGGCAAAACCTGAGCCATACACACACCTGTGACCTGAAGCTAGATTCATATAAACCATAAAAGCTCTTTTAGGATCTAAATGACCTCAGGACCCTGATTTAATCTGTCTAAACTCAAAACATCACACTGCCAGCCAACGGCAAAAACAGCCATGGTTATGTCCTGATTTCCTACTGTAAATCCCAATGCTAGCATGCCAAAATCCTTTCACTGCTCCACAACAGAGATCAAAATATCTGACAAATGACAGTCAAACTCTAGATCAGTACGAACCCGAGGGACTGAACACAAGCACATGACAAGTGTAAAAACAGAGGTAAATGTAGAATTGTGTCATCAAAGAGAAAGTTAACTATAGTTTAGCAACAATAAATAAACAGAAACCACTGCTTGTCATATTATTTTCATACGAGTAACACTTTAGTTTAGGCTCCAATTCTCAACATTATCTAGTTGCTTATTAACATGCATATTACTAGGATTTTATTAGTACTTATAATAGCACATATTAATGCCTAATTCATATTCTATATCATTAATCCCAAGCTTAACAAGTACCTTACTAACTATTAATAAGCAGTAATCAGGAGTTTATTGAGGCAAAAGTCATTTTTAATAGTGAGAATTGGACTCTAATCTTAAGTGTGACCTTTAATCGAGTTGTTATCAAGGTTTGAATTCTTAGTTGTTGACCAGTTTAGTTTCATTTTTCACGTTTAAATCTATGATTATGTGTGTTCATAAGAAGTAAATAAACTGAAACCATCATAAAGTGAAAGCTATAGTATTCAAAACTAAACTAAATTGAGTCAAAACAGAAACGAAACAATAAAAAAAACTAAACAGAAACTGTAAAAAGTTAAATGTTTTTAATATAGTTTTGAATCTATAACCAGTTTCAATCTATTACAGCTCACAACAATATCCACATTGCAGCCAATAAATACTATATGGCTATATTACACAAATTCATATAAACAGAAAACGATTAAACATAAAGAGAAAAAGGAAATATCAAAATGACTCGTGTGGGAGTGACAAACACCTGGTGGGGATTTGGATGAGGAACAGAATGGAAAAGAAACATGAACACAGAACAAAAGAGGAGAGAGTTGTAAACCCCTGTCCACCTCTGAGCCACATGTGCTGAGTGATGATGACCACTTAATCAATAAGGCCCCGTTTCCAAGACAACCCTGATTTCCTGTGCCATGTCCTCAGACACGATGATTGTCTATGATGCCGCCCTGAGTGTGTGGGAGTGTGAGTGAGAGTGTGAATGAAAAAAAAGGAGATGAGTACATTTTGAGATGGAAACACACACACACAATTTGAAGAGCGCTTGTTTAATTTTTCTCAGCATCTCTCTCTCATTTCCTGTGTCCTCTCCCAGGATGACACACCCAGTGATGATAGGGTGGATGAATGTGTTAGCAGTTAGTCTGCATTATTTCGTTCAATGACCTCATTAATCGTGCATGATAACAAACCGGAGATGGCGACAGAAAGGCGATAAAACCCTACTCAGGTATACAAATGCAGCAACGCAGATCTATGAAGGTGCTCTAGTGAATGAGGGAAAAGTGAGAAGAAGGAATGGAAAGACACAGGAGAGAGATTAGGAGAGATAGACGCTAAAGGAAGAGGGATTTATAAATAGGTTTTATCGCTACACTTTTACCTGTTCTTCTCCTCTCTTACAAATCTCTCCCCCCTACACACATATAAAGGCTTAACCTTTGAAACATGCGCTCTCTTTCTCCTGGGCGAACACACACACACACACACACACAGCTGGTCTCTTAAGCCCCTCATTTTTGGGTCAGGAGGTTGTGCTTACTACTTCATGTGAAGCTATTTCAGCCATTACGTGGATGGATTGAGCTGCACTAATCGCAAGGCCGACCCGCGGCAGCAGAGCCACGGCAGGGTTACGCAAGGACCTTGTGAGTCCGTTACCATGAAAAGAGACTGAAATATGGTCCACACCAAGCATGCACACTATTCTGTTCATTAAAAAATGGCTCTCTGGAATACTTGATTCTCATTGGTCAATTGCAGTCAAATATATTTGAATAATGGCTGCTAAACTGAATAATCGACCATTGTCCCAGGGCACCAATTTCCTATAGCTGTTCTAGCTTTATGTCTCTATTAATCCATGAACTCTTTCTTTCTACATAATGAAATCATTTTATATATTAACAAATCTGCTTTGCATCAGGGTTCTGAATACACTATTGGGTATTTTGTGATAATGACCAACTGTACATTATCCCTTACTCACTGTACATGAATACCCACTTTAACACATTAAGCGCTCGGCATTTGCAGAGCGCTTAAGATACATAATGCGCCCTATTACCAAGTGAAACAATGGTCCGTAATGTAGTAATGCAGTATAGGTAGGATAAATGTCCTGTAAAAAACAAATGCCAGGAATTTACAGGATTAAAGTGTTATTTTACAATAAATGACTGTAGTCAGAAATGTACTGTGAAATCAATGAATGCTGATCATGTCCTTTTCTTGCATATGTTTGCTGACATCACATTAACTCACTGCTCTTGTTTTACTGTGATTTCACATTATAATGTTGTCTTTAATCATGCCACTGTAATAAATGTATTCTTTACCACTGTAATTGTGATTAGTGTTCCAATATCTTGGGATCTTGGACCCTCTGTATTCATATTCAAATGTATAGTCTAGCCAAGTCAGAAATGTGACAAATAAAAACATTTGTTAAAATGATGACAAGCTAGAACATGAAACGGTTCATTTAAATTATTGTTAGCATGAATATGAAGATTTACCAATAACTTATTTCAAATTCATATCTTTCACAGCAATGAAGCAATTGATTAGATGTGAGATTGGAAAGATGTGACATCATCTTGTAAACATCACCTAATGATGCACAGACATCAATACTTGACATACAAAACTCAACAATTGTGACACTCATCAAATAATAAACATAAACCAACATTACAACATAAACCAACAGCACAAACTGCTAAAAGTGAAGCGAACATAAGCACAAGAAACTCCTATTCATGCTGAGTACCTTCATAGTAAAATGCATTGTAGAACGTTTTCTAATATTGTAAACTCACAGTAAAAAACACTTTTATTTTTTGAAAAGTCCTACTGTGAAATTCAATTATTGCAGTAATTAACCTGGAAAATACTGTAGTTTCACACTAAAATGTTTAAGCGGATTTTTATGTGGATTTTATGAATTGTGATTTCACTGGATGATTTGGTCAGATTGGATGCTAATATAGAAAAATATATATTAGCCTTTTTTTCAGTTTACATCATCTGTTTTAAACAAACAGCCAAGAAAGATGAATTTGCTATTTTACCAAAACATTTCCCCCAAAATATTACCAAGCATAATTGGTTTCAACACTAATAATAAACAACCATCAAACAACCATTAACAGTCATCTATTTGACACTGTAAACAATATTGATTTCATGTTGTCTGTTAAAACAACCACTGAAAAAACACAGAGCGATTTTACTGAATCCTATTGCCATTCCCTAATGTTTCTTGTGCATTAGCCTAGAGAGCTTTAGATTCTAGTTTTCTGTGGTTTTTGCAGAGTTGTGAGTGTATGTAGTCAACAAGGAACTATTTAGCTCCAGAATGCTCGAGGAGAAGCCCTGATTGAATCAGCATGATTGGAGCTATTATCATGTTTCCTGTGCAGACCATGTGACGGGAGCGACGTGGCTTTTGATGTGAGCCAGTTTGGAAGCCTATGGCTGATGCGAACAAGCATACAGTTATCAAAGCAGGACAAAATGAAGCAGATTCCCTCCTGTGTCCTCCGTTCCATCTGGTGTTTAAATGTTCAGTGTATACGAATCTGTCTGTAATGCAGGGCCTAAAAAGCGTTTGATGTAAAGGCCTTGTGTAAAAGCGTGTTTACGGATGTGAGTGTCTGACCTGGACGTTATCTGGCGAGCCGTACTTGAGTGTAATTGGGGGATGGGTGGCGTCAGACATACAGAGATCAACCTCAATAGAAAAGATTAACCATGAACTAATCATCCTCTCTCGATGTGCTTCAGGTGGTCTGTGTATTTGCATGCACATGTGCGTGTGTATGAGGCAAGCGGCATGCAGCAAAACTCCTGCACTTTTCCGTAATCGTGGTCTCCAAGCGTGAGCCTGCGAGCAGACTAATCCGCCGTATTTACGTATTAATAACCAGCCAGGCCACAAGATCATCATTACACATGGTGTTGTTGTAAGTTAATCTCTCTAAATGGGATGCTTCAGTGCTACATGACTCCATGGGACAACCTGGTGCATGATTGAAATGCGGAGAGAGAGCCCGTCAATGCTTGACAAATTTATACATATATTATAATTAAAAACATGATCATTTCATTACATTCTATATACACACACAATACGTACGTCACACGACAGGTTGCAATCGAGGATGAAATAGGATCTAAGTGCAGCATCCATTTATTTACACCAAGCTTTAACAAACAAACCACTCTAGTATGAGAACTTCATGATGGGAACAGAACAACAGGGTATCACATGACAAAAACAGACAACTAGACAGGGCTGGACATACCAAACTGAGGAACAAACAAGACTAATTAACGACACACACCTGAACAGAACTAACTCTATCAGTAACCATAGAGAGAGAAGGGCGGAGGGCAGAGGACACAGACAACAACACAATGTGAACACCAAGCCTAACTGTGACACATATATGAAGAATATACAGTGGAATCCGGTTATGTCGACGGCCTCGGGGGTTGCAAAAAGGCGTTGAGATAACCGTTTAGCGAGATAACCAACAACCAATATGCTGATTTATTTGATTAAGCGATTGGCATGCTATAAAAATGTACATACACTGTATATGTTTGCTAACGACAAAAGGCATATGTGCACCAACTAACAGCAGAGATTTACCAGTATACAATAAAAAAACACCTTAGATTCTTGATACAAAGCTTTAATTATATTCTCCAACACTGCAAACACAATTTCGCTCACAGCGTAAACAGTCATAACACACACATTCGCTCATTCGCTTCAGTTCTGGAAAGTATTGTACACGCGGTTACTATGGTTTCTTTACAAAGTCTAAAATGCTTTGTTGCTTTTTGCCTTTAATGGTCTGCTTGAAAACAAATGATTCTATCAGTAACGACGTCTTTGTCGATGTCAATGTAATCTAGGAATTCCTGGACAGTGATGCTAAACTCCTGCGCTTCCTCTTCCAAGATTCTTGCAAGGCTTGATATTTCCGCCACTTCCGCGAGTTCTTCTGTGGCTGCGCGGCACTTGCAACGTGAACTCAGTGCATGCGCAGTGAACTAGGAACAATCATGAGTCACGAGATAACCATGTGAAGTGGCTAATTTGTCCCTCTTTGTGCTCGAGATATCAGGGTTCGATGACACAAAAGAATCGACATAACCGATAAGAAAATGCTAAGACAAATAGGGAGTTTGGTGGTTCCACTTCAAAAACGTTGACACAACAGGGTTGGCGAGTTAACCGAGGTCGAAATAAGTGGATTCCACTGTATGTATGAATTTAATTAAACACTACTTGCATATGAATGAATAATGTGGAAATAAACAAATACACCATCAGAATGACCTATTCTGGTAATCAATCAATCAGCCAAGTCTACCATCTGTAAGTATAATTATTTAAATCATTATTATACTTCTACTAAATGTAAATCATATTTAATTATGTATATATGAGCATTAAAATAAATGAATGATGAGAAAATAAAGACAATGTGACACTAAACAATGGTCACTTCTGTTAATCAGCAATCAACCCAAGTTATCGGCCAATCCCATTGGCTCACATCTTCATATATAGCAGGAGATGAGAATGAATGGCTGTGAATTCCAAAGGTCCAGCATGGCACACTAGCCATGAACGTCTAGACATCCCCAGCGTCTGTAGGGCTAAAGAGATTCTCCTTGATTTAATAGATTTATTAAGCTTTGATTCGATTAGGACAGAGAGAGGGCTCAGCTCTAAATGACAGCTCAGGCAGAGGGCACAATGGTTGCACAGAGGCTAAATTAAAGGGTAAGTACAGTCTGCCTCGACTGCTTACCACAAGCTCAGACCTCTCTACCACTCTTCAAGCATTTCACTTCAGATAACGGCATCCCTAATCGCTCTCATTATCTGAGAAATATCAGGTTTTTAGGCCGGTGGAACTTAATTGTCAAGTTACATTTTCCGCTTGTGTTTTGCTTTCTGACAGTGCTCTTTGGTGATAAACTGTGTCAAAATGTGGGTGGAAAAACGACAGAAAATGGGAGCCTCAGAAGAAATTATGACAAGCAGAGATGACAGCATTTCTCTCCAGAGTCCGGTCTCAAACAAGCTCGCCCTCCATTGAGCACTTTTCCTGTTGTTCCTGCTGTCATAGCGGAGCCAGATTTTTTATCTTATCATCCTTTCCGAGTCCATCTAAGTCAGAAATGTGGAGAAATGTTCATAGCTATGAAGAAATGTGCTTAGTGGGTTGGGAGTGTAGGATAAACAGGGTTTGTGATGAGAAAAAAAGAAGATGCATGTCCAGTTCAGTGTAAGGTCAGCATTCAGGTGGAGGTTAGGAATGCATGCACAAACCGAATCATCCACCCACACACAGACACACACACAGGCCAACCATGTGAGTCTCACACGCTTATCTCATGGGTACATTCCCATTCTCCAGCATTTCTGTTGCCCTCTTCCTTTCATTCCTCTTCTTCTTCTGGTCTCTCTCTTACTGTCCTGTGCCTGTCAAACGATTGCTTAAGTGTTTCTCTTTCCCTTTTTTCACACATATTAAACGCTGGAAGATAGACCTGAAAAATATAGTCTTCTAAATCAGTCGCAAAGAGACCTGAAGTCATTCAGTTTCAGAAAACTAAAGCAACATGAGCAAACTAACAGTTATGAGACAAAGCTGAGCAGAATTCAACTTTATGCAAATATGCATTCTATTATCATTTCATCAAAATCATGTTGATCCAAACACGTGCATGTCATAGCCAAAAACCCATAAGTGTGAAATTGCCTTTACGGATTGGCCCACACTAGGTAAACTTATTTCCGATAACAACGATGGCTGAGTCTAACAGGAATTTAAGTCTTTGTACAAATTAAATATCATAAATATAAATTAAAAAAAATATAAAATATAAATTTAAGTTGCCGCTTAACTTAGTTATATTATTCTCTGTGTATGTTAGGTGTGGATGTGAATTATCACACTCCACATAAAACCTTTCTTGTAGCTCAATCAGTAGAGCATTGGTGCTTGCAACACCATGGTCATGGGTTCGATCCCAGGAAAAGATTCAATGTGTTCCTTGAATGCAATGTAAGTTGCTTTGGATAAAAGCGTCTGCCAAATGCATACATGTAAAACTTCAGGGCTTTTTGCAATGTGTTGTGTAAATCATCGGCTGGCAGCTCCCGTCTCACACCGAACTGATCCGCTGATTCATATAGCTACTTAGTAATAATTTATTAATAACTATTCATATTAATAATAAGACAGAATGTTCGCACCCCGGACGCATATCTGGACATATCTACCATAAACAGCAACACTTCTGTCATTTCATCTCACTCACTCAAGCTCCTGTTATTAACATCTTAAAATGTATAAATATGCAGAGTATTAACCAACCAATTAGTAGTAGTATTGTTGCACATTTCATATATCGGTATCTCATTTTTATTCTATATTATTATTATTATAATATATACATATAATTATATAATATAATAAATAAAAAAAATAACAATAATATTATATAATAATTGTAATACATTTATTATGTATTAAATATTATATATCTATAAATTATATATATACACACACAGGTTTATATATATATATATATATATATATGTACTGCGAATATATTTTTCATATAAGTATATGCCCAACATATGGTGATATGAGCGGGGGCATTACTGAATGAGCACAGAGTCATACTTATGTAATTGTCACAGACCTGTAGCGGAAATAACTTGTAAGACCAGAATGATGTAATTTCCGATTCTTGTGAAATTGCTTCTTTCTTCAATGGAACATATAAATATATATCTTTCCATAATATGTTGTTTTTTGACCCCACTGACTTTTATAATATGTAAAAAAGGAATGTGCCCTGCATAAGAAAGACATGGTGAGTGAATGATGACAGAATTTTTTTGTTTTGGATGAACAATCCCTTTAAATATTAAGCCTACATTATAATATTTCTAGATCTATACTTTTAAAAATGAGTTGAGGTGAGCATTGATAATTCTGCAAAGTCTTACCAAATCTTGACTACTTGCTTACTGATACTCATAACACAATCAGAATGACAGGGCAGTGACCCGGGCTGGCAGTGCCCTCTTAGGCGAGCGGATGCCAGGCAGGAACATGCAGAGGGGCCGTCTGTGCCAACGAGGGCAGACTCAGGCTTTCAGTGGTCATGAATGAGGCTTATTTATCCCAGCGCGTGAATAAGACCAGTCAGTGAAAACAGCACAAAAGGAGACAGAGGCTCGTTGGCATGCACACAGTGTTGCCTCAAAAGCAGTGTTGCAAGACTTTGGTATTAGTGAGAGGTAGTGGATGAAACAGAGATCTAGTGTGTGACGAGATCATTTCAAAACAGAGAGATCGTCTGATTCTATTAATATTGTAGTCATAGTTTAACTTTTGCAGCATTAAGTCTAATTCCATTGTCACGTCGGCAACAATCACACACTTATCCTAAAGTTACATGCACTTCCTTGTTTGTTTTGTTTCGAGTTTTGTTGCTTTGTTTTTTTGTTGTGTTTTTTGTGAGGAGGCAGGACCTTGAGGCTGTGCATCCTGGGTAAGTAATCTGTCTTTGTCTCTTCCTGGTTTTGTTTGCATTGGCCTGGATGCGGGTCACTGAAAGTAGGCACAGACTCATGGTACGTAGCGTATTTTTGGGTCCTAGAGCTGGGCCATTCAACATTTATTTTAAATGTATTACACATTATTATTAGGGCGTCCCATTTTTAAATCTTATTAAATGCAGATAGAGTCCATTTGAATCTCTCAGCTTAATGATTCATTTGTAAGAATGTCACAGTCTCAGTTCCATGTGACATTGTACTTTTCATAAATAAAAAGTTTATAAACATAATTCTACTGAAAATATTTTACTGTATTATACATCTTCAGACATAATACATAATATCAATATAGACTAGTAATCAAAAGTTTGGGGTCTTTATGATTTACTTTAAAGAGGTTCATACTTTTTTTCAGCAAGACAAACAGTAAATGCTTTTACATTGTTAAAAAAATATGTTTTAAATGAATCTGTTCAAGAAAACACAAAATATATTAAGGAGCAGAATAAAATCAACATTTTAGAAGACTGGAGTTATGATGCTGAAAATTAATTTTTGCCATTAAAGAATGTAATTATATTTTTATTTTATTTTAAATAAATTATTTATTTATTAAATAAATAAATAAGTATTTTAAATATAAATTAAGTAAATTAGTATTTTTTTGGTAAGCATAAAATGTTTCGCTCAAAAACATACAAAAACAACAACAAAAAACAATACAGTGCCTAAACTTTTCAACTGTTCTACATACTGAAAATCTTCATTTACATTTACACTTATTCCTTTTGCAGATGCTTTAATCCAAAGTGATTTACAAATGAGGCATACAGCAAGCGATTTACCGTGAAAAGGCTGAAACTTTATGAACTTTATTGCTAATCCCTACATGGGTCCCTAAACAGATTTCACAAAATAGCAGTGTTTAGCATTGTTCTCAGTTCTATGTGCATGACAATCACAAAACAATCACTATCACAAGCTTTCATGTTCAAACAGAAATTAAAATTCCCATCAGACTGTGATTCCAGCTGGTACCATCAGTGAAGGACAAGATTACAGACAGATTGATGAAACGATTCATTTAGCTAAAAATATGCCATGTCCAAGCATCAGTAACTTCAGTCTTTTGTAAATAACCTCTGAGAAAAGCAAAACAGGGGTAGAGGACCACAGTAATGATTCAATTAATCACTTTACACATGTCTATTCATGCCCAATCTAACCTGATTAATGTGCACTTCTTAATTATTATCCCACCACTTTTTGAGACACTCATTCAATGTCATTCCTGACGACGTTAACAGCTTTTAACAGTGAAATTAACACAGTCGCCTGGTTTGATTTTATGGAATTATAAACTAGCAGAGAACGGAACAATTCTCTCCCCGCTTTTTGATTTGAATTCACAAGCACTCTTTCATGTTCTCATCTGCATCCATTAACCAAACACATCCATTTGCCTTTTATTATTACATTTTTTTGAAATCCTTTTTGTGACCTCCAAGCTTTCAGTTAATACCAAGCTTAAAAGCTCGATTTAAGGGAGCAAGAAAAATGGACAAATGATAAAATACAAAATTGGCAGATAATGAAAACAATGTTTTTCAATCGTTGTATCTAGTCTGACGGTGAGCCCGTACTGTCTTGCTGTAAGTCAATGAGCTGGTGAGCTAATAAAGGGGCATACAGCATCTGATCAGTGGTGTGCGGTGATGTTTTAAAATGAAGAGGCAAAGTCCTCATTTCTTATACACAGTATTTCAAATGTAGATGTATGTCCGTTACACTTAATTTTCCTGCTTAAATAAGCTTTACACAAAAAAGAGAGAGCAAATCCAATTCTATTTTGTATTTTTACACAATGTAATGCTCTATTTATTAAAAACAAGTATTCATTTCATAAAGTTTTACTCCGAAATAATAACTAAAGGCATTAACATCTTGATTTTTGAACTAATGTTCAGCTTTTATTATCAGTCAAGTTTGTAAACAATATTCACAGACACGAAGATACACCTTTAATTTCTCCGAGCTGATTGCTTGCTAAAAAAAAGTTCAGGCCACTTCAAATTTGATTTCGACGTGACATAAAGCCCTGAAATGACTGAATTATTGACATTTTTAAGTAGTCTTGCGATTAACACAATCATTATCTTCATTTAGGCCGATAAAAAACGAGCACGAAAACAAGGAGTGGAATTTATTGCACAAACTAATCATAAACAATCATAATCAATCATAGCGTGATGGAGGCATTGCCTCCTCTCATGTGACTTTCCCCCATTCATTCTCAATTACCCCCCACTAACACGGGTGTCTGTTTTAAGTCAATGGAAGCAGAGGAGTCCACCTGTGTGAACCTCCTTATTTTGTTGAGAAAAATATGTTCAAGCTCCCAAAGACCCTCTCAGACATGAACTTGCTTACAATATTTGCATAGTTTTATTTTTGTAAAATCGACTATTTTCTAATTAACTTTTTTGAGGAGACATTGCCTCCGTTGCCTCCTCGGAGGAAACGCCCCTGCATCTGATATATTTCAACTCGGATATTTCTTCCAGATATAAGTAACTTTTTAACCTCGTCATTGCTGATGTTCAAAACCTGAAAAGTTCTTTCATTGCCTCTGAAATCCCACAATCATGTAAAGAAGCAAAATAATTCATAATTTTTTTACATGACGACTTCTGATTACATTTGTGCTGAGAAATAAGTACTTAGGGGTTGCACTCATACAAAGACGCTGCCAGTGAAGTTACTGGCTAACTTGGACATCAGGGCAGCTTCCTACGGTTTTGGATGCAGCCACTGTCCTGCATTGTCTTTTCCCCCCTCTTTATGCTGATAACCCCTCATGCAGCCTTCCATTTGGTGCAATTTTAACAGTCTCTTTTCTTTCCTCTGCCACGCTGACCTTTTTTATTCTCTGTGTATTTTAAAAGCAAAGTAATTCAGAATCCATATCTGCTGAAGTCTTTCAGTCTAACTCATCAAAGGTACCATGTCTCTCCTCTCCTTCTCTCTCTCCCTCTCTTGTCAGGTGTTATTTATGAGACGTGTAGAGGAATTCCTGTGAGCCTGCAGCACCTGCTTTAGTTGGACGGGGAGCCGAGCGGCAGCTGCCGTACTCTGTAAGAGCAGAGAAAATGTTGTGAAAGCACTGTGATTATGTTATTTAAGTGTTAAGGGAGGCCGGGAACATTAAAGGACATTGAAAAGTGTTGTGGATTTGTTCAGGGAAGCTGGGAGCTGCAGAAGAACTGTGAAAGCTTTGTGAGAACAAAAAGGTCTAACAACGTTTTCAAACACATTATGAAAGTGTGCCAAAAATGTTAAGTGGGCCCTGGGAGTTTTTCAGAATAAAACATATAGCTGAGCTAAAGAATAACGGAAGACAGTAAAACTAAGATAATACTTTACTTTTTAATTTGTTTACATTGCTTAATGCATTATGAACAAACAATGAACGACACTTTTTACTGTTTGAATTCACGGTTTAAATTTATTAATAAAAGTAATTTTTTACATAAATACTATTGTTGATTGTTCATTTGTGTTCATTCATTTAACATTCAATGATGCTAATTCATATAAAAATGCTGAATTGTTAAAATTTCTTAGTATATGAATAAATTAACCTTGATTAATAAATGTTGAAAAAGTACTAATCATAACTGAACAATATTGTAACGTTTTTTTTAAACTATTAACAAAAAATGAAAATCAAGTGCTAATAAGTAAACATGCACTTCATGGGAAATTCAAACATCAGAAAAAAAAAATTAAACCGACGAGGAACTTTCCTATATATGTTGCCGATGTTTGGACTCAAGTTCAGTCATTACTTCTTGTCAGTGTTGTAACCAGGTAAACACAGCACACAGGTGAACATGGCAAGGTCAGCGTTTGTTTTGACTGCAAACACCTGAATCAGGACAGGTGGACTTTAATCTGCAAGTTTGGATAGAGAGCATCATTGCCAGCACAGCTAACACACAACGAACAAAAAAAAAACACATTAGCACCTGAATGCTGAACCATCTGCTGGGTGAAAGCAGTTCCACTAAAAGTCACCAGAAGAAACAGCATAAGAAAATCAACAAAAAATGATTTTACTGAAATTAATAAATATTCTGGTCTTACAAGGCATGATTCATTGAAAATAAAATAAAATAGTATTTCTTCTGCCTCAATCAACTCCTGATCAAGTTTTTGTCTATTTCAGAAGTAAAATAGTTTACGAACCGTCATTTCAGTAGATGTCAAAATATGAACCACCAATCAGATCAAGGCACAGAACTAAATTATTACACAAGACATTTATTTGCTCTTGATGTCTAACCCCAGTTCAGTATCAGGTAACTATCAGGTAAACTTGGCAAGGCCAAATACTGTGTACTGCAAATACAGGAGGGATACCACTCCTTGCGCTGTGATTGGCTGAAATATGGAGTGGGAAGCTCTGATACCATCAGGTACCAGGTGCAGGCAGACAGAGGAGGGTGGGGGAGTCTGACAGCACCAGCAGAGGTGGACGCTTACAGCTTAAAAAAATGTCCAGACCACGTACAAAGAGAGTATGGAACCAAATCTGGTTCACATTAGGGCGGTTTTAAAAGGAAACGTTGCAATGACATCCCCTCAACCTCGCACGGGACCCCAGGATAATTATTACTAACCGAGGTGAGAAATTCCCGGGATGCCATTTAGCACATGGACAGATGACATCAGAGGAAATCTTTGGGGACCTGAGGCAAACATATGGAGCTGGAGAGCAGAAACAAACAGTTTACTAAACACAGCTTAAGCGTATTCATCATTACATGTCAAGCCAACACACACACACAGGATCGCAAAGACCCTTAAGAAACATTTTAATTGGGGTGACTGCATCTTGTTTAATTATATTTTGTGTACGAGAGACTGTACTAAGTTACAATGTAAGGCTTTAACAAAGTGCAGACCACTAGCTATACATTCCTTTCTGTATATATACGGCCAATGCAGCATTTCCCCCCGTTTTTCACAAAGGCAACACTTTTTTCCCCATCACATCTTTCTAGATGTTTACCAGTGTTGACGGTCGCTGTGGCAGAAAGCCTTTCACAATCTGACTAATACACACACTCATAGTATGACCTAACAAGCTACTTCTCCGGGGAGTTCGGATGGACAAGGACACACGCATACACGGATACTCTCCAGGGAGGCGTAGACGCATTATGAGTACCCCCTCAAATCATAACGCATCAAACCCTGCAGAGCTCCTCAGAACCTCAGAGAACAGAGATCTCACGCTGCCTCCCAGCACCCCTGACATTTCATACATCACTTTGATAGATCACCTTATCAGTGCAGCCGCTCGCCGGCATAAGAGCTGTATTCATAAGGCCATGCAAGCCTACGAGCTGATAAAGGTATACAGCATATTCATCATTATCTTCTTAGCATTGTTTTGATGTGATAAGGGATGAAAGCATTAAATGAGGATGCATTATTTCTAGCTGTAATTTCACTTTCTGATGTAACAGGGCTGCAAATGTTGAAAACGGAACAGTGACGGCTGAAGGTGTGTTGAAACACTTTAGGAGCTGTTATTGTGTGAAAAGAGACCGCCATGCCTTGTCAATCAATCAGAAGATAATGCAGGTTGTTGCCTATTATGGATGCAATACAGGGATGATGGGATTGGTTGGGAGCGTGAAGCTTGTAAGATTAAAGAAATGAAAAATATAGCTTTTCGTTTTTAGCGGAGGTGCTTTATTCACAGGGGGTGAAGATAAGAAAAACACCGGGTGGGGATAAGACTTCCATTGCTCATCCTTTGCTATGTACATACTATGCATTGAACAGAATGGAATATGGGGGGGGGGGGGGGGGGGGGGGGTCAGCAGAATAAAGTGCTTAAGGGTGATGCAAAACCACGTAAATAAATAGCAGCAGAGTAAAGAGTAAAAATATAAATGAGTGATGCATGGTTATGCACTAAGAATGTACACATTTGTGAAAGGGCTGCCATTGCCAGTTAAACTTAAAGCAGACAGTGAATCTACTAAACAACGTGTCTACACCAGACGCAAGTGTTGCGACACGACGCCACTAAAGTATATAGAAGCCAATATAACCAGCGATGCTGTCTATATTGGATGCAGTGTGGCACAACATGAAAAATTTCTTCAAGTGCTCAAAAAACGTTCCAACGTTCCCTTTGTCATGTCCAGCCTCAAGACGGCAAAATATGACAAGGCATATCTCGCCCTCAGATTCATCAGTACAAAGAAAATATAAGCTTCTAATAGTACAAACTCGAACAAATTAAGACGGCACTAGATTTTATATCACATAGAATATATATAAGTTGAGAAGTTGTAGAAATGTATTCATTTCAATGTTTCACACAAATCCCATAGGATTTTGCACTCATGTCTGAGAGTGTCTTTGGGGACTTGAAAGTATCCACCAAAGGTCCACCAAAAAAAGTTTGGGAACCACTGCTATAAGCTGACAGATATCAGAACTGTCTCTGTGAAACTCTGTAAAGTGCTGTCATAAACTATTTCTGCTTGTCAATAATTATGCTTGCTGAGAGCATGATAATTAAAGATTATAGTTGAAGTTTAATATCTTATTTGGCTAACAAATAATGGTATCTTAGCATCAGTTAGTGGAGTGGTTTCCATATATATATATATATATATATATATATATATGTTCATCTCAGTTGCAACATTCATTTATTGTACAATGAATTTAGTACAATGACAATGTGAAAGCCAATCAATTAATTTCAGAAACTATTATTTAATTGGTCTAAATTGGTCTTTATTCATGGAAATATATAGCTGTCTCTACATTTATGTACATTTACATTTATGCATTTGCCAGATGATTTTATCCAAAGTGACTTACGTTGCATTCAAGGAACACATCGATTCATCTCTTCCGAGATATTTTTACGAGGCATCCCTCACAAGGGAATCGTCATATTTAGGGGTCCTCCTTGGCATCAAAATGCACCTTTCAGTTACAGGAGCAATCCCAGAGAAAGCTAAAGTTAAGTGGCTCGCTCCAAAGCACAATGGTGTTCGTTCATGGATCGTTCCTTGGGGATTTGAGCTTGCAACCTTTTGGTTACCAGCCCAGATCTTTAACTACTAGATTACACCACAATCTACTGAAAACAGTCCAGGAAAAGTCCACTAGGCCTATATTGTGTAAATAGTTAAACACGAACTTTGGGTCTAAGGCCAGTTTTGTAGATGCATGAAAGAGAGCGAAAGACTGGCGAGAGATTCCAGTGACTATCCTAGCCCTTAACAGTAGTCCCAAGTCATTTTATTAAAACAATGAATGTATCAGCACAACAGACACACAAAATTACCCCCCACACACGCCAATTATGAGCACTCGTATTCTCAGGTGCACTGAAGAAACCCTAACAGATGCACACGCTCATACACACATACACTTAGGCTTATCCCTGAAGAGCATGCCACTTAAGTTGTCAGACTCCGATTGGAGTCTTTTGGACAGGTGTACACACAAACATAATATCCCCAAAGAGTGAAGAAGTGGGGAAGGAGGGGTACAAAGTCTTTAATTTCCTGTGTGATGTGGCACCGACCTTCCCACCATGCACACGCACACACACAAACTCACTTTGGGATAGATGATTGTATTAGATGAGGTCATACACCTCACACACCTGTTCATATGACTCACATTGACAAGAGATCTGCAGAGAAGTGTTTATCTCCAGAGAATCTATTTCATACACACTCTATTAGATGAGATCAACATAACACAGTGACATAGAGCTGAAAAAAAATAAGACTGATGGGAAACACACACACACACACACACACACACACACATACTTATGGAATGTGTGCTGCTGGGTCCAGAGAGCACAATACTTGTGAATGATCCTAACTGGCTGTTGCTTTTGCAGGGAAGTAAACTTTGCTGAGCTCTAAGTCTGTTAGTTTATGGATTTACTTAACTATACTTTAAAGACAAAATTCTCAGGAGAGCATGCACAATTAAATATCCAATATCAATATGATAATTTCAATAAAATCGATGTACGGTAGTATAGATTTATTGCGCAAACGTGAGTTTTTTTTTAGGTATAGTATTAAGGTTAGTCTTTATTAATAATAATTAGCTTTACATATATTAAAAAAGAGATCTAAGACATGAATTTAGATATGAGTATCTAGGTATCACACATCACTCATTCTTTAAGTGTTACTGAGTTGCATTTTTGCCCATGATGAGTGTGTACGTGTCTCTCCCCACCATCCAGACAGCTTTCGGATATTTTAGTCCTCGGACCATTGCTGTTGACACCCATTCGCTGTAACACTTGTTCCTCCATCACACCTCTCTATCACAAGCAGAAAAACGCTCCACCTACACACTGACACACAGAGAGACAAGGATTCCTCCACATCTCATCTTCCTCTTGGAGGAGAATGGGTCATATGCAAATGCATGTCTCCGCATGGGCAGTAGTTTCCCACAGGCAGCATGAGAAAGAGTGTTCCGTCCCTCTCTGCACTCTTTCAATAGTCCTTTTCTTCTGCCGCTAAGCCCCTCTATGGCCGATAGTGGCCCGCTGCATAGGTAGCAAAACCCCTTTTCTCCCCCTCACTGAAGCTTTAAAACACAATAGCTCACTTAAGCGTGCACACTCACACACACACACACACACAAATACACACATACACACACAAACCAACCAATAAAGTACAACTGTGCACAACTAAAAAGGGGTCCATGAAACCTGGGCTCTTCTGGGGAGAATTAAAATGAGGGAGAGATGAAGGAGGGAGAAATAAAAAGAAGGTTTTTCTTTAGGAGTAATGCTTCCTCTCCTTCCGTGGGACCAATGACCAGGCTGATCATTAATCCCCGTTTGTAAAAGCATAGAGATGTTTGGAGCGCTGTTTGCTGAGAGCCAATTTTGGACAGGGCCGCAGGAATAAAGTACCTGAAATGAACCGTGTACAGATCTTGGTTCTTCAAAGGCCTTCAAAGAATCCTACTTTAACACAAAATGAAACCAAAATTGTCACTATTTATAATACATTTCCATGGTGATTTGGAACATAATTCACCAGTGCAAGTTATTCTAAATAAACATTTTTTATTTCACTCAAAACAATATTTCTGCTAGCATAACCAAGGCCATATATGTAGGGAAAAATAACATTATAAAATTTAATGGACAATAAAGACAATTATAATGTTCCAAAAGATTTCTATTTACAACTAAATGCTTTTCTTTCTAAATTAAATAATTCTGAAACAAACAATATATTAAGAAGTTCAACTGTTTTCAACATTGATAATAATAAGAAAAGTTCTTGAGCATAAAATCAGTATATTAGAATGATGTCTGAAGGATTGTGAGTAAAATTCAGCTTTTCCATTATAGGAATGAACTGCATTTCAAAATATATAAAAATACAGACAGTTACCGTATTTTAAATCGTAATAATATTCAACGATATTACTGTATTTATTTTGGTGAGCAGAAGAGTCTTCTTTCAAAAACATACAAAAATCCCACCGGTCCTGAACCTTTGGACAGTAGAATAAGTCACATTACAGAAGTTGTGCTTGCTCTCTCATGTTGTGTATATTGTCATGTTGTATGTAGCACTAAGGCCTAAGTGGCTATCACTTTTGCCTATAATGGAGTCTTATTTCCCTTTCTTTTCTTTTCATTCACCTAATCAACAAAACAAAAGGGCCAATTTCCTTTTCTAACCCTTTTAAAGAAAGCGAACAAACGCGTACAATGCGAGAGAATCCACAAACTGGACCTCAATCAAATAGAAATGCACCACCACACTCCGTCTACAAAGTTCTCACTCACATATAGTGTTTTTCACATGCTTAAACACACATTCACACACCGGCCCTTGACAAGAAGGAAGCCATGTTTGTTATGCAAAGCACAGGAAGGGAGAGAAGAGGAGCTATCTTGCCAGTTTACAACAGTCCTTCAGTGTCACCTCAGCAGGCCTCCAAAACACTGACCCCCATCTTCAACAAATCCCTCCCCCACGTGACCTCCACACGGGGGGCAAGCTGAAAGGGAATGGGGGGGGGGGGGGGATAAGACGAAAAAAACAAGGGCTGCTTCTGAGCTTTGTTACCTAGAAATCTATTCACAGAGTGTGTATATGTGTGTTGGAGGCTTTAACACACAGCCAATTTGTTACGCTGGACGCCTCACAATGGCAAAGGGGGGGGAAAGTGAAGTCATACTTGAGGCAATGCATGGGCGCCCATGGCAGAGGTCACTAAACATCACCCTGCTACTGTGTCTTAGAGAAAGGGTCAAAAGAGGAAAGGAGAAGAAGAGAGGAGTGGAGAGGAGAGTGCATTTCAGACGGACTTTTGGAGGAAGTCAAAGAAAGGATGATGGATAAATGAAAATTTCCTCCTCAGCTAAACCTCACACACCAGGGAGAGACCCTAAATGTTAGCAGATGGCTTTTAAAATGCCCTAACAGCATGTCCCGCAGAAAAGCGCTCCTTCTCAGTCACATATACCTACAGAAAAACAAATGCATGCAAAAAATACTACACAATTTCCTCAACTATAAAGAGTAAGAGAAAAACAAGTATGTAAGCCCTAGAAAGTCTGGTACGGGGTGTGGAAATAGCCTAGCGCAGTAATTAAAGTTTTATCAGCCAAATAAATTCCGCTACACCCATTTTATCACAGAGCTGCCAGTAGCCTGACGTTGGTCATAGCTCTCCGAAGGTAATGACAGTAAACAAGCTAAATATTTCTCATCATTCATTGGGTGTGATCCACTGTGAGTATTTGCAAAAACGCAGTCAAGTAAAACTTTGCGGGTTCTGCTCATTTCAGAGGTGTAAATCCTTCTCCTAAAATGTCTGGATATAAAAATACAGCCTTGCTTAAGATCTTTTGAAACGTAAGAGAAAGCCACTACAAAGCACAGCACGCCCACCAGCCGCTGCCATGTTTATTTTCTTAGCCATGCTAATACTGGTCAGCCACATTCCTCTATTCCCAAATTGAGAGGTTTCAAATTGCCCTGCAGTCCTCATGGAGAGAGCCAAAGGAGGAAGGGACAGAAGAAGAGCTGCCCTGTGAACAACACCTGTCGTCTTCCAGACTATTAGCACCTTCACGTTTACAGCTCAAGCTCCTGATCGCCTTCATGTTACGCGCCACGAAAACCCCAAGTGGTAGAATGACTCCCACATGGAAAGGTGAAAAAAGACACACTGGCACCACAGTTCAAGCATCTTCTAAAAAGAACCGAACCCTATCTTTATAAGAATTCCAACAATCTTATTATTTTGGGAATGTACGTGTTCAGAAGTTCTTGGTGACATACTCGAGATACTCGAAGCAGTTGGTGATATAAGCAAGGTGTGCTTTTAAATAAGATTAAAGCTGCACTGTAGAGTCACACAACTTCCAAGATGTTAGACACAGTTCACCTTCCTCACATTCTACAGATAACTTCACCTGAAACAGCTTAAAGTACTCGGAAAAACTGTCGACTATTCAGCATTCCACTCCAAGACAGATAGTCCGAATCTGTGGGCCTCAAGTTTACTGAGTTTACTAGAGACTTACCCAATACAGTACACTATATGATGAGAGTAAATATCTATCTATCTGTATTTACCATGATTATTTTTTCAGCGTATGCCATTCAAGGCAAGTCTACAGAGCAAAAAGTCAAAGAGAACTAATGAATTCTCTACCTTGTAAAAAATTCTTCACCTGCCCAACAGCTCATCTCGGTGTTAACACCCTGCCTTCAGCCAAAGCAACAGGCACATCACAGATTTTTCACCTGATGGTGAAGTGCTGCTGTCACATGCTCACCATGTAGAGGATTCAGTCCTGAAAAAACATCACCTCCCCCCTAAGCCACCGTGTACAAGCCACAGTAACTTTTACAAACACTCCAACATTTTATTGATTGCCCAAAAAGTAGGGTGAATTAATATTGTGATATTTACTTTTTGAATTTCTTCCAGTTGGGATGATCCATAACTTTCAACATGACAGAGAAAATCAAAGTTGGCTAATTATTACTTTTTTCCTAAATACTGTACGTCAATTTTGTTTGCTTATGCAGTTTCGCAGCATATATATTTATGTATGTATGTAACCGTAAGAGTCATGGCTGTAACATGTCCCATCAGTGACTAATCAGGACAGCAATAGTGCCAACAATTAGGCCTTCAGATGAGAGCCACAATCAAGCAACTTCATAGAAGACCTAAGGGAGGCGTTTTAATTACGAGAGATTGTTAAATTGGCGAAGGTTATGCGAATTATAATTAGAGTTGAAGATGTTATGAACAGAGATGTCAGTTTAGTACAATTAATAGTCTTAATGTGCAGATTTTAACACTGCAAGAATTCGTGTTCAACTCAAGCGTTCTGTGCCAGATTTAAAATAGCCCTAAAGTAAATGAGTTGAAATAAAAACATTCCATTCATCTTGATTATGGTAATTAAAGTGAAAGTAAGTCTGGTAAACACAAGGTGAATCCGTCTAGAAGACAGTTAGCCTCCAGTGAACATTTACTGTTGGCCTTTACAAGAAACGGTGAGGCACTCAGGCGGCCACATTCCAATTATACACGGTCTGATCAACACCCCTCACGGGGGCGCGGAGGGGGAGGGGCGTATGCTAATGACGCAGGGACGCGCGCAGGCAGGGAGCGTTCATCACGCACCGGGAGCGCTGAAACTCGGCGGGTGCGCTCCGAGGTCAACCCGTGACTTCAAATAATTAACGTTCAGGACGCATAAAGCGCCTGCGTGCATCTAAAGGAGTACAAACTTAAATTAATTTGCTCAAACTGTTTTATAAGACCGAGATCAAAATTATAAACAAGCTTTTTTGACACAAAAGAATTAATCTTAAATTCTGATGGCATATCATGCCATGTGATGGTGGTAAAATAAGTAGAAGTAGGTGCTCGTGCACGGCTCAGGTGCGTCTTCGCGTTATACCTGCAGTGCGGTGAGCCAAACGCCCTATGACAAAGCGCTTATATCAGTCCAAACACCGCAGAAAAGCGCTGCAAAACGACCATCCTGACTAAAATCAGTCTAGATGTCGAAACCATTTCAGAGCACGCCTATGCTTTTAATGCATGGGGGGGAAAGATCACGAGCGATGCTTCACAAGTACCGAGGATGCTCTTCGCACTGTGGCGATGCTTTTAAGAGTAAGCGTTACTGAATGCCGAACGATAACAGGCACCCATCCTTTCTGCAGTTCAAGACAAACGACAACAGCAGCTGAGAGTGAGAAGGCATGCGAAAGACACTGCACATACATCTTTTTTATACCTGCACAAGTTGACATTTGCTGCAACGCGCGAGAAACGCCTCCCGTCTGCTTTCAAAATGAGCCAACGTATCTCAGAAAGAGAAAAAGAAAGACTCCTTCTTTGTCAGCAAGTTCAGGTAGCAAAAACAATATCGAGATGGTAAAATGGAAAAACCTAGGTGGCATTTTAGTCTTCCCTTCCGATCAGGTAAGCACATATTTACAGGTCGCTCTAACGCGCGCGCAGAGAAACCCGCTACACGGCGCGCGCATGGCGTCAGCCTGAGAAAAAGTGTGTTTCTTCACTCATCGCTTCATCAAAAAGCGCTAAACCCCACAGATAAATCGTCGGAATAATGAATAGTGCGCATTCGTCTTAAAAAACGGAGTGTGGGGGGATACAAATGATTAAAAAGTGTTTACGAGTTTATATTCCCTATCACACGCGCGCGCAAGCGAGAAGTAAAGCACGCCCTCGCATTTCTCATTATCGATTTCCTTAGTAAAATTACTTCGGCTCACGTCTATACCTCTGGACAGAGCTTAAAGGATAAATCGTTATATCCTGATTCAAGATAGCACACACATAAACCTGAGAACTACACAGTCGCGGACGCGCATTACAAAGCGGATGCATAAAGTCCCCAAAACAAATAAAGTGTCAGTGCAGTAAGTCCAGCTGCAGCAGCGCGATTTATCGGGATTCTCTGCGCCGCTCGGGATGTATATGCATTCCTTATATAGGCTGCAGCAGTTGTTCTAGCAGCAGACAGCCCTTCAGATTCCTTTCCTTTTCTCTTCAGCGTTACCACCCAACTAGAAATGTGGCAGACTGGCTGCACAAACAGGTTGCTTTAACTGGCATCGTGCTCCAGAGCTCCCTGAGCCCCGATCCCGCGGGGGGACGCCTAGACTGGCAGGACTGTTACATAAACACACCCTTATTTTTTGCTTAGTAAACTTCGATCGGAGTTCAAGAAGAAACTTTCCTGTCAAACATCACCGCGAGCTGCATGCATGCCCTTTTTTTCTAATGCAGCAGCGACACAGGGCAGCGTGCTGCTGTTATAAAGCAGTTTCTTACGAGCTACATTACTAAAGTGGGGCTGATCCACAGCCTGTAAAACAAGCCAAACTGTCACATATGCGACATAAAGCCATAGACGTTGGGCTACACATACGGTTAGAGGTTATTCTTAGGATTCTGCTAGCTCGCTTAGCTACCTGCTACCACGCAGACAGCGGAACAGCCCATTGCAGATATATGAAAGTTTGTTATTAACCAAAATAAGACAAAATCCAACCCGAGCAACCGCTGTATTCGGAAACACGCGTTTACGAAAGCGTTTGCACCACTTCAATCGCTCTAACTGATTCATGTGAAACCAAATCACCCGCATCGGACAAAACAGGTACATTTTGAGCGAGAAAATAAGTTTCATTTCGTTCGAATCCGGAGAGGAAAATTCAACAGTGACGAGCAACGGATTCGAATCGAATTAATTCGTTCCATTCGAAGGCTTTATAAAGTGAAGTCAAGGCGAAGAGAAATAAAAGAGGAAACAAAAGCGAGATTCACTTGTATGGGACTGGCTGCGTATAACGGTCCGCGCTCGCACTGTGCACCACTAGGCGGAGAGAGAGTCGCGAGCGCGGCAGGTATAACGGTACACTAGATAGGGGCTATAACACAGCGCTACTTTCCAGCACTTTGTGGGGCTCGAGAAGTTCTGCCAGCGGCCCGGAGCCCACAGTTCAATGAAATCAGCCGTCGCCAAGCAAAGCGAAGGGTTTTTACTCACCGTTTGTCCTCCTCGGGTTCGCCTGCTTTCTGCGCTTACACCTGGGGCCATCCGCCATGATCCTTTCGCTGTGTCTAAATGCTGCTGGAGAGTCACCTCCTCTCGCCCCCACACCTCCCCTCCCTCCCTTCTACTCCACCTCCCCTCCCTGCACCTGGTTTACGACACTCGGCTTTACGACATTACCTTCTGGCTCCTATACCTCTCTCTCTGGAGCTCAGACCCCCGTCTCTGGCCAACTCCCGCCCCTCACACCATGCGCTCCTTGTGGCGCTGCTTGCCTGTCCGAAACGGTCACTGATCAACCTGTCCATGCACACTAAGAAAACTTCGAAATCTATGTTGATTGACAGTTCAAAAGCAAGCATGACTGTTTGGACAATACAAACATTTCCCAGCTTGTACTACAGAAAAGCGCAATGGCAAACATTGAAGCTGAATCGAGCGTCATAATGTGTTTTTATTTTTTTTACAGTCAGAGTGGGGGCGGGGAAAGTTTGACGCGTGCACCTGTTTATGACGCGCGCGCGCAAGCACAATCACACATACACAAACACACACACACAATCTTCAACTTTTTCTTGAGCATGATGAGGCAGAAAACCACGTGTCATAACACTAGTCTCGGCAAGAAGTAGACAGCAACATTTTATATAGGGGCCGCTGGGGCTAGTTGTCACATTATTTTAATCCAAAAAGTGTTTAATCTAAAACTATATAATGTTATATATATATATATATATATATATATATATATATATATATATATATATATATTATAGTTTCCTTCCAAAAAAAAAAAACATACTGTTAGCATACATTTGTGACAACATGCCTGGTATGGGGTAAGTTGTCACAATCTTAACCAGGCGCTTTTCAGTAAAAATAAATAAATAACTCAATAAATAAAGTGCAAAACTTTCATAAAATATTTAAAACAATTTTAAGGGTACAATACAAAAAAGGATACATGTTTTTAAATTAGTTAACAGGAACTGTAATGATTAAATATAAAATTACAATATTTAAAATACATAATGGTGACAGCCTGCTTAGACTTGAACATAAGGGAAAAAAACATTGCCCTGAGAACACTAACCATATATAGTTAGCCCTATTGTGTTTTTCTTCCAAAAAGCTTTTGTAAAATATGATGACACAACACATTTTATTAAAAGACAAAATTTGCTAAACTCATCCTAATTGAAAATAATTTTGAACAAAGGTTTTTGACGCAACTTTTGATTAAGAAAATCTTAGTGCTGACATACAGTCCTTGTGACAAATAGACCCAGTCTCTCTTATACTGTAAAATTGTGTAACTTGATATAGAATTTCTAACAATTTGAAATCTGAAAAGTGTTTGTATCTGAAAAAGATCATTCATACAGTTTTAAATATTTTATATGGTAGTCATTTTTCCCCATAAGTTTTGAATTATATATAACTGTTTTTATTTAGACCATATTGAATTCAAAGGAACATGGTTGGAACTTCAAAGTAGTGCCATTCATTTATTAATTATTAATTACCATGCCACATAACTGATGCTATCAGTGGCTGAGTTTTTATTTTATTTTAAGAATGCACATCTAATCGTAACGGAATATTTACCTCACACACATCAGTGAAATAAGCATATCTAATGCGCTTGACAGTTCTTCAGATTGGCGAAAGCTTTGTAATTAACTGTGGCATAAGGTCTAATGCTATTTGGCCGTTGCCATCTCTTTACTGGCATAAATGTATACACATCTAGATGTGTATTGTAGTAGGAGAGTCTGTGTATTCGTATAAATTTTGAAGAATGAAGGAAATATGCGTTTGAGTATGTGTACATGTGTGTGATTGAGTAGGAAGGAGGAGGAATGCAGTGTGTGTCCCAGGGCACAGGGAGGATCATGGGACCCTCACTGCAATGATTCAGTCCTCCACCCAAAGAAAGAGCTCGCTGTTCCCCAGGGATGTTTACTCCTCTGACTCTGACCAGGGAGAGAGCGCGTGAGAGGCAGAGAAAAAGACAGTGAGAGAGAGAGAGAGAGAGAGAGAGAGAGAGAGAGAGAGAGAGAGAGAGACTGAATACATGACAAAAAGTAAAACGAAATTTGAAGACCAGAGAGAAGTTTGACAAATTGAAATGTTTAAGATATTACTGGATGAGTTAAGATGCAATCCAAACAAAGCTTTTGTGCCATCCAATGTCAAATATCTATTGTAGCCAATGAAAAATATTGTCTATTTAAGTTATTTTCTTTGGAAATATGAATGCAGCAGCCAAAATATGAGCAAGCACATTTATTTAACTTTGAACACAAGGACCGGAGCACTAACACGGTACTAGCTGTAGGTTTGCCGTTCTCTGTTACAGGTTACAAAAGCGAGCGCTGCAGCAGTGGCGGGTATAGGGCTATTCTTGTACCTGATGACTATCAGGTTTCTGTCAGACCTCAGCTGGGTGTGGTGTACTTAGCATGGGACTGCAGTGTACAGTCCGCATTGATTGAGTGAAGACACTATATAATCTCACAATGATATGCTGCGAATCAAAGCGAGGTGCACAAGCGAGGTTAAATAATTCCCTCACCCATTTACTGTTAAAATCCATCTATTGGAAAAGTTCACCTGAAAATTAAAATATTTGTGTTATTTAATCACCTTCATGCTGTTCTGAATCTGTATTATTAACTATATAAATAATGTACACTCTTTTCCATGCAATTACAACGAATGGGAACTAAAGCTTCAAAAAGGATGTAAAAGAACCATAAAAGTAGCATAAACATTGTTCATGCAATTCATTTGCTGTAAGTTTTTTGACATTATAAGATATCTTTGTGTCTTATCTCTGATATTCTTCATCTCCTGTGAGCTCTTGAGTCAAGAATCATTTTGATCTGATGAGTCAGTGAGTTGAACAGATCAGTCTGAATCATTAAAAATAATTTTTTTAATTAATTTTTTTAATAAGTTTTAATTCAGAGAATCAGATTGGCCGATTCATTTTTATTCAGTTCATCAGATCAATTAAATGAAATGTTCTAACTCAAAATAACTACTTGTTTAATAATAATTCAATCCTTCTAAAACCAACACTATCATTGTGTCTAAACCAGACACAAGTGTAGTTGCGTTGCAAGTTTTCTAAACTGCATGCGTTAAAGCTAATGTTTCAAATTAATTTGTCCTTTGTATCAGAAGTAGCTCAAAGGAACGGTCAATCCTTTTACTGGTGACACTTCATGTTGCATCAAGTGTGGACACTACCACTGATTATCTGTAATAGAAAATAATGAGTAAATTATTCAGTAACACTTTATTTTAAGGTGACGTAGGTACTTTTGACTTACTATAGTACTAATAGTAAATTATAAATAATTGCAAATAACTAACCTTAAACCAAACCCTAACTCTATGGTAAGTAAATGCAATTAATATTACTCAGTACTTATTTGAGTATGTACAACTACATCACCTTAAAGTGTAACCCATTATTCTTCCAAATTGTTCTACATTAAATCAACTGATTCATTTGAGATTCAGTGAATCAGATCAACTGATTCAGTCTGAGTCAAGCAGACCAACTAATAATTCACTAGTGAACACTAATGAGTAACTATAATAGAAAATAACAATAAGCAAATTATTCAGAATCTCAGCAGTATTAAAGTCCAACAGATTTGATTTGTAAGTTAACTAATCCCTTTAACGTCCTGTGTTCTAATCTTGATCTTACTGTGTGTCGACTGCAGTATGATCACAATAGAAAAACTATTTCCATAAAATGTACCCAGATAATAAGGTCTAAAAGGAACTATGACCTTCTTAAACATTCCAAAGCCGTCTATGTTTAATCAAATCTGCAAACGCTCTACAGGTGAGCTATGGTCATGAGAACAGGAAGTGGAAAAGGAAATGAAACAATGGTTTAGAGACAAATGACTGGGCAATTTCGTTTTAAATGTTTAGAGAGAAGACAAGTTCTGTGTTGAAAGCAATATCCTCTTTGTACATAACGGAATCTTTGCAGAAAAAAACCCAACATTAGTTTAGAGATGCCCCTGGTAGTAGCCTCAAATACCCTCCCTGTCATCTGTCTAACCCTCTCCAACCCATGGCCTCTTTCACTTCATCAAACAGACAACACACAGAGCTGAGTAAGGTGCCTGTCCCTTCATCATTAAGCCAGTTCGCTCTGCCTATGGCTGCTGACAGTGAATTATTCAACAGGACAAAGTGCTCTGTGGCTGTGCAGAGGCTTTATAGAGTAACAGATAATAATAGCGTTAATGTCCATAGAATCTCATTAAGAGAGTTAGTACTCTGTTTTCTGCCTTCCTATATATATATTTATTCACATACCGCATGTGCATATAATGGAAAAGAGCAACGTGGAAAAGGGTGGACAGGTTTGACTGTCCATAATGAAGGGGTTTGAGCTATGTTCCCCTACTGGCCATAACCATGGCAATAATTGGGAGCTGAGGTAGAGCTGCTGAAAGAATTTTTTGGAAGAAGTGATGTAAGCGGTTTCTGGTGGGATTAAAATGAACATCATCCTTCTGAACTTCCTTGAGATTTTCATTGGTACATGGTACTGTCCTCAAAGATATCTCCAAAATGGTGCTGACTTGGTGAGGATTTGGAATGGCAAAATGGTAAAATGTTATTTCATGGCTAAGCTTGTCTTTGACCAGGCACCAGTTAAATTCTCCCCATGTGCCAGCAACCAGAGCAGCTGTCCAGCTGAGTTGGCTCCAGGTGCCACTTTGGTCCAACAGGCGGGCTGGCAGGCGAGCTAAGAGACAGAGTGAAGGTGAAAAACAGACGTTCCCTGGCTCGAGGAAAAAGAAAAAGAAGAAAAGCATTACAGTGAAGGGCAGGCTTCATCAGAGATCAATGATGAGGCGTTTTGAAAACCACACACGCACTCTCTCTCTCTCTGCTGGTGCTAACCGACTGGAAAAAGACAGGGTCATTATTCTGTGGAAAGTCCAGTCTATTCCCATTTTCCTTGGATGCTGCCATTTCTACATGAAGTCATATTTTCTCGCAACGATGGAAAACAAAGAGTAAAAATAATGCTACTGCGAATATTAAAACTGCATAATAGCGCTAACTATGCTATTAAAATAGCAGTCTGAATGCCAGTAGCCTCTATTCCCAGTTACTGGTGACAGGACCACCCAGCTGGACCAAATGAAAACCCAACAATATCTGCCATCCAAGAGCTGCTGGTTTTAATCCACTGGGCATACTGAGGGTGGCAGTTTAACGGAAGCAGAGTGGTGACTTCATCAATGGATGTTTAAAGTAACTGACCTCATACTGCAAGCAATTTATACAGTGATTTTTCCACTGTTCGATCATTTCTTCACCTGTTGCCTATTCCAGTCTCATTTACCTCTTCCTTTCACTGATCTAAACAGAAAGAGAATGAATGGAGCATGAAGACAAGAAGAAAGAGTGCAAAAGAAGAGACAAGATAGGAGAGACAGCAACATGGGGGGGGGGGGGGGGAGCTATCCTCACTGCTCTACATTAAGGGATCAGGCCGCATCTCTGTAAATGAGTATTGATCCTCCTCCTGGCGGGATCATTTAGGAGATTAATGCTGGCAGGGCTGTTTGGGGTGGGGTGGGGGGTAGTTCCAGTTCCAGGGGGGAGCTGACTCAGAGCTGCCCAGGACAGAGAGCCTGCTGTGGGGCTACGTGGAGAACAAGCCCCTGCCTCCCCTCCTAACCATCTGGACTAACAGCTCAGGGCGCCAGCTGTGTGGGGGAAGGGAGAAGATGGTGTGTATGTGTGTTGGGTGGGGAGTGTGTGTTTGGGGGGGGGGGGGGGGGGGGGGGTTAAAGAGGGAGAAAAAGGAAGGAAGAGAAATGGAAATGCGAAGGACTGCTAAAGAAACAGGATAACGTACATAAAAAGAAAGAGGGAGGTAAAATCAGCTAAAAGTTATTTGTGTAAGGCTCATTTGACACACAGACACGTTGAAGAAATGGATGATTTAAAGTGGCAAGAACAGAGGAGAGGAACAGAAAGCAAGAGGAATGAAAGAGAAACACAGGTGGCAAGTACCACTAGACGAAACAGAGAAAGATAAAGTGAAAAACAAACAGAGAATAATGGCAGAAAATGACAGGTACACTTAAAGAAAGAAAGACTCTTAGGACTACATTCAGCATGAGGTATTTGCCATCTTTCATTACAGAATGACAGTAAACAAAAATGTAATAATCTTAGAATTGGCACAGACCCTATACTATTAAGTGGTATCAAGGCACAACCACATTTAGGATTAAATAAGCCTATTTTCACACGCAAAATCCAGGCATTTCAATATAGAATCCATGCAATTGGGAATATTTGTGTGAGGGTGAAAGATTTGTCTACTAAGAAGTTTAAGCTAGTCATTTGGCTTTACTGTGATGACCAACAAAAACGGCTTGGTTTAAAAGTAGATTCTGTGAGGAGAGTGAGGAGATTCATACAACACAACACTATTGGTATTACACGTTCTCATTCTCCTGGGCATTGTATTATATGTAAAAAATTATGAATATAAAATTAGTTGTCAATATTTTTGGACTATTTTCCAAAACAAATAGTTTTGTCAATTTTTCAAACTAATGTCCACCAAAAAAATAATTCTATAAACTTTGGACATAAAGTGCATCCGAGTGACAGCTGTCTTCCCTCGTGAGCCTTGTACGGCAGAAACATCTGTGTATAAAAATTGGAAACTCAAAGTGAATACTGAGTCCTACAGTTCCGTGGCTAGAAAAGGAATTGATGGTTTAAGACATGATCCAAAAAAAATCAAAAGCTAAAAAATCTGTTTACATTGTTTCTTAAGCTCTAATGTTGTGCTAAAGTTACTGCAAACACAAATACTATGACGACAAAACTTTTCAATAGCCCAGAAAAACTCAAGGGCCCTACAATGGAATGTTTTGAAGGCAAGATTAAGATGTCAATCACACTATGGACCCCCTTCCCAAGAACAAGGTCATTATGATCTCACTTCCTCTTCTCTGGAGTGTCCCTGGACAGGACTGCAGCTCTGACGACAAGGAGAATTTGGCCACACCCAAAACAAAACATCCAGTGAGCCAGCAGATTCTTCTAGTACACAATTTGTAAATCATACCAAATGCTCAAACACAAACTCCCCTATTTCTTCTGTAAGCATATTCTAGTCTACAGTCTGTTTTTCAAAACTTGTATAAAACTTTCACTGCGTAACTGAAAATGACAAAGATGTGTAAACATTCATGTACTTTAAAATATTTTGCTCATTGTAAAATATGCGTGACACAAATTAGCGAGAAATAGCAAACATCAGAGTGCCCAGTAGTCTTTTATGGGAAAAAATGAGTGTGTGGGAAGACGTAGCACAGCTGAAGCATGCTGATGTGCGTGTGTGTGTGTATGAGACAGGATTTTTTCTGGATCATCCAGGTTGTACGGGTGAGCTAAGTCTGTCACGCAGATTAGTGGAGAGCCATTCCAAACGTTCCGTCAAAAATTCACCACACAACCACAGCTAAAATTTATTTTGTGTATGTTGGAACACCAGGATCTTTCTTCTGCTCATTTTACTGGCATGTCTGAGAATCATGTGCTTCCCACACTCATACACACACTGCAGGCTCTGCGTATCAAAGAATCCTCCCTATTTAGGTGCAGATGTGAACACACCTGAGAGAAAAGGAGAAATAAAAAGAGAAATCAATAGAGAAACGATTGTTATCCAGGTGCTTTCATTAAAGGAACTTTTTCCACAGAAGGCATTTGGACATCCTCCTTATTACTTTCCAAAGTTTTGTTTTCCACTGATTCAGTCTGTTCCCTTCGCATTAGTGGTTAGAGGTTTCCGTGTTTAGTATGCAGGTATTTAGTCATTCAAAATTCCTGCCATTTTGTGGACAGATTTGGCGTATTAGAATTTTGCTAATTTCTTTACAGTATTATTTTTCTTTTATTATTATATGTGATATACTCTGTGTATATTTTCTCAATAAAAAACTTTCACACTTTTTTTCTCTCAAAAGAATTAAATGTACACACGAGAGGAAGGCTCCAGTCATAGTATAGCTTCTGGAGTGGGTCATCTAATGTTGAGATCACATGAACTTTTGAATACTATATTCACATGATTATAAATAAATGAATGAATCATTGGTGACTTTAAATATTCCATTTCCATACTGGCATTGTCAGTATTAATCTAAGACGACTGCCATATCCATCAGCATTGACCATCAGCTCAATCAGTAGAGCATTGGTGCTTACAACACCAAGGTCATGGGTTCGATCCCAGGGAGAGCAAGAACTGATTCAATGTGTTCCTTGAATGCAACGTAAGTCGCTTTGGATAAAATAATCTGCCGAATGCAAAAATGTAAATGTAATGCACCTTTAAGGAAGAAGAAAAAACCTGTTATTTTACACTAACCTCAAAAAGAACCTTGTCCAATGGTAGGTGAATCATTGCCTGTACTCTTCAGGTGATACAGTCTGAGATGTTCAGCAAACTTAACAGGGCACAGTATATAGAATGGATACTTATTACACAGTCTTGACCAAAGGTTAATATTCGGGGACAATATGAAAAGGAGTAGGAATTTATAAGTGGGATTACTTGAAGGACAGTGTCTTTTGAGAAAGATATTTTAAGGTGGCTAGAAGAGGCAGAGAACCTGTTTGAACAATATCATGCATTGGCACACACACACATACACACACTGCGCTAAAGGAAAAAAAAAAAACAGCAGGGCATGTAGGTCCAGCGATCATGAAAGCTGCAACCAATTACAGATTTAGCCTCTCAACCCATGATGACTTAGAATGTGTTTTCAATGAGAAAGAAAAGGAATGAAAGACAGCATGTCAAATAAATAAAATCACTCTCACTGTCTTTTTCACTCCATTCAACTATAGCCCGTGTTATGGACCCAGTATCACCTCTGTGGGGGCTAAGGACAAACATCAAAATATATGTCCAAAAGAGAAAGAAACCTGGTTGATGATACAAATGAAAAGTCAGGTGTACTTCTGTTATTTCAGAGGGTAAAGTTGGAGGCTCCAAAATACCTATTTGAGGAAGCTCTCCAGTACCACTTTCAATGTGCCATTTAGAGATTTTCAGAAGAAGTTTCCTTGAAATTGACCACAGTGAAAAAGAAATCCATAAGCTTTCGGTTTTATGCTAGACGTCTGATGAACAGCCAGATCATCGTGCTTACTAGCCCCAGTGGAGCAATTCATTGACTCACCTTTTCTCTGCCTCTCTAATGAGCATGATAGATTTAACAGATAAAAACATTGAAATGGCTCCTGTTACAAAACAGACAATAAACCATTACAAATATGCCTGACTCAAGTGAGGGAAGAGGGAAAGAGACGATAAACAAACTAACTAGGCAACCTTTTCATCTGCCTTCTTCCTGACACTTTTAATTTTTAAAAACAGAATGAATAAGTGCTTAATTTTGCTATTTAATTACATACCTTGAAAAAGAGAAATAGGTGGAATAAACAAGGGAGGGTGAGTCCATTTCCTTGTTTCGAACGAAATGAGTGTCATTGATTCTCTCTGTGTTTATAGTCCAGCCTAATCCTTGAACCACAGAACTCAGGTTCCCTCATACTGATGTTAAGAGTGATGAAGGTAAATGCTGAAATTACAGTTATATACTAGTACGGTACATCATGCAGGGTTGTATGACGTTTATTCAATAACAGTACAGTGTACCCCAAATTAACAAGGGAAGAGTTCCTAATGCTTATGTGTTCTTTGGTATTCACAACTTTTATCTAGACGTAAAAGGACCCAGTCAAACAGTGGCTTAATGCTAATTTGAAGACATGCGCTTTCTCTGAATGTGCTCTGCCAGGCCACATTTACGGTAGTACGAACATAACCAAACTAACCTCCTACTGCATTTAAAAAGGGAAAATGACTGAGACTGTGCGCCACTCCTATATTGTCTAGATTTTAAATGGGAGTTGTTCCTTTTAAACCAAGAGGATGTTTTGGAGTCTAAATCAGAATTTGTAATTTATTCAAATATTCATATTTTTTTCTTTCTTCCAAATATAGATCAGATAAGTGTTTATGTTTGAGATTACATGCGGAGTCACAGCCTTGCGGTAAGTGCTTTGACTTAGTAGCCCACTTGGATCCTTCAAGTTTGAGGGGTTTCCCCAAATCCTGTTCCTCTGTCACCATCATTATCTTCAAACTTTGTTAAAGACTCAGGTCCAAATTAGGTTATTACAGGTCCAAATAAAAAATAAAAACAAGACAATACATAAAATAAACAACATACAACAACCACAAGAAGCAGAAAAAGAAATCTGAATACAAGTCAATGGATAAAATAAACAAATAAATAAGTACCAATGTCTCTACAACTTGGACTGGTAGGACCCTTATATTTGACAAGCACAGAAGCTTGTCAAAGCTTCTCCTAATGCTTCCTTTTTACCAGGGGTTTAGCTCCAACGTCTCAACACACCTGCCCGGAAGTTTCTAGAATGAGAGACCTTGATTAGCTGGTTTTGGTGTGTTTAATTGGCATTGGAGCTAAACTCTGCAGGACAGTGTCCCTCTAGGACAGTCAAAACTTACCATCGGAAAAGCACAAATTAACATCAGTGTCAGTCACTGATTTAATATGGCTTTAATAGGCTTTCCTGTTGCTTAAAAGACTTGCAACACCAAGGTCATGGGTTTGATTACCAGGGAAAGCAAGAACTGATTAGAATGTTAATGTATACCTTGAATGCAATGAAAGTTGCTTTGAATAAAAGTGTCTGTCAAATGTTACATTTAATATAGAAGACCCTGATATTTTTCAAGCGAAATCGAAGAACGAAATGATACAACGTCATTTTGAACAAAATCAGGCCAACACAAACTTCAAAAGTTGTAATGTATGTGTGTGTGTGTGTGTGTGTGTGGGGGTTATGATTTATTCATCAAATTATTCATATTAATTTGTGTTCAAAAGATGAATAAAGGTCTTACAGGTTTGGAACAACATGAGGGTGAGTAATTAATGACAGAATTTCCATTTATGGCTGAACGAACTCTTTAAAGCAAAAATGAGACAAATCCCACATTAATTTATTAATTGTTCATTTAGGAATGTAACAATTTCATTTAAACGGCTGCTATAATTCAAATATAATACATACAATTACTTAAAAACAGATTATTGATGTCAGACTTTTAAACCCCATTGTATGGGAAAATTTAGCTTTTTCTAGACATTCTGTTAAACCCAGTTCAGTTAGTGGAATGGTAACAGATGGCCTTTTAGAGTTACATGTTCCTATACCAGTGTCTGGATACACACACACAAAAAACCTGAGCAAAACGTTCAGTTCACATTCAGTGAGAGAACTGATGAGTGAGACTAATAAATGTCATTCGTCGTTTGTTTACCTGTACTCTTTTTCTGTGGATGTTTTCCCTTTCACGCAAGTCTGCTCTAGTCTTATTGAAAAAGTATTGTTTGGGTACACTATACTTTTACATGTATGAATATTACAACACAATCTCTGCTCAAATTGCTACGTCGTCTGCCTCAGATTTCCCGCAGTTCCTTGAATCTGATTAAAAAAACAACAACTGTACACTCGTCATAGCGTATGCGGTGCTCTGATTGGCGGGGGACATTTTCGTCGTCTCTGATTGGCTGCATTCACAGAAGCAAACCGGTGTTGCATGAGCTGTACCATTTTTTCTTAAAAGGGGTGCATATGGAACTTTACTTTGGATGGTGAGAATATATAAATGGTTTTTTTCTTTAAAATTACGCTTTACAGCTAAATTAACAAATTGTTGGTCAAACAATATGATATCGAGTGCACTGTATTGTGTTTAACAAAAATATCCCTCACTTCCACTTAGTGAGAGCCACCGTTTACAATTCGAGGTTTCGTTCAAAAATGGCTGTGGAGAAACAGTTATGAAGATGTGTCGATCTACTCACCTAATTAATGCGGCGCATGCTCCAAATTAACCAAGAGTCCTCTGATCGAACAGGAGGACATTTCTGGAAGGTGAGGCATAAGATGTTTCGTTGTTTCCGTTATTTCGTGCAGAAAAGAGGAGCCCAATGGGCTCACTGTGCAGTCGTGTTACGACTTTATTTTCAGCCAATAGGAATCACAGTGCGATCACAGGCCAGGGCCTTCAAAGGTTTGTTTATGCAGAATAAAACACAACACTGAGCATCAATCTGCATAGAAACAAATCTTTAGCTCATAAACGGCAGCAAAACTTTCCTAAAACATTGCAAATTTCACATTCACACGGAGGGACTCATATGTCTGTGCACAGTGAATACAGTCCTCATGTCATACAGGTTTAAAAGTGACATATTGCATTAATAGAATAGTAATTGCTTCGATACATCCATATATAGGTTCAATATACTTGCATGGCTGTGTGTCGTGTGATTGCAGGGACATTGTGTATCGCTTTAATTGTATTCCGAGATGTTTTCTTCGTTAATTAATTATCTTGATATACATTGTTCTTATCCTTTTATATGTGTACGTGGTAGTAAAGTTTCCCAGAATGTTAATTTCTGCGCTGACTTTGGGATAGTTCTCACATTCATAGTTGTCAACAGGTGCTATCAGTGTTGAAATTTTACCAGTGTGGTTATAGTAACATTTTTCCTCAAAGGCATGTTATTAGTAATGGTTTGTAAGGAGCAAAAAGAGTTATAGAAGGATTGAAAATGTTAGACATTTCTTACAATAGCTTGCTTTTATGAGCTTGGTTTATTTGTGTGCTGTTGATGTAGCTAGATGTTAGTTTTGATAGTTTTGGTTAAGTTTTAATATTTGCTTTGGGTGTGTATGTTACTTTTCTAATGCATAATGACGCTTTGGGAAATGTAACATGTGTAAGTGTCTGATCTCAGCTACCAGTTCGTAAGTATCATAGGCCAGCCTGTTAAACGAGGTACTATAAGTTTTATTTACAAATATTGTGGTTATTGAGCTTTCCTGTAGCTCAAACAGTAGAGCATTGGCGCTTACAATGTATATATATAAAATAAAATGTGTGTGTGTGTCCATATATTACTTCAAGACAGGCAGTGTGAAATTTGTAACCTATAATATTGCTGCTGAAATTTGTGCTGCTTCCTCATGTAGTGTGAAACGGGCCTTATTAATCTAGAAACATCAAAGTTGGACAGTCATAAGTACATTTACCAGTTTGTTGGCGTATACATGCATGACCAGTGGCAGTTCAAACTAGTAAATCTGTGCTGTTGGCTTCCAAATGTTGTAATAATATTTTCTTGGTTAAACTATAAATCTTTCTAGATTTGAATTTAAAATGAAACATTCTCTCATTTATGATGGCAAGTTTTGATAAATTTAAAAGCATTAAATTCAGGAAAATTGTCTTTTTTGAAATTTGTTGAAATTTATAAACCATAGCCGTTTTTGGTGTTGAGAATTGGCACTAGTGTTGAATTGAAACAGCAAAAGCTTTACAGTAAGCTTCCTTCAGCCCAAAGAAGCTTATCTATTTCTATTTGAGTTACTAAATTAGATATCTGTTATAGACCTTCAAAGAAGGGGTGTAAAGGCGTGTTGTTGAAAGAAGCAGTTATTGGCGGCTGGTAAAGTTCACACTTTTCATCACAAAAAGTTGTTTTAAGAAGACTTATATGGAAGGAATATATGCCCGATTTCACAAACAAGGCTTAAGCGTGGTTATGTTTGAGTTGTCTTAACCGAAAGCAACTTTCACTGACACGTATTAAAGTCCCCCTATAGTCAATCATTTTATCCCTTAAAACTAATCTTTGAATGAAAATGATGCCTTAAAATAACTTGAATACGCAAATTAGTCAATTAATGACTAAATAGGAAATAATGTGTTGCTAATGTTACACAAACCATTTTCTCTTTCACCGTCTCAGTCTGCCTTCTCAAAATCTGCATCCTTATGACTTCCAACTACTTAAAACGTCAGTGGGAAATGGCATATAGCTCATCATAACATTGTAGTGCACATCATAAAGATAATTCACCTGCTATATTTCTAAATGTACACGATTTTTCATATCCACAGAAAAATAGAAAGGGATAACCTGGATTCTCATGAGACACAATGATTTCGCAGCATAGTTAATAATAGCCTACATGTTGATGTGATTGGTTACCACATATTTGTGACGTAAAAAACACTGCTGATATCAAACTGTTTCTTTGGTTCAATGCAGTTTTAAGGAGAAAATACTCAATGGTGTAACTATAGTGTTTACATGAATTTGCACATGGTTTGTCTTAAAACACCATATAGACATGTAAACAACATTACAAAACTTGAGGTTAAACATGTCAGTGCCATTGTTTTGTCTCAAGATGCACACCGGTGATGTTTTTTTTTTAAGGCATGGTTATAAAAGCTACTTAAGTGCTCTATTTTAAGCGCTAGTCCTGTCTTAATCTAAGCCCTGCCTGTGAAACCAGACCAGTGTGTGTTATTGTATGGACCACTTTTTTGGACCACAGTCTTCATTCGCTTTCTTTATTGAAAAGAGTGGCCAAGATATTCTTATAAATTTCACATTTTTGTGTTCAATATTGTAAAGTATAGGCATAGTGCTTTAAAACGTTTGGAAAGGGTTGCGAAAGTTGAGAAAGTTACTTGAGCTGAAAAAGCCTTTTTTTCCCCTCATCAAAATATTTGACTTTAAACTTAAAACTTCTTGAGATATTTAGAGGATCGCTGAGAACCTTCTGACGGTTATGGTGTAGCTATTGGCAGTCGAAATTAATTTCTGTGGTGTCACTGAACACATTCTTTCAAAGATTTGCTAAAGGTTATTAAATACATCGCTACATAGACGCGTTGCACGGCAGGGAAGCGCACACACGCACTCTCCATTTAGAGGATGCTGAGGTTTATTTTGGCAGTTGTCATGACGTTGTGTGGTTTCACATGTGGTGAGGGGGGGGGGAGGGAGACCCTTTTCATAGCAGAGATGCTTATTTAACATTTCCGGTCAATCAGAACCATGTCAACATCACTCCATGCGCGCACACACATACACACACAACATTTATCCCATGCACACAAACCTAGCCCAGAAAAGATTGCTATCTTAAACTCTCCTTCAACTTCTTGGTCGATGACTTTGTAGTGATTACACGCAGGAGACCGTTCACCTATCTGAATGGTGCTTGAAAAAGATGTGTGTGTGTGTGTGTGGTCAGAAATGCATGGCTTTCCACAATTAAGGATCAAAACTGTGGGGGAAACGGCACTGTAATTATTGCGATTGTTCTGAACAGATGCAGAACAAATGTCTTTGTTGTAACAGCGCAGAGCTTCACAGCAAGGTGCGAAGTGTGGCCAAAGTAAACATATGAACACCGAGTTGTGGATATTTTATGAGAATATCTCTTTGTTCAAGGGAACCAGGTTTGCTATGATGTCAAGATTCAGAATTTCCACCATTATCTGACATATGCAGATTTCAAAGAGTTCATATGGCAGTGTGTGGCGAAATCATGCTTTCCTGTTTGTTTTACAGGCTATGGAGTGCATACAAATATTCTCTCACACCATACATTTTTTTGTTTGTTTCAGATACATGCATTGATGCAAAAATGACACCCCATTCTCCACATTTGGACAAGCTAAATGCATAGCTAAAATTCTAACTACATGTACAGTACTGTTCAAATTTTATTCAGCAAGGATGCATTAAATTGATCAGAAGTGACAGTAAAGACCTTTGTAACATTGTTACAATAGATTTCACATGCTTTGAATGTACTGGTCTTCAATGAATTCTGAAAAAAAATTATAATGGTTTCCACAAACATGTTAAGCACACACAACAGCAGCACAACTGTTTTCAACATTTATGATAATTATAAGAAATATTTCTTGAGCACCAAATTAGCATATTATAATGATTCCTTAAGATTCATGTGACACTGAAGACTGGTGTAATGATGCTGAAAATGTAGCTTTGCTATTACAGGTAATAATTACATAATAAATCTAATAAATGTTGTGAATAAATACATCAAATAAATCCAACCTTGGTGAGACTTCTTTAAAAAAATCTTACTGACCCCAAACTTTCAAATTTCTAGATCATTTCCATATACATTTAGGGTGACATGAGTTGGAGTAAATAATGACACAATTTTCATTTTTGACTGAACTTTTCCTCTTAAGTTTGTGCAGACCTCAGGAAGGGGGCAAAAACTTTTTCACACCACTGTACATGATTTTGCATGTTTGCCACACTTAAATGTTTCAGATCATCAAACAAATTTAAATATTTATATATAGCAGCAACAACTGCAATCAAGCGTTTACGATAACTTGCAAGGAGTCTTTTACAGCTCTGTGGAGGAATCTTGGCCGCTCATCTTTGCAGAATTGTTGTAATTCAGCCACATTGGAGGGTTTTTGAGCATGAATTGCCTTTTCAAGGTCATGCCAAACATCTCAATAGTATTCAGGTCAGCACTTTGACTAGGTCACTCCAAAGTCTAAATTTGTTTTCTTTAGCCATTCAGAGGTGGATTTGCTGGTGTGTTTTGGATCATTGTCCTGCTGCAGAACCCAAGTTCGCTTCAGCTTGAGGTCACGAACAGATGGTCGGACATTCTTCTTCAGGATTTTTTTGGTAGACAGCAGAATTCATGGTTCCAGGTCTTGAAGCAGCAAAACAGCCCCAGACCATCACACTAGCACCATTGCATTTCAGAAAAAGAACATCAGTAAAAGATAGTGTTACTTTTATGCCAGATGTAATGGGGGACACACCTTCCAAAAAGTTAAAAAATGAGACCTTATGTTTCAAAAATGAAGCCTTAATGTTCTTTTTGCTCAGCAGGGGTTTTCGTCTTGGAACTCGGCCATGCAAGTCTTTTTTTGCCCAGTTTCTTTCTTATGGTGGAGTCATGAACACTGACCTTAACTGAGAGGCCTACAGTTCTTTGGATGTTGTTGTGGGGTCTTTTGTGACCTCTTGGATGAGTCTTTGCTGTGCTTTTGGGGTAATTTTGGTCGGCCGGCCACTCCTGGGAAGGTTCACTACTGTTCCATATTTTCGCTATTTGTGGATAATGGCTGTCACCGTGGTTCAGTAGATTCCCAAAGCTTTAGGAATGCCTTGTCCTTTCTGCACTTGTAAAACCATTTCTAGCTGAAATAACTAATCTTTTCCAGACTGATAGATCTCAATTACTTTCTCGTTTGTTCCTGAATTTATTTGGATCTCGGCATGTTGTCTAGCTTTTGAAAATCTTTTGGTCTACTTCACTTTTTCAGGTAAGTCCTACTTAAGTGATAAAAGGATTTAAGGGAACACTTTTTCACACAGGGGCATGTAGGTTTAGATTAAATTTTTCCCTTAATAATATCAACCTTCATATTAAAATTCCTTTTTTTGTTTACTTGTTATCTTCGACTATTTAAATTTGTTTGATCTGAAAAATTTAAGTGTGACAAATATAAAAAGGAAATCAGGAAGGGGGCAAACACTTATTCACACCACTGTATGCTGTTTACAATGTGTTGCCAGTGTCTGTATTTGTGCTATTTGTCAAAGGGTCTTGAGAAAGTTGTATCTTTATTTCATTATAGTTATATGTATTTGTGGAAAAAGTTTACCTTTTCTGCACACACAAGCACACCATTTCCTTAAATGTTGCTTAATAGATGCACACATGACCCAGATAGCACTTAGTCACTCATCCACATTCATGATTTCCCATAAGTTACCGGATCACTCCCCACTAAATATCACACATTCACGCTATTTATTTGTTTTATTGTTAAATCGTGTAATCGGGGGAATGGGAGCTGTGCCGGCAAACCCGAGCTCGGGTAGGGCGAGTGATTATGACATCATCAGGGTGCGCCGAACCGGCGCAGTTGCCTGGAACCCAGGCCCCGTCCACACGGAGACGCGGATCACTGCATCCGCATACATTTCTTATCGGATTGGCGTTCCGTCCACACGCATCCGGCGATTTGGGAGACTGAATCCGCTCACTTTTGATACCGGGTCCTAAAGTGGAGAGATCTGAATCCGACACCCTTGCGGACTTGTGTGGACGGCCAATCCGTATATTTTTTGTTTACCGATGATGTCATCACATCACGTGTCGGCTGCGTCACAGTAACAGCAACAGTGTTGCCAGATTGGACTGAAGATTCCAGCGCAGCTACAGCTTAAAACCCTCTCATTTAAAAAAAATACCAGCCCAAAGTGCGCACTCTTATAAATAATGAAAAATGTTGAGCGATTTTTATGCATCAAAAACCATCCCAAATTTTATCAACCAGCCCAATGCATTTTTCCCCGTCGGACATGACAAAAAGGTAAATAGCAATCTGGCAACACTGAACAGCAACAACAATGCGCATGCTCAAAGTCTTCTTCTCTGTGTATAGTGTATTATCTGTGGCAGAATTACAGCGCCCCACACTGGTCTGGCATATAAACTACACCGGATTCAGTCGGTTTCAGTGGTATCATGTGTGCGCTGATTTATTTATTTTTTGAACGAGGAAAAAAAAGATCGGATAAGGAACGTGCCGGCATCGTGTGGACGTGGCCCCAGTGAAACCATGTTGTGTCTCCATGTGGTGTACCCAAAGCTGTTCGCTGTAAAACAAACACTGATTTGAGTTTGTGTTGTCTTGTTTAGTGTTATGCGTATAGGAAATTAAGGTGTGTAAAGTTGTATGTAATATCCAGTGGATATTATTACAATGTTTTAGATGGAGGATGATACCGGTGATGCTATTTGTGGATAATAAAAAAAAAAATTGTTCTGTCCACCAACGTTCTGCTGCATCACAATCTTTGCTGTTATAAGGCATTTATCTTTAAGAATGGACTATTTAAAGGCAGGCCCTCTTGAATTAATCATGTCTGTACTTAACCTTGTAGCACATTTCCATTGAATAGTTCTTCTTTGTGTCAATATCAGTAAAGGGAAGCACCTCACCAATCATGGCTGGTTGAGATGGTTAAGAGTACTCTGATTGAGCAGGAGTGTCAGACTCCAGTTTACACTAAAAAGTCTGTGCAGCAGAAGCTCACCTTAGTACTTAAAATAAAAAAAAAATACAAAAGTCAACACCTTATACAAGAGAAATGCATAAAAGTGTGAATTATGAATGTGGTGGTATTGGACTGAGGGCAGAGTGGCTGTGGTAATGGACTGGTGAATGTTTCATTTGCTGATGTATTACATCTTGCAGCAGCATGTAGGAAACTTTAAAGAATTTTTGTTGTAGGGATGCAAATGAAGCCATTGATTTTAAGGAGCCTTCACATGAGATTTAGGGCCAGATCGCAGTCCACACCCCAACTAGTCTGCTTGAACAGCAGCTTTGAGTTTATTTGCAACTGTTGCTCTTTATTTGATTTGCACATCTGGCCATTGTCATTTTCCCCCAATTCTTCTTTTGTAAAACTACTCTGGCTCTGTTGGGTTGGAGATCATGGAGATCATGAGTGGACAAGGTTTTTCAAGCCCACTCATAAATGTTCATTTGGCTTGAGATCTGTGGATTTCCACTACAGGATATTAACATTGCTGTTTTTTAAGCCATTGGCTTAAAAAAACATGTGTAATGTGTAACATTGGTTTTGACCCAAAGCATAAAGCCAATCTTTCAAGTTGCAGGTGTGTTGCGGACTCCATCAGGTTTTCCTTCAGGATTTCCCTGTGCTTTTACTGCATTTCACCCATCAAACTCACAAGTACACTGGGGCCTGATTCAGAGCAGCATCCCCTTTTCATGCTCCTGATCAGACATAGTCTACTATAAATTATATATCATAGTTTATTATATGTACTTTCTTATAGCTGATGTCTTCCATGGAATACTTCAGAGAGATTTCATTCTTAGCATCTCTTGTAACATTCTTAGCATCTCTCTAGCATTTGTTGTTCACTCACCCTCAAGTTGTTCCAAACCTGTATGAATATCTTTTTCTGCTGAACACAAAAATAAGTTTTTTTTTTTTTTTTTTAAGTAATGTCTGTAACCAAGCCGTTAATGGGCCCCATTGACATCTATTGTATCTTTTTTCCAATGGAAGTCAGTGGGGCCCATCAACTGTCTGGTTACCCATATTCTTTAAAGGGTCTTTTTTGTGGTCAGCAGAAAAATGAAATTCATACAAGTTTGGAACAACTTGAAGGTGAGAATTTTAAATTGTCATAATTTATTAGTAAACGATCCCTTTAAGTCAGTGTCAATATTACGTTAAATTCTGTCTTTCTGAATAATTACGGCTACTGTAGTACAATTCTGGTGCTAGTGTTGATGTATGATGGTACTCAAATGTAATGCACTGTGATTCAGTCACGCATGCAGGGGAAAGGATTTAGAGTCAAATTCTGATTTGATCCAAGTAGTCAAATCAAGGTAGGAATTGTTTTTATTCTGACTTTAGTGATTCGCAGTAAATGGCAGCTAAAAATTCATAAACACACAATACAATACAACACAATATTTTTTCGTCTTACAGAGCAAGTGCCCATGCATGCGATCTGTTTTTCAAAGTTAAAAAAGCAGAATGCCTCCAAACCAAGTAATTCAGTCACAGGCCGTATGTCTCCACTTCCCTCTCTTTCAGAAGTGAATGATTAGTTACATATGGAACTTGATCAGATAAATCAATCCCTTTTGTTGATTACACACATCTGGGCCCACCTTCCCAGCTAGTGTACAAGTATCTTGCACAATGATGTTTTCCAGAGGTGATTGTAATTTAACATGCAGGTAAACAGCCAAAATTGTGTTGGGAAAAAGTCAAAATGTCTTTTTACGGCTCATTTGAGAATCCTTGTTGCTCAACCCATATAGGAAATTGTCTGTGTAGCTCCAATACTAAATAGAAGACACAATTATTTGTTTTATTTTACAGTATTGTTACGACATTGTGACCTCCGTGCAGTGAAAATCAAGCCTACCCATTTAGGATGACAAACATTTGCCAGAAAGGAAGTGCTGTTTAGTTTATAGGTGCTTTCAATGTAACTCAAGTGAATGAGAGGAAACAGTGAAACACCATAATGACGGATCCCTCTGGTATTCTTTGTCCATGTCAGGACCTATTCGACTTGATTTAAATCTCTAATTAATTTGATGTGGCATGTCCTTGTTTTTCAAACACTCCACAATTGCGTAGACGTGAACAGCTCTTGACTTCTCCCATTCCTCGTGTTTGTACCATTCAACATGATGTTTTTCTTTTGTAGTCATCGTCCGTCCCCGTCTCTCCGTCTCACTCATTTCTTCCCCTTGTCCACCTGAGGAGGTGACTGTAGTGTGACTCACTTGTTCCTAGTGTGGTTTTGTGGTGGAGCGAGTACCGTCTCAAGGCTTCTGACCTTAGAAGACTTGAGCCCAAACCACACATAAACTGTTGCTGCCACAAACCCACGCTAACTCATACACGCATGCCATGGGGTTGTGAAACTTGTAGCTAGGAGGATGGAAAAAGAGATTAAGCAGAGAGGAAATTATGTGCTTTAGGATTCCGGAAGATTCCAAGGTGGCATTTAATCTGAGATCTTACCTTTTTTATAAGTTACACGGAATATGATTCCGTAAGTTGTACTGTATCTTTCAACATATCTTCAGATGTTCATTCATGTTTATTATGTAACTGGTATTAAAGAGGAAGAGATGATCGCGTTCGTTCACTTGATCGCGCCGCATTAAAGAGTGTCTAAATGGCGTTTATTGTTTGAATTTCGTGGTCAAATGGACAGAATTTGAAAGATGACACTTTGTTTCTGTAACGGAGTTAAACGTTCAGGGAGGCGGGAACCGGCAGACATTTAAAGACTTTTAATGACGCAATAAAACATAAATCCAAAATAAACATAATGGCGGCAGCCCCTCGCGGTTGACTGCTGCCCAAACAAAACACAACATAAAATCCAGGCCTGGTCCTCTCTCGCTTTCACTGTCGTCGCTCCTCCTTTTATGTCTCCGCTCCTCCGTGAGGAGAGACACCGGTGGCTTCACAGGTGACGCTCATTCTCAATCACGCCACCGGCTCTCGTGATGCGCTCACGGTCCCTCGACCCCGCCCTACTCGCCACAGTTTCTTATCGAAATTAACAAAATGCAGAGCTTATCGTGATTTTTGTTGGTTAGGCTACAACGCTGTACAGTAATACCTTGAGATATGAGCATAATCCGTTCCAGGGAAGAGCGCGTCACTCGAATTGCTCATATCTAGAATAATATTTTTACATAAGAAATACCGGTAATAGAACAAAAATTAATCCGTTCCAGATCCGTAACAATGGAAAAAAAAAGTTGTTTTCTTGGTATAGACACACACACAATTTCAGTACATGTATACAGTATAAGGATTCGTGTGATATCAAATAAAATGTGGTTTTAATTACAAGTTTTGAATTATAAATACTTAATTATAAGTTTCCGCTACAGACTGTTGCGGGAGGAGGGAGGAAGGAGGTTGGTACGTACTTGATTCCGAACACGATACAGTACACGAATACTACGCAACTTGCGTAAACTTAAATTAACATAACTGAACTTAGTTTACGTTTTTTTATTTAATTTACTTTTCTATTATTGTTTTGCTTTTTCGATTTGTTTTCTTCACTTTTCTCGCCTGACCACCCTCGCTTTCACTTTGCGCAGACCTTTTAACAAAATACCAGTTGCAGGGGAATTTGTTTCTGTCTCTCTTTAAAAATTAGTAAGGCACGTGTCGTCAAAAAGCGCCGAAGCACGACCAGTAGACAATTTATCAGGATATTTCTTTTCAATGAAATCAGAAACCTTATTAAATTATGTGCCTATTTATTTTATGCTTTTTGCTACCTATAAAATTGTAGTAATCTGATTTCAGTTTAATGCATCGTGTTGAATTTTGCCCCAACATAAGCAAGCTAAGGAATCTCCCAACTTTTTTGATTTATTTATTTGCATGTTGTTATTTAAAAAAAAATTAAATTACATTATGGCCTGGTTTCACAGACAGGGCTTAGATTTAAGCCAGGATTAAGCCTTATCTTAATTAGGACATTTAAGTAGCTTTTATAACTGTGCCTTAGAGAAAGGAATAAAAAAGTCACCGGTGTGCATCTTGAGACAAAACAATGGTACTAACGTATTTTAAGAAATGTCAAAGTAAGACGCTTTCAGTTAAAACAACTCAAACATGCATTTTAGTCTGGGACTAGGTTTAAGCCTAGTCTGTAAAACCGGGAGAATGCGTAATAAATTCATTAGCTTGTATTTTGATTTGTTTTATTCAAGTATAATCTGTTTATTATTAGATTACGATCCATTCATCAGCAGCCCCATCAATCACCTGAGCAATGCTGTTGACAACATAGTCTATGTTTTAGGATGGAATTTACTCATCTTGAGAGTTTATAGACACCACCTTTTTTTGTTGTTGTTGTACCTAACATTGCTTGAAATCAGGCTTACTGAAACACTGATGAAGTAACAAACTGCCCTGTTGATTCAGAAATGTTTTAAATGATCTATACATTAGAGCGGTTCATACCAAAAAAAGACAATGTAGGTGTAAAGGGCCAGTCACACAGCCGATCGCGCACGAATCACTCACAAATAACGCATAGATTGGGTTTGTGCGTGCTTGTGCGTCGAGAAATTGACCAAAGTATTCCACGAACATTCGACGCACGCCCGACGTATGAATCACTGACGGAGCGCGTCCAAACACGCACGCTTCGCGAAAGTTCCACGAACAAGCACTTTCAGAATGCACATTGTCAGTGGAATGAACGTGATGCGTGCGCCACGGTGCGTGGTTCATGAGTGATATGAAGGTGGGGCGTCAGTGGACGTGCGCGCTTTCAAACCAGTTCCAACGCATAAGCACTGATGGCCGACGCGTGTCCCGCGCATGTCACGCATACTCAACGCATAAACTACGCACGGCGACTCATGAATAACGCGTCGGAAAATTTTTGAACCGTTCAAAACTCAAAATCACGCACAAACCACCTTCGCCGCACATCCACTTACAATCCCTGACGGTCCTCGTTCGTTCCACCGACGAATTACGCATATGACGCACGCTCTGCGCAGAAACGAAAATCTGTGCGTAATTCGTGCGTGATTAATGCGTTTTCGCTATGTGACTGGGCCTTAAGGTTATGCTGTACATGCGGAATAAATGCATGAATGTACGGCTCTAATGAGGCAGTTCTCGATGGGCTAATTGTTTCTTAAGATGAGGTTTCTGAGCCTGATAGAGTTGCCTGTTACAGACCAAACAATATGGAGGCTGATTTAGTTTATTTTTGTTCAGCTTGCAGATAGACCTGTCGCTTGCCCTCCAGTGAAACACAGTTTACAGTGCTGAATTCAGCATGTCTGACGAATTGTTGCAGTATGCGGTACCTGAAGTGCTGACTAGAACTACTTTCTAATCGGTGTGATTTGCCAAGCTGGGGGTCTTGCACATTAAGAGCATTTGTATAATTACATTTCTTTTGTTCTTTGCCCTTTCTCATATATTTAAATAATTTACAATCCAGGTTATACTAAAAGTGTTTAAATTAAGCTAGATAAAGCACTTCTTTCTTCTATAAGCCTGTGACAGTGAACCAATTACTGTTCATAATGACCATTTTTAATGGCGAATTTAATAAAGGAAACCAAACCAGAATATGATATTGACTACAACCAGATCTTGTTTGTAAGGTTTTGGGCATCATGTGAACGGATCTAAAATTGATCATCCATGAGACCATTAAAGGCATTCTGTGCGAAACTCAAATGAACGAATGTAGATTTCTTCCAGCACCAAACACATCTTTCCCATTTCTTATGAAGTTCAGACTGCACAGGCTGTTTAGAGGCAACCTGGCTGTTGTAATGAGGACATTTATGTCGCTCTGCATCAGGCGCATGCATGAATACGCAGGAGGCTGCTTTTCTGTCTGAATGCTCTCTGCCAGCTACATTATTAAAATGTGTTTGTGTGGGTCTTATTTAACTTTTTTTTTTGTTACTGCCTGTTCTCTTTGGATGTTCACCTGGAAGTGACAAGCACAGAGTGATTGTTCATCGTGTCAGCATGCTATTGGAAACACTGTATGGTTGTAAGCTTTTAAGCTGTTTTCAGTAAAGCCCCATTTGTTCGTCAGTTGTGTGTAAGTCATTGATTTCAGACCTGGCGTAGTTGGAGCTAATCGCCGTCCTGCATAAATGCAAAACAATAAACTTTTAGAGTGTTATTATTTTAAACCTGTGGCACGCTTTAATTCAGCAAGGATGCATTACATTTATCAAAAGTGAGAGTGAAGACTTTTACATTGTTACAAAATTGTTTAAAGTTATTTTAAGTAAAAAAAAAAATAAAGCATTATATTAGCCCAAAGGAATATGTGTCACAAAAGAGAGTAATGAGTTTGAGTAATTGCTGCTGAAAATGTACAGTGGAGTTCACTTATCTCGACTCACGGTTAACTCGCCAATCCTATTATATCGACGTTTTTGAAGTGGAACCGCCAAACTCCCAATTTGTCTTATTATTTTTGATTCTTTAATGTCGCCGAACACCAGTATCTCGAGCAAAAAGGAGGGACAAAGTCGTCACTTCACATGGTTATCTTGTGAGTCATGAGCGTACCTAGTTCACTGCGCATACGCTGAGTTTGCGTTGCACGTGGATCGCGGTCCTGGTCGCTCTGTCAGAGACGCTTTACTCTCAACGCCGCGCAGGACTCTCTGAAGTGAAATCACATTTACGTTCTTACAAGAGCTGCCGTGGGTCCACCCCCATCCCAAAGCCTCATCCGCTTCTGTGTGCACATAAAGCCCGCCTTCTCTGATTTGATTGGTCTTCTCAGATAATTTGACATTGGTCAGTAACGACCAATGAGTATGAGGCTTAGATGAACGAACACACACACACACAAACACATCCTGCTTTTGTTCTGAAGTGAGCTCTGCTCTGCGCCGCTGCGGGAACACGGTTATTAAAAGACGGGACGATTTGTTGAGAATGCACATTAGACAGGCAGAACGCAAGAAAGTATCCAATCTAGTACAGCGTGATGACCTCACAAATATGTTATGACATATGTGTTTGCAATGTTGGAGAATAAAGGTTTGTATAGAGAATCGAAGGTGTTTTTTTTATTGTATACTGGTAAATCTCTGCTGTTAGTTGGTGCACATATGCCTTTTGTCGTTAGCAAACATATACAGTGTACATTTTTATAGCATGCCGATCGCTTCATCAAATAAATTGCCATATTGGGTGTTGGTTATCTCGCTAAACGGTTATCTCAACGCCTTTTTGCAACTCCCGAGGCCGTCGACATAACCGGATTCCACTGTATTATATTTCAAATAAATGCCAAACGTGACTGTTTGAACTGATTAAAACGTCAATGTGTACCCTGAATGCAATATAAGTCAATTGGATAAAAGCATCTGCCAAATGCATAAAATGTATATTTGTTGAATAAGAAGTACTACATCACCAATTTGCTTTTCTAATGCCCTGTTTACATCTGGTATTACGATGCGTTTTGGTCGATCAGATCACAAATAGACGAAGACACTCACCCTTTTACTTACACTTACCCTTTTACACGTGTCTCTATCATCCACTTCGATCACTTCTGTCCTGATTTCTTTGAGGGGAGGGTCTATGGGCAGGTAAATGTATGTGTTTTTTTTTTCTTCAGATCTAATCAACAATATGAGCTCATGCAATTTACATATGAATGAGCCCTGAAAATATGGAAAACCATACGGAGAGCATCAGCTTTCGTTTCTTCTCTGACAGCTGCAAGACCGTACTGCATGCTCTGGTGCGTGTTAGAAATCAGGAATGGTGAGATAACATTGTGCTTGGTGTGTTTTTTGTCTTCAAACCAAACTTGGATCTCCAGCTGACAAGAGTTTAAATCCCGTCTGGATAGCATGCTTCCCATAATGTTTACGCATTAGGTTAGTAGGCGGAGAGTAGGTGGTCTTTTGTGGCTGTTCGAACACATTCGAGCACATGAGGGTTTACGTTATGAAAGCAAACCAGTCTAATGCGTTTTCGACTACCTCTGGAAGTGGTCGAGAGTGGACAAGCCCAAAATGTTTTACACCCCGTTTACGCCTGTATTTAGCGTCATCCACAAGTGATCTGATTGACCAAAACGCATCTTAATACCAAGTCTAAACACGGCCTGAAGGTTTACAGTGTACTCTAAAACAAACGGTGCTAGAATATTCACGGTGAGTTTTTCTTACTTTATTGGTGACATTTTCAGGGATGGACAAGAAGTTCTTAGAACAGGTCACATGCCCGACACAAGCTGTGTTTGTCCAATCAATATTATTGACCTCATAAATATGCAAACAAGACAGTTAATCCAGGGGTTACAAATGTACAGCGCGTCATTCCCAAAACCCTTGATTGCGTAACCAGTGTTTAGAAAGGCCCTAAGTTGACAGGTTTCAAGTGTGTTGTATGTTCTGATTTGATTGGAGATTGTACGTGGGCTGGAAAGTTTGGGAACCACTGAACTTTTGGATTTTCAACAAGTTCTCTTCCGCATATCTCTTTAAAAACAAGAAATAAACACGTGTGGTGGTCTGTAGGGTTAATGCTGGCCGGCTGTGGTGAAGTATATTCAGGGTTTTAGGGGAGAGATGCCGTGGTTCGGCGTGTACCTGTCACTTCTAAATGATTGCTCATTTCCTGCCACGGGAGGAGGGGTGGGGGAGAGCAGTAATAACACACAGCTGCCCGAGCTGGACGCTACCTTTCCTCTCCTCTGCTGTCTTGTTCTCTTGCTATGTATCTTCCTTTCCTCCCATCCCATTCTGTTTGTATCGTTTATATGTAATGGCTAAGGTGGACACACACCCATGGTGCCTCAGTGGGAATGTTCTCCACGTAGCGTCTCTGGCTTTATTTGCGTGTCTTGTGTGGGTTTGTGTTTGTACGTACACACATGCTTGTGTGAAAGTGTGTGTATGTTAGGGGGAGGAATGGATTAAGGAGGGGTCAGTAACAAATTCCATGCCGGTTCCAAACTAGGTCACATGACCCAGTATGGAAGTTTAGCAATGACCAGCTGTAGTCCACATTACGTAGAAGGAGAAACTACAGAACAGTCAGTTAACCGTAGATAGGAACAATACGGCTAGCTGAGCAAATTATGAATTAATGAAAATCATCTGGGTTATTCAGTAGTCAGTTGTAAAACTTAATACTGCAATGGATATAGAGGATAGACGATGTAGATTATAGTGCCACGATAGCGGTTCAGGCCAGTTGACAGAATTTTTTCTTGCACAGCTGGATCAGTGTCGCATTTATTCCATCATCAGCATAGAGACGCTCATATTTGTCATTGTTGTTTTTCAGAGAGTTACGAAACAGTTTTTAAAAATATATATATTTAAGTTGTCTGAACCAATATCCAGAATTTTTTTTTTTTTTTTTACTTTTGACACAATGATTAAAAAAAATTATGATTTAACATTTGTAATGTTAATTTTGTGTAAATACATAAATATTGCATTTTCATAACATTTATAAAGTTAGTGTTCCTCTACGATTGAATTACGGTTTATTTTAGCTTTGGTTTTTCACTGCCATCAGATGATTCTTCTGTTCTGTTTTGGGTATGGATTCATGTCATGTTTATGAATTAATGCATATCAGATGTCAGATGAAATATAGCTGTTTTTCTTATTGCAAATTTAAATATTTTAATGTTTAATAATACAGAAAATGCTTTTGAGACTTTCTATTCGCCTAAACAACACCACAATTTTATTTTTCTGTTTTTGCCTTGGGTTCAATGAAAATGTAAAATATTGTCATGACCTGGCCAGAAGAAAATGTGTCATCCTTCTTGTTTTGCCCTGTATGCTCATATGAGTTCTAGGCAAAAAAGAAAAATATATTGTATCCACAGCTTGATCACTGGAAAATGATAAAACATAAATCTTCAGAATATCTCCCTCGTTCTTGGACGTAGAAAAGAGTGTGTGTCAGAGTTTCCATGGGCCATTGAAATGCACAAGTTAAAGGAACCGCAATCCTCTTCAACAATAAAGGTTTTGCTCAATTTGCCCAGGGACTGCAAAATATCATACTAGTTTTTAAACTGTAATACATTGAGTGACATAAAACGGCACAAATCATCTCTTATCACAGCCGCTTTATTTCTCAGTCAGTCGGGACATCTGCTGAAAAGAGCGCCAACGTCACACTACATATAATCCCCAATGTACTCTCAGTAAGCCCTACTCATGATGTGTTTGTTATACATATTTAAAGTCATCTGAATTTTATTTCAATAAATTATGTCACCCCAAGGATATGCTTGAATCGGTTTCCCATACACAGAACAGCGTAAAGCAGGGCAGACTGTTATTTCATTTCGCTCGAGCTGACTGATAAATAACAAACATTTTTTTATATGCTGCCCATCTAGCTTGTCTGCTGTTTTATCACCTGGTCAGATTGCCAAAGTAACCTCTTCTCTCATTCCTCCACTCACTCAATCTCTCGCTGTCCTCCTACACGCGTTGTTTCCTCTTTGGATATTTCATGGGGATTTCTCCAAAGAAAATTATTCTCTGCTATATGCCAATTTTGGATTCTCAATGTTGTTTTGAGGAAGAATGTTATCTCTGTGATTAAGTCACAAATTCTCTATGGGTTACTGGATTTATGTGTGTGGGACATGTGGGAGACTGCATTTTAAAGGCGTAGTTCAGTCAAAAATTACATTTTGCCATTATTTACTCACCCTCATGTGGTTCCAAACCTGTTTGCTGATCTATGTCGAAAACTAAAGGTTCATTTTTAAATAATCTTCACACAGCTGCGTGAGACAGTATGATCTTGCCATCCAGTGAGCTGTTAACTCAAAAACGTCTGCAAATGAAACTGATCAGAACATGAATCGTTATTTTGAGTTCTCTTTTCAGTTATCCAGTTGTCAAATAGAATAAAATTGATTTGTTCACGAATTGGAGTTCAACTCACTCAATGATTCGAAACAGCCCTCATGTCATTCCAAACCTGTGTGTCTTTCTGTTGTGTAACACATATATATATATAAATCAAGCAGTTTTGTTAACTGTTGACTTTCATTGTATGGACCACCACCAACAACAACATAAAAGCATTTTAACATAAAGGCAACATAAAGCTATTCTCTAATAATTTATTTTTGTCTGAAGACCTACATTGTGGACCACTTTTATGATGCTCATTTTTTTTCCCTTCATTTTTTAGGTTTAACGGTCATGTTCTTTATGAACTGCTATTGTATGAAAAAGAGCTGTGATTTAAGAGTACAGTAATACCTCTAGATATGAGCATAATCCGTTCCAGGGCGGAGCTCGTAACTCGAATTGTTCCTATCTCGAATCATGTTTTCCCATAAGAAATAATAGAATAATAATAGAAAACAAATTCATTCGTTCCAAACCCGTAACAATGGGAAAAAAAAAAGTTTTTTATTGGTACACACACTCACACAATTATAGTATGTGTATACAGTGTGATACATGTATGATATCAAATAAAATGTGGTTTTAATTATAAATTTAGTAGCGGCAGGTGCGGAGGAGGGAGGGAGGAGACTGGTAGGAGACACTTGATTCTGTATAGTAACTTGCACAACAAAACATAACTTAAATTAACATAACTTGGCTTACTTTTCTGTTGTATATTATTGTTTAGATTTTTTCCGATTTGTAATCTTGCTTTTGATCACTTTTCTTACCGTTTTTCGCCCTCACTTTCACTTGGCGCAGAGCTTTTAACGAAATCTGTCGAGGGACATCTGCTTCTCTTTTATCCACAACAACAGAAGCCTCTCCATCTCAACATTTACATTAGAACATAACTTCGATATAATCGTCACGCCCTTGGAAGGATTTACATTCTTGATAGCATCGTTCTGCTTTAGGATGGGACATATGGTGGATGTACTGCGATCATAAGTGCGAGATAGATGACAGAAGCGGGCACCGCGCTCATTTATCCACAATTTCATGCTTCATTTCCATGGTCATCATGCGTTTCCTCTTCTCACTACCATCCTTACTATCCACTTTCGCTCTTACGAAGAATAATGCACAACATAGAGAGAAAATCAGCTACTCGCGGGCGATGCGTACAGAAGTCAGTGAACATAAAGTGAAAGTGCGTCAGCATTGGCGATACACTGGCTCGTATCTCGAATATTTACTCGTATCTAGAAGCAGAAATCTGCCCGAAGGTTTGCTCGTATCTTGGAATACTCGTATGTAGAGACGCTCGTATCTCGAGGTATTACTGTATTTAGCTGTTTGAGTAGAACTAATAAAATGACATTTTCTTGTCACTTTACTGTAATGTTGTGTTCTGGAAGCTCTTGTTCAAAAAAAGTTTGAACTTTGATGGTTTGTTCTGTATTACCATAAAGGCCCCTTTCCCCTTATAGGAAGTGATCATGTGACACCGTGTGTGCAGGATTGTGATCATTGCTTAACTGCTTTATGAGGCCGAGCTGTTTCCTGAGCTGTCATAGGTAATGTTTGTCACGCTCAATATCATGCAGAAATGTCCTCTGGCCGTAGAGTTAAAGAAAAGAAATGCTCTGGGCAGTGCAGACATGAACTGATTTGAAATATTTATAAAAATCGATAAGAACACACTGCAGCACTTAACTTGTCTTCTTATCTCCCCTGTGACTGTTCTCTTTCACTAGTTCTCTGCCTCTAAATAACTCTCAGGCACTGCTTTTGACGGTTATATCATTCAAGTTGCTGATAATATGGTCTGATTATTGATGAACTGGACCACACGGCATCTGTTACCTCAGAGATCTGCAGAATTTGAATGCCTGTCACAAAGTTAAGTTGTTATATTTTAGCCAATTTGTTTGTGCATCCAGGTACCTATAAGACGAAATGTAAAATATTGCTACCTATAAATACGTTCAGCATCATTTAACACATTTTTTTTTCATGTTTAAATCCACATTTTCACCTCAAATCAGCATAAACAAAATATGACAATCCTGTCTTCGATATTATCTTGGATGGTACTAAATCGCTATGCTTTTAATTTAAGTAAACCTTAACTGGTGCAGTGTCCTGTATGGTGTGGAAAATGAAACCGTCACAGTGGAGTCTTTTTGCCTCAGCCCGTTTCCATGTTTTTCATAAAATCAGCATTTATTCTTTCCCGGCTGCTGCCCATACCTATGCTGACAGGTCTTCAACCCTGCATTAGTGTGGAAATAAGTCAAATCCTTAATGCCTTGTTTTTCTTGCATTTTTTTTCCCCTTCTCTCTCACCCTCTTAAGACAGGAAAGGGTTACTTTCCATGTTTCCTGTCCAATTCCCCCAGCTCCAGCTCCTTTCGGATCACTTTCTTCATACTAAACATTCCCAGGCTCCCATAACCTCCTGGCTTCCTTACACTGGCCAAGAGAGATCCCAGGTGAGAGTGTGGGCGAACCTCCTGTTTTTAAGGATAAAAATCTCTTGCGTTTTGCCTTCTGACAATGGTGTTGGTGAAACGTGGTTTCTTTTTTAGCCTTCCTTGATCGCAGACATGGAAAACGGTTATTTGAGAAATCTATACCAGTCATTTGGCACAGAGTAAGGCCAAGCTGATTGGTGAAACTCAAGTTTTAGTGCTCAAGTGAGCCATGTTAAGTCTTCTCAAATACCTCACGCATTAATTCAGAGCTAGGCTATCATGAGGCAGTTCTTGTGAATTTCGTCCAGCGCTTCACCTGCTAAATGTTCCAGAATTTGTAGGGCTCTCGTGGATTTTTGGAGCTGTCTGCAGGTACTATGACAATAGATCTATTGGCTTTTGATCAATCGTAGTGATAAAGATGGTTTAGCTCAACATGACCCTCGATGCATCCTGTTGAGGGTTGCTTTGATTGTTCAGATGAGCTTAGGGCAAACCTCTTGAAGAAATGAAATTATATGCTAATTGGTTTATGTTGCCGCTCTCGTTCCCAACAGTAAAATCCTTGTAGGATCAGAAAATAGTCTTATCAGTAGGTTTTAACTGCCCACTTCCAATGGTCAGGCAACTGGTTTGTGTTTTATAATCCTGTTTTTCATCTGTGCTCTTTGTCCTGTTTGCTATTTTTTCCCACAGATTCTTTTCCAACTCTCTCTCTCTCAGAGCACCTGACAGATGGATTGAGAGAGAGAGGGGGAGAGAGATTTGGATGTGCGCTCACCCCCCCAAAAAAAAGTTACTTTTTGTAAATAGAAACCTGGGATGGAACGGAACAAACAGTGCAATGTTATTTGGGCTTGACCCAGTGATGGACCTGCTGAGATGGTCTAAATATAGTCCCTTGGTGTACTGACTAATTGCCCCATGAGCAGTAATCATTCCCAGCCTCTGAAACCTCTTAAACAGCGAAGAGAGTCAAGTCACTGCTGCCCCCCTGCTGTGTCGGAGCCAAATACCAGAACGAGCAGATCTGTACAGAGATCAACCCAGAGCTCCTCTATTTTCAGGTTGTGTATTTTTAATGTTTCGTTGAATTTTAATTTGAGCTAATAGAGTGCTGCGGATATGACGTCAAAGCCCATGAGACTAATTGGCCACTGGTTCCCTTGGGAGTTTTATAATGGGGTGTTTCAATTTATGAGTAAAATAAGGTTTGAGATGAACATTACTTAAATGTTTTCTGCTACAATGTAAACCATAACCAACCCAAATTTTGAAGCTATGTTTATTTATTAGAAACATTTATTGTGTGTGTGTGTATTCTTCAAATGAGAATATTCTTGGTTCTCAACCCTATATATTGTAGAATAAATCTGTAAAACATTGTAAAAAGATTTCTTATACTGCCAGCATTAAAACGCCATGGCCGTCATGTTCTTTAGTAAAACACTCTGCCCGCCAAACAACATGAGACTGCATATGCTACCTGCTTCCGAGCAGAGCTACACAAACCTGTGACCAAAGCTTAACCTGCGGTCAGACATGGGAAGTGGCCGCCACCCACCGGATATCCTCCTAACTCCCGCGGCTAAATAAAGCCGTAGAGCTGAACAGCTGATAGCGAGTGAGATGCTCGCCCTCTGCTGCTTCAGCATATGCGGTTATGACACTGCAGCTTGATCTGAGTGAGTCTTTTCCTTTCTCGTTCAGGCTTGCATTCTGCATTGTCGTTAGGAACTTCCTGTCCTTTTTACGTACTATTGTGAAGGAGAGAGTAAGTTGTCTGTGAAGCAAATGCTGTTTTTATGTTGAACAAAGAGAGAAAGGCAGCCACAGAAGAGGACTAAGTCATGAGATGAGTTTCCTTCCTAATGCTCATTTATATTTAGACAATCTTAAAAGGACAAGAATGAGGTCTATCTTGACAACATAAGTGAATTTTACTCCTCCAGACAGCAATCTGAGATACAGGGCCGCTTTTAATTCACCTGCCAAAGCCTGACTATATTTGGCCTAACCCACAGGAGAGCCAAATCAAAACTAAACTATGATACATAAATACATCAATTAAAGCATAGACTGCTACCAGAAATGAGTTGAGTTCAGTTGGTTTTAATATGGTTCACACTCACCGAGTCTTTCATACCCCCTCTGGCTGCTTTAACAGAGCCAAAGTTTCAGTAAAACACAGTGACAAAACAAGGAAGCATGTACGAAATCGGACGTCATGAGTCAGTGTTAGTCCTTAGACTGCAGTCTCCTGCCAGCTTTTTTCTTTTTACAGAGGAAGTGATTATCATTACATGGAGTTTTTGGTTTCTTTTTTTAAATCTACTCGCTTGTCAATGAGCAGAAAGCTAGCTAATGTCAATATGAAGAGCAAAAAGTGTCCCAGACATCAAGATGAGGACTGTCTAACACAGAGCTGTTAAGATGTTTACTGTTCCCGAGCAACTTGTTGCATCAATATAGAATTTAATTAATGTGCGTCCTCAGGAGTGTGTATATATAGCTCATTCAGTCAGAATTTAAAATTTGAAATCTTGTTTTGTAATATTAGCTTTAATGTTTTATACGTAATGTGAAGCTTTATTTGTAGTGATCCCTGATTTGCTTATTTGCTTTATTTTATTTTTTATATCAGGTTCCAAATAAAATTACTGTACATGCCCTGAAGAGAACAAAAATTGGTTTTGCATGGATTTGTTAATCATGTACATTAATCCCACATGAATCAGTTAAGTTAAACATTCTTTGTTCACATAATTTCAACATCACAGAATGAAGACATTTTTAAGTGATGGGATAATCAAGTTTAGAAGAGAAACACAATATGCGTTTTCCCTTTTTTTTCTGACCTTTCATTTAAGTATTTCTGCATACAATAATTTGTCTGTAGATTTTGTAGAATTTATCAAACTCTGTCATACACTACTGTTTGGAAGAAGTCTCATACTCACCAGGGCTGCATTTATTCGATCATCAAAATGCAGTTAAAACAGTAACATTGTGAAATATTATTACTTAAAATAGCTCTGTTTTAATGTACAGTAATACCTCGTTTTACGAGTTGAATTTGTTCCAAGAGCGAGCTCGTAACTCAAAATGCTCATACACAAAACTATTTTCCCCATAAGAATGCAATAAAAATCACTATATTCGTTCCACATGACCATAAAAGCCAATTTAAAAAAAACATTTGGTTTTACCCAATTAATTACAGTTAAAATTATAACTATTAAGATCTCATATAAATACTAATTAATAATTGCCAGTTAAACTCTAGAAATAATTGACAATTTACTGTAACGCACTTTAGCTTTGAGTAGCGTCGCTGCTGGCGTGAAGGAGACGAGAGGAGGGTTTTACTGCTTACAGGGAGAATTTCTTACCGTCTTACTCATCTTGGGGGTCATTGTCTATATACTGTATGTATATATTTCACTACGTGAACAATAGTGATCACAATTAATGTTAACAACAGGAGGTCGGTTTTACTGTAAATCAGTAAATCTGATCTGTAAATCACTTATAAAAGTATGCACTGTGGTGAATGATGCAACTAAACCGAGCAACGCTGAGAGAATGAACGAGTTAAGGGATGAGAGGCTTTGTGAGAGGCTGTCGTTAGGATATTTCCAGTAAAAATGCACGCGAAGATGCTGAGCTTTGACTTTTCCACAAAAAAATGCGCATGGGCAAGAAAAAAATGTCTCGCAATCCGATACAATGCTCGTACACCGATTTGCTCGTATACAAAGTGTCGACCCATACATTTATAAATAAAATGCTATTTATTTTTGTGATGCGAAAGCATTTTTTAGTTTTTTTACCTCTTCACTGAGAAATAGTTATAATGATGTTGCTGCTATGTTGACAATCAATTTATTACATTTAGTGTTTGACATCTCTCAGCTTCACAGTGAGCTTTTACTAATCATTTCCATGTATTTGATTTTAGTATGAGGAATCCTATCCCTATAGCCAGAATTAAATGCTCAGAATACTGAAGCACAAGACAGACATCAGCAGAAAAGCTTGGGCAGCCGGATAAGTGGGTGTGTTGTTGGCAGAGTGTGGGGGTAATGATATTAGTAGTGATTGGCTAATTTATGAGCCTGTTTAGTTATTCATGTTGAGTGTCGGCCATCTATCATAGCAGTGCTGAAGGAAGTCAAACTGCACCGTTTGTCTGCCAGACCAGAGGGGCACGGAAAACCATATCATGCTGTTGGAAACCACCGCTGCTCAATAACTAGATAAGCAGAATATGACGTAGTCTCATAGTTGCAGTCTTTATAAGGGTTTTGCCCAGGAACTGTAGGTGGACAAACAAACAAATTCATACTGAAAATCCCCCAGCATTATGAGGATCGTGTGTTGCGGAGCTCCACCAACAGGAACTCCATTAGAGTGTTACGGCTCTCAAGGGACAGCAGCATTTATTTTTCCCCCTCCCGTTCATGTTTTTCATATAGTCTCACTCCATGTTCCTCATCCTTCAGGTGCATGTGTTTTTACTAACATTTTGTTTTTCATGCAGAGTTTCTCAAGCCCAAGCTGCAGCCATTTGAATGCTCTGAAAACATGAGACACGCTGTTCACCGACTGTGTGATGCCTGTTTCACACAGTATGGTGAGATCTGGCTGAAATCTTAAGGTCCAATCTGATTGGCTGATTACAACACATTACTGAAGTGCCATCTGGAAATAAAGATATGTTAAGTTCCCATGCTGTTGCATTGAAAGGTTCTGAGGAACCCTAGGTTTTTGTTGTTTTTTCTAAGGTTTTCTCTTCCAACCCTAGTTATAAAAAAGAACAAGTGTGTGTGTGTGTGTATAAACAACTTTTATATATAAAATTATCCTAAAACAATGATTAAATGGAGAAGATTATGAGTAGAATGTGTAGTATTTTATATATTTTTCTATGATACAATCCCTCTAGAAATGCAATACTCTGGTCTGTATTGTCATAGCAGTGGCTTCTGGTTCATATATGGCACTTGTTTTAATCAACTGCATTTGGGAAAAAAGACTTTTAAATATTAATTTTCTGGACTTTGCAGAGGAGTTTCTGTATAACGCTTTAAGCCATTATATTTTCCTGAAAACTTTTCAAAGCGTTGGATTATTTTCAACATTGATGAAGTTGTAACCTAGTTTCTATCACTGGGATGGTGTTCCATCAGCAGTGGGGTTTTCCATGTGAGCCAGAGGATATATTATCTCTTGTTCACATCCCCCATTTTTTTTCTCTCTCTCTCTCTTACCTCACATCCTGTTGGAGGGCCTAATCCAGGTTCTTAAATGAAACCTTGAGGGTCTCTATGGGATCAATTTGCAGGGATTTCTCCTCCCTGTTCTCCTCGGTTATTCCACATTTCTCTTTCTTCCTTGATTTCTCCTATCATGTCTTTGTTTTCTCTGTTGGCTGAATGCAGCATGTTTTGAGCCAGATGCATTCAGGCATCAGTTTGATCTGTTGGCGACCTGCTCTCTGGTGGTTAGCCGATCACTCTTGGCTTCAATCGGCCTATCAGTAGGGGACCTCTGTTCATAGATCCAGTCTGCCACTTCCTGGCACCAGTAAATCTCTCTGCAGGTGAAAAAAAAACATGATCAAGTTAGCTTCGAAAACTGGATTTGCATTGAGGTTTTTATATCAACTCCCTGAGGGATGTGATGCTTGATTTTGTACTCTGTTAGACCTTGTCTTGCTCTAAAATGGGAAATATTTTTTTTCCTTTTAATGTGGTACTTGAGAACAAGTGTGAGGGAGAGAGACAGACAGGAGGGTAATAGATGTCTCCGTAGGCTACTCTCACTTAAACAGGCAGAGCTTTTGCTGAAGGGAACCTACGGGCCTGAATCTATTATTCACATACAGCTCTACAGATCTTCTCTTTCAAACTCATGCACACACTCACACAAAAGTGAGGAAATGAAAGCTGTCGGCTGTTAGCGCTTGCAGTGCAAATGGACAGAGCAAAGGCCTTTTTGTCAAGACATGAATCTCCAGTGACTGTACAAAGACCTACTAGTCGACCCATTGTGTGAGAAACAAGGGCAGATACCGTGTCTGTATTGAGGTGAATGAACTCAATGGGCAGAGTTGACTCTTGAACCAATAATGGTTTTGGTGAGTCCTGGGACTCATAACAGCTCAGGTTTTTTAAGAACCTAGACTTAAATCAGAATTCTTTGGGACTTTTTGTGTACTTTTCACACTCCAACTATTTGTGGTCCCTTTGGACTTCTATTCTTAAACTTTAAAAATATCGATTTTAATGTTATATTTCAATATAAACCAAGAACTAATGGGGTGATCTGCATTTGACAGAAATTGTCACACTAGTCAGTATTAATATGATGAGGTGTAACAGATCCTGATTCCGTGACAAATGATCTTAGGATTCATTTTCAGAAGTGACTCACTCTTGCTTTAAAAACACAGGAGCAAATTTAGCTGAACAAGTTCAGGCAGAGTTCTGTTGGAAATGCTAAAAATAAAACGCTTGGTTTGAAATAACATCAAAAGTTTGTCTATACAGCCTAGGGGCAGTCCTGACTTTCTTTTAGACTTCACTTAATTGTCACTTAATTTTATTTGTGAAAAATTCTTTGTGAATTGTGAAAAATGCTTAATTTTTGATTGTTGAATGGTGAAAATGTTTTTAAAATTCTCTTAATTTATTAAGAAACAAATGGATTTCTTTTTATTATTTTTGTTTCATGAATTCACGATCACTTTAAAGGCGTAGTGTTTACGTTTTTCTCTATCGACACGCATCAGAATGAATTCCAAACAGGTTTCCCTAGTACTCCTGTTGCTGTGCGCTCCCATTTTCTGACAAACAGTATATGTTCTTTGGGAAGTCAACATATATACAAGTATACAATGATCCCTTGTTTATTGCGGTTAATGTGAACCGAAACCCCCCGAGATAGGTGAAAATCCGCGAAGTAGGATCAGCCAATCGGATCACGGGATACATCCACTCGTGCTCTCATTCGTTGATCTCGTGCCGGGAACCAATCACGTGCCTCGTCTAAGTGCCCGTGTGTGGGTGTGTACAAAGCCTCTGAGAGAGTTTCTCTCTTTGTCTGCCATCCTGGGAAACCGTTTCTCTCGCATCACGATTAAGCTCGATTAATTGCTTTCCGCAATACGGCTGCCAACATGGCGGTATTTTAGAATTTTTATTTTTCAATGAGTATTTTTGAAAAATCCGCGATGCACTGAGGCCGCGAAACTTGAACCGTGAAGTGGCGGGGGATTGCTGTATATCATTGTTGCCAGATTGGACTGACGATTTCAAGCCCAACTACAGCATAAAACCCGCCTTTCAAAAAAAATACCCGCCCAAGACCAAAATTGCATTTCTATATGAAATTTGGGCGGGTTTTTCATCAAAAACCAGCCCAATTTTTATCGACCAGCCCAATGCACTTCTTTTCCGGTCGGACGTGACCAAAAGGAATCCGCCCAATCTGGCAACACTGCTGTATATACATATTTTAAACAGTAAAAACTTACACACTTCACCTTGGAACCTTCAACCGTGGAATCCTAGGACCAAATGATAAGCTCATTTAACCCTAAAGATATTCATATTTTAATACAATAATACATTTGCTTTTTTTTTTTAAGACTTTCCATTAGGTATCATTGGTGTATGGTTTCTTCCCTTTGGTCACACGGCTGGTAATAATGACATCATTGAATATCTCCAATTGAAGTTTAATACCAGAGTCCAGGGTTGAAAGCTATAATTTTGCTTTTCTTTTTTGACATGCAGTCAGTCCGGTCTAATTTAGGCCTGGGTACAGCTGTGTGCAATTCTAACCATACCCTGTTAAATCTGTTGGTGTCTGTTGCTAAAGTAGTGTTTTTAAACGACAACAAAAACACCTGCTGCCGTTTTATTCAGTGATGTGCTGACAGCCTTTTGTCTCCATTACAGTCGGAGACTATGAAAAGCCTGCAGCATTTCACTGCGATCAGTTAAAAGACTAAAAATGTTTTTATGTTGTGATAAATGTTAATTAAAATATTTCACTGTATATTTTCAGTATCAGAATCATTGTCTGCTGTTAAAACTTTACGATGATCAAGCTGTCATTGTAACTAATGCCAGATTTACATGAAGTCAAGCTCAGCAACCCTTTTGCTAGTGATTGCTGACATAATCGTAATCAGAAGAGTGTTGTGATGCCAAGTTCACACTACAGGATTTAAGTCCTATTTGCAAGTCAACGAGCTCACCGACAGGTTGGCCAATCTTTATGTGTGAACTACTCAACGACGCATTAAAGAGTCCCACTGATGCCTCACCAACACCAGACAAATATCTAGCTGTTGGCTTGCAGCGCTAATTTCTTCGCAACGTCCATTTTTAAATAAACAACTCCGGTTTCCCTTTCCAGTTGGTGACGAAACATAGTTTGGGGACCGGTTAGGATGTTCCTTTTGTAGTGGGTGACGCGCTATTGCGAATCATTTACGTAGTGTCACATATTGTGAATAACACAACGACTTCAAGACTCTAGAATACATACAGAAAGTCATGTAATCTGAACTGCGCAGCGTTCTGCCGCCATTTAAAGTCGCGTAGTCTGAACTAGGCATTAGTCACACTTAAGGGTTTGACCAAAAAAAAAAAGCCTGTCTCTTTATCTTGAAGCCTGAAGTCACACCGAGCTATGATGCAGTATGTCACACACACCACACTGTTCAGCCTATGTGCAATTACAGACTCCAGGTCACAGCACAGGACTGCTTATACAGTGTGTGTGTGTGTGTGTGTGTGTGTGTGTGTGTGTGTGTGTGTGTGTGTGTGTGTCTGAGATAATCATGTGTTCACTGAAAACCATTTCAGTGGACAAACACAAATACATGCACACACTTGGCTGTCTGCTGGTATTTTATCGGCAGCTCTATTGGGGTAAACACTATGCAATGTTTGAAGAGGAAAGCTTTAATCAAAGAGTAATTGTTTGCATTTGGAGGTGGCTTGGCCTTGTGCCATTGGGTACGTGTGAATGATTGGTCATTTAAAATGAGTGGATATAGTTGTTGAAGCAATAGTAGGCCCAAAAATGAAAATTGATTATTTACTAACCCTCATGAAAACCCAGCATTTTTTATTTATTTAAAGAAATGAATACTTTCATTTAGAAAGAACACATTAAATGGATCAGTAAAGGAATTTATAATACTACAAATTATTTCAAGTAATTGCTGCTCCATGGTTTCCACTGGAGATGCACCGATGTATCTGTATCAATATTTCTCTGCTGATTTTTAGTCAATTTAAAACCAATCAGAATAACGGCTACAGCATGAAAAAGACAGATATAACAAACCGATAGTTAACTGCATGAAGGCACTTAGTTGTATAATGTCTGTTGCATAATCCAACGGTTTTGTCTGGAGTGGGAAGTAATACTTGCAAAAGCAAAATTTAAACCTGTACAAAAGATGGCAGTGCTCGACAATATAGTGCCAACGTGAACGGTGCTCGCGATAATTGACAAAACTGTCACTGTCCCAGTCAGGTCAGTACTGCATTGTCATGTTCAAGTAAAATAACTCAATTTGGTACTTGCTGTGTGAAAAGTTGTGTGCGCACACATCCAAAGGCTTCTCTTTCGCTTCTTGTGCTTTTTAACAGACAAACTCGCACAAAATTATGTAAAAATACCCATCTGGGCGAGTACCCTGGTAAACAGTTTAGAAATTAAACACACGTGTGTATCAGTATATATTGGATTTCTGCAGCTCTTAAAGTGACAGCGGCCCAAACCCCAAAGTATATTTCGGTTTTTGCTCATGCACACATGCCATTGTCACAATTATTGTCTGTCTGTAATTAGTTAAGTTTTCCCCTGTCCTATGCCCGTCTGTCTTATTGGTTACTGACTGAGTTAGTTCTGTTCAGGTGTGTCTTGTTAATCAGTCTTGTTGTTAATCCCTCAGTTTGAATGTTAATTGGATCCAATCCATGTTCTGTGATGATTTGATGATGCAGCAATAAACTACAGTAGCTAGTATACCTTGATGCATGTTTTAACTTTTCTAATTTAAAACCTGATCAAATCAGTCATCTATTTTAAAGACAAATTTTACTGGTGGCAGAATTGGCCAATAGTTGTTATATCCTATTCATGCATCCCTAGTTTCCACAAAAGTTTTAAACGGCACAACATTTTTCAACAGTGTTGCTAATAAGAAATGTTTCTCGAGCACCAAATAAGCTTAATCTGATATCTGAAATACTGTCACACTGAAGACTGAAGTACTGACTGTTGATAATTTAGATTACATTGCGATATATGTTAAAATAGAAAACATTACAGTAAACCTTTGTTTATTGCGGTTAATGTGAACCGAAATCCGTGAAGTAGGATCAGCCAATCAGCTCACGGGATACATCCACTCGTGCTCTCATTCGTCGATCTCACGCCGGCAACCAATCACGTGTCTTGTCTGAGTGCCCGTGGGTGTGTACAAAGCCTCTGAGAGAGTTTCTCTCTTTGTCTGGCATCCTGGGAAACCGTTTCTCTCGCATCACGATGAAACAGCGCTGCTTTCCGCAATATGGCTACTGATATGGCGGTATTTTTGAATTTTTATTTTCCGATGAATATCTTTTTAAAATCCGCAATGCACTGAGGCCGCAAAACAGCTTGAATCGCGAAGTGGCGAGGGATTACTGTATTTTAAATTGTAATATTTCACAGAATTGCTGTATTCATGATCAAATAAATGCAGCCTTGGTGAGCATAAATTGCTTTTTAAAATCATTACAAAATAACAGTAGTGACTTTTTTTATTTTCTTTGTATGGAAAGCAATGAAAGACAACAACACTTGGAAACGCAACAGACTCCTGATGTTTTGGCGAGAATTGAGCAGACTTCGCCTGGTGAACGATAAAACAGGAGAGAAAGTCTCATAGACTTAGGTTACACTTTACATGACTAGCAATGCTGACATTTTCTTCAGAAAAGGTAAAAAAAATCGAGTACGTTTTCACCATAAATTCTTGATATAGAAGCACTGTTCATGCACCGTATATGAAATCCATTTGCAGAGTTCTTGTTGTTTTGTTATTTATGGCAGCTGCCAGCACCGCACGGAAGATATTTGGCCTCATCTCATTTGGCACACGAACTTCAGTTTAAGCTCTTTTTAAATGCTCTTATTATCACTTAGATGAACAATCAATGGAAGTCAGTTTAATATGATTAATGAATTCACACCGTCACACCAACATTGTACTCACACAATGCTCATTATGCTAATCATTACACAAACATAGAGGGTGTCCCACTTTCTGAAACTTCCCAAATAAAAGCTCCAATGTTGATTTGTTTTATTTTAATACCATGTATTCGAGTCTCTTATATATTATTCAGGACATAGAGAGCCACTTTGTGAAGCATTATGAATAATCAATAAGCAAACCTCAGTAATACATTGTATAAAGAGATGATTTCTCCCTTGACTGTACAGCAGATTATAGTCATACAGACGGTAAAGAGCGATTTTATACGGACCTCCCGGTGAGGTCAACGGTGTCTGGGGGCTAAACATTATTGACTGAGTGCCTCAGCATCTGCTTGTGTCCTTGTGTGATGCTGACTCCATTTGACCCCTGCACACACACACACATCCAAAGTGAGGGATGTAAGCTTTGTGTGTTACCCTGATGGGGCTCCAGGGCTCTCGTCTATCACACCGTTACACTCAGAACGTCCATAATTTACAGATGAAGATGAAGCATGTTTACAGGAAAGGCTTGTTCCATGTGTTTGTGGACATTTCAGCAACTGCATTGCAAACCAAGGTTTTCAAGAACATGTTTGTGTACTTGTGTGCATTAGTAAGCCCTGCTTCGAAACAAAAGAAGGTGTTGGAAGTAATTATCTCTGGTGTCTTAGAAGCTCACAGAGGCTGTGTACAGGTGAATAGTTTTCTCTTTCCGCATCCCTTTTTTCCTGTTTCACAAGGGAGTGTCTAACAAGGGTAATCAGTGTGGATCAAGAATGTCAAATGAATAATTTACTTGAAAGTTTTTATTTATTTAGTCTCAAACAACCTTTTCTGTGTGCTAGACAGATTATGTGGTTAAAGGATCCTTTGTGGGGTTATGTACTTTTGGTCATTTAATCCTTTTTTCATAATTTGATAATTACTGGAAATAATTATTTTGAAAAAAACAAATTTAAATATCTTGTTGTTTACGTGAAGTCTCTATTTCTCTGAATAATGTAAAGTTAACTTCTAACAAGAAATATGTCTGACAACGTAAGGAAATGCTGGAGTTACATAGTCATGAATGAGAAACATGGAGATGGAGTGGCTGCAAATCTCAAAGACCAATTTCATATGATGTGGAAAATTTCACCGGCTGGCTTTAGCATCATTGCAGAAGTGAACTATGTTTGATATAGCATGGGAGTAGTAGATGAGATTTATATCTGATTTGTGGAGACACATTTATGTAGCTGAGTGTAAATGGATTGTGCATACCCAACTGGACAGCAATCCGATCGATCCGAAGTGTAAATGGGCTTTAACTGTGTTTGTTTTGTGGTTGTTTCAGGTGAGCAGAGGGCTGTGGAAGGAGAAGAGGAGGAAGAAGAGGATTGTGGTGCGTCTTGGGACCGAGACGCTGAAGATTCTTTGGGTATTTACTGAGCATCATACAGAAGACTATTGTGCTACTACGCTGATGGACAAATTCCAAGTCTAACCCTACTTTTTTTTTCTTTCTTGTTCAAGAAGCTGTATATACATCACAATAGAGAAGAAAAGATGATTGCAATTTCCGTTTCTTGCCAACTTTAAGGTGCGGTCACATTTACCACATTTTAACAGGTGTCATTTCATTAGGAAAGCATGCGTGTAAGGGTGAAGATTTCCCCACTCAGATTTTGCAATCGGTTTAAGTCACTATGAAATAAATTGAAGATTTTTACTTTTAGTATGAGTATGTCAGCACTTCACGCTGCACTTCAGCTTCTCATCAGATTTCTTGTGCAATCAAATGCTCACTAGATACTGAAGCGTTCCACCTCCTACACTATAAATAAATGCTGAAGCTTTACAGTTAGACAGACTCTGCAGTAGAAACAGCACTGATGAGTATAAGAGATAACATCGGTGCCATGCACCAACATAAATTACATACTTTTCAAACATTCTCAACATGATTGTTCACTTGTTCTTGCTTTAGGAACAGTTTCATATTGAATCTAATAGGGGAATCGATTACACAGTGGCTGTCAAATGCGGCTTTACTGAGAATCAAAGGGTCTGGTCAAACTGTAAAGGGGAGGAGCTGCTCTATTCCTTCATGTTTCAGTGGAAATTACGTCAACACACTGAATAATGCTGCACGTTTCAAGATACTTCAATTGGCCTTTAAGGTTAGAGCAGGATTGGACACCCTTGGCTCACACAGTTAAAAATGAAGCCATTGCAATGGTTGCTCTTCAGCTGCCAGCTCGGTTTTATATCCCATTGTATAAAACAATCACTTGACCTTGTTTCCTAGAGTATTCTTATTCTCTCGTGGCACAGTGACACAGTTGATCTTTATTTAAGCTGATACGCTTGAGGTCAGATTTGCTACGACTACTGTTACCGCAGTCCTGCACTGCAGCCCACTGCAATAATCATAAGATATTATTGATACGTCAAAGTGCTTCAGTCTCAATGAGGAGCTGTTTTAGTCATTACTTGGCATGTGGTCTTGTATTTTGCATCATTGATGCTTGTCACACTTTAGACGCAACCGCTAGGTGCAGCACGGCAATTCAGTGGCATGTTTTGCATTTAGGTCTAGTCAGGTTTTTAGGTGATGTAGTGTATAGTATATGGTTTACAGCAGTGGTCCCCAACTCAAATGGTACCGGGCCGCCCAAGGAACTCTCAACTATTTCCATTTTATTTACTGTGGTGTATTTCTCTCGGGTTTGTATGCGTTTCCATGGACGAGAGGTTACCCGGGAGCTGAGAGACGGTGACGACAAAGCTACAACGCCACTGCCGCTTGCAGCCGCTCAGACCCAGACGTCACCTAAAGCTGCACCAATACCGCGCATGCGCAAAATATTGTGATATCGGCGGTTTTAAGTGACGTCTGGAGCTGAGTGGCTGCAAGCAGCAGTTGTGTTGAAGCTTTGGTGGAGAGAAGTTGTGCATCGCTCTTCTCTCTGTTCACCGATACTTTCTCATGATATAAAAGTGCTTGGTGTATATTATGTATGCTCAAATTTAACCCACAAATTAGCAAAAATGAGTATGAAACAGACGTCGTTTGAATGTTTCAGCGCTTAAATCCCTATTGCCATTTCCGGCCTCCTATCGGTGTGAAGCGGGGTTTTCTGCAGTGACAGCAACCAAAACGAAACAACGGAATAAACTGGACATAAACATCACACTTCGGTTGTCATTGTCTCCTATTATCCCCAGATGGAACAGTCTCGAGTTCTCATTGATTTAACGTTCTAGTGAGTTAAAATGTTAAATCACTTTATTTTAATTTTTTGGGTGCAACTGTATTTTATTTTGAAGGCATGTTTAAATACAATTAGATTAAAATTGTTGAATCAAAACAATGTCATACACCCCCTCCCCCGCACCGGGCCGAAGTAAAATTATCAAATGTGGACCGGTCCGAGACGATAAAAAGGTTGGGGACCACTGGTCTACAGTATTAAGTTCCGGATCCAGCTGTACATTTCCTGTATTTACAGTCAATGAGCGACCCAGGCCTTCACAAATCCCTTTTGGAGTGTCTCAGGAGATCCAAGAACTCCCTTTGCTAAAAAATCGACAGCTGTTTCAGTCACATTTTCAAAACAAAATATGGAAATTTTTCTGTATATTACTTTAAAGTGTGCATGATATTTAATAACGGATTCAAAACTTGTGCCCTCTTTCAAAGTCTTCTGAAACTGTTTTAAAGCTGCAGATCAGTAATTGTGACAGCTGTCAAACAGACTTCACTAGTGAATCTTATGTCTATATATAGTTTTCCCATTTTTCTCAGACACATAGGACCTTGGGAATTTTTCAGTTGGGATTTTGAATGTTCTCTCTTTTGTTTTGATTTATTTCATCTGGCTTTAGTGTAGAGTAGCTCTGACCTGATTAGTTTCGTTGTAACTGCGTAACTCTTTATTTACTGAATGTTTAGGTATGATAAATGCCTTTAATCAATAAATAACTCTCCAGACCCCAACGTGCGGTTTTGACTCTCCTCATAAATACCGCCTCTAATGAGTGAAGGAGAGAAATTTCTCATTAACCGACTGAAGGTTGAGCCTGCTTAATTTAACAGCTTTACTGTTGGTTACCGTGGTAATTACAGCCTCGCTTCTCTTTGATCTCGCCAGACAATGTTTCCCAGATTCTACAACTCATCAGAGAAACAGCTGCTATATCAGAGAGACCCTCTCTATTGCTGGGAAATGAGAGACAGCTCCTCCATCACATGACACACGCTCTGAAGTCTAGATTTACAACTGGTGCCTTTGTTGAATACAATGTGCATGATTCCTGCGAGATTTCAGAGGGACTGAGGGTAAAACTGCGTGCCAAAGCTTTAAAGAGGTAGTTCACCTGAAATGAAAATTGTCATTATCTCCTCACCAGATTGCTCATGCTTTTTTACATTGTAAATGAATCTTGACAATAGTTCAAAAATGGCTCATATGGGTTGTGTACTATATTTCGTCTGTTTTTCGCACAAAGCTATTGTATGAGTCAATAGATTAGCCCATATGGCCTACTTTTAGGATGCTCTGTTGGCGTTTTCCTATATTTGGAAAAGAGTAATGTGAAGAAAGAAAGTCATGACTAAATGGTGACCGAATTTTCATTTTTAAGTGTCTATCCCTTTAACCCGAGAGCAGAGAGTGAGAATACACTTGGGTTTGTGCATATAAAAGCAAGGTTGGCCACTGATCGCATGCAAACACAATCATGTTTATGTGCAAACAGACTTTCTTTTTGGTTCTACCTTATCTAGATAACCGTTGTTCGTCTTATTACTTCTTTAAAGCTACCCGAGTTCACTCTTAACTCCCTTGGGTCCCCAGACCTGAACAAGTACTGAGGCAGGAGTATCTGCATAAGCTTTGATGCTCAGTTTCATATTCTCTAACATTAAAAATGTGCATATTATAACAGGCTCCTTTTCCCTGGCCTCTCTGTTCTGATATTATACACAGACTTGAAGACGGAGATCTTTAACCACACCCTCCATCACTCAGGAAAACTTGATGCAGGTCTTTGTCTTGCTGCCTATGTTCCTGTAAAGTTGGCCTTCCTTGCTTTGTTTTCCTCACTTTTGTTCCTAGTAGGCTACCTCTTAAGTTTTTATTTTTATTTACTTAAGCAAATTGTGTGGACTTGTACGAATATAAGTCATGTCTTATAAATAATTATAATAAAGTCTAATTTTATGAGAATAAGGAAGTCCACACCACAACTATAACGATAACGACACAGGAAAGATGTCATTAGAATCATGTTCAGCTGATTAACAATAAAAACACTGATAGCCAAACTGAATCTAGCAAGTAGACTTTATTTTGCTTAAAATTAATATAATTTTATTTTACATGGGTGTGGACACTAATATAGTTATGTAGTTGTTTTTCTTTGTGGACAACTGATGAAATAAAAGTAGGGCTGTCAATAGAATATATACATCTTTTTTTTCTTAACAGAAAATTCTGTCACCATTTACTCGCCTATTCTTCACAACAACAAAAAGAAATTTGAAAGCTCTGTTTTTGTCCATATAGTCCTAGTCGGTGGATTCCAATGTTGGTTCCTATATATTTGGACAAAGTGAAGTCTGTGGTACATCAAAAATATTCTTTACATATATTCTTGAAAATATCTTCTTTTTGTGAAATTCATACAGTTTTGGAGCAAATGTAAATGAGGACAAGATTTTCATTTTTGGGTGAACTATTGCTTTAAAGATAGCATTAGTACCATTAAACCATGTAATCCAATACTGAGAGGCAAAGAGACAGAAGTGTAGGGAAATTTGGAAATGAGGGCATAAGGATGAAACAAGGAAAAGATGTTGAAGGTGGAGTGTGAGGGTTAATGCAGTCTTTTCTACTGTGTGACCTACTTAAGGAATACAAATGTCACACCAAACAGCAAAAGGTCATTTAAAGGTTCTATAAGGTGACTCACATAGACTTAGCCCCTGGCCACAGACTTTCACACTTTCATTATGGTTTCTTGGCCTTCATCACACACCTCCTGATCACTTAATCTGGGTAAATGCTGTTATCGAAGACCAATCATTTGCCGCCTATGTATTCTCATATCTTTAGGGACTAGAATTTAAAATTGAGCTAAAATTACCCATCTAAATTCATAATTGGAACACTTGCCGCCTTCTATTGGGGATGTTCGTGCAACGTCAACTCAAGTGCTGACAATCTTTTTGACGGTCGCAGTCACTTCCTCTCCAACACTTCACTATAGAGGTGACGCACACTAAGTTGCCCTTGGCGACTGCATTCCGTGGGTCAAAGTTCAATACCTTGATTTACAGCATCCTGTCTAGTTGGCTCTGCGGAAATGAGGTTCCTCAACACAGTGTCTTCAAGAAGAAGAAAAAAATCACTGCCAAGAGAAATTGATGCACTGTTATCAGCCATACTGTCCTGCAGAATCCAGACATGTTTACTGCTAATATTATGTATTGAAAAATATGCCGCAGGTATGATTTGCAAAACAAGTCATATTCATATAAAGTTTATAGTTTTGCTTTTTATTTTGCTTATGTAGTGTAACATTTGTTTTTATATACTATTTTCAAGCTCCATTACAAAAAGGACCATAAAGTGGCATAATTTGGTTTAATTTGCTATTGTTTACATTAGTATTCAGAAGGTCTACTGGTTTGGTTAAGTACAACATCAGTGGTTCTCGAGTCACTGAATTCAAACCCGGTGTGGCGCATTTTGACACTATATTTAGATGCTCAGAGCAGGGATTAAGATTTGAAATTTGCTACGATTGTCCCTGAATAATAAATTTCATTCTGTTCCTCACACAAAAATAATTTTAGTTTCAGACACGTTGGAACATACTGCATAAATTATATGGACTATCCAATACTTCAGCATTGTTATTCCCTTATTCCCATTCACTTCCATAATTAAAAAAAAGAACAACCAGGATATTCTATAAATTGTCTCCATTTTCAGCAGCATTTATGGGAGAGATTCCTTTATGCATGAAGTGATTTACATTGAAATGGTTTCGTCATTGAGAATATTTTGGTTCTGTATTCTCTCGTCTTTCTGATGTGGGATGCTTTTCTTATTGATTAGTCCACATCTGCCTGTACAGGCAAGCCTGTAGTTTTGAAATTGGAATAGATTTTTTTCCCTTTCCACATTGATTGGCTCAGGTGACAGCTAATTACTCAAGAGTGTGCTTGTGCGTGTGTTATGCACAGTTGGTATTATTTCACGTGGTTCTTTTGTTACTGTGCTCTAGTTGACTGACATGTTTGAACGTGTTGTATTGTTCCATAGTCTTTATTGCAGGCATATGTACGTAGCGTTACAATGTACTGGCATGTTTGTTTTCTATTCCTCTGGTTAATATTTTGTTGCTAAAGATAAGATACTGTGTGTATGCGTGCAACGTCCCCCAAGTCTGCTGTGGAGAAGTCATAAGTCAATGACTTAAGTGGTTAAATACTTTTTAGGATCACTATACCTTAGCTGTCAAATGTTTTGACACAACTGACTTAAAATTAGTTTTGTAGACCAATATAAATTGTGCCTATATTCTTAAAACTACATTCTCATACTTTCACTTTGTGTTATTTCATAGTTTTTAAGACTTAACTATTATTCTAAAGTGTGGAAAATTAATAACGCACAAGTGTGTCCAAACCTTTGACAGGTAGTGTAGTTCAGGACTAAAATTAAGGACTTTTTGTTTTCATATCAAACAGATCAGGGCCTTCTTTTTGAGCAGGGAAATTGTCGAATTCTCTAAAGAAACTTGGCTTAGAATGTTTAGCATGTGCAGTTTATTGTCTCTTCATCTTTTCCCCTTTTTGTTTATTTTCACACGTGTTAACGACTTCACAGCTTGCCCAGAACAACAGGGGAATTAGCCAACACAGGCTTGATTAAACAAGTGAAAATATTGTACGACGGACCTGTGTTGTGTTTAAAGATCGGGAAGTTTGTAGAGTTATAGAGATATGACGGATGTGCTGTGCATGTAAGTGTGTGTATCTGTAGCAGTCAGAGCTCATGGCCGCTGGATATGGATGTTCTAGCCAGAACGCCCGTGTGTGTCCACCTCTCTTATCTCCTGCAGATCCTTTCCTTTCATCTCCTTTCAGACCTACAGGGTACTGGACAAACCCCTCCCTAAAATATAGTCCCCCACAACACGCACTCCAAAGGCTGCTATCTCACTGCCACAGATGAGGACCTTAGTGTACAGGCCAAATTACATCACCCCCACCCCACCATGCTCGTCCCACTACCACACACACACACATTAGTGTTGTTCCCCATCTCACCTGGCTCATTCATTGTCCCCTCCTCCTCGGTTAACCATCTTTCCCTCCCTTTTTATCCTTTCCCTCCTGTTGTTTTTCTGCCTTTGCCTTGACTCTAATCTGAGCCTGTGTGACATCTGGAATGTCCTCTGGTTTTGATCGAGATACTGAGGGGGGAAGATATCGTTGGAACGCAGGCAGACACCTTTAAACACTATAATTTAAAGAATCTATTTTGTTAATTACACTGCAGAGGTTCAGTTCTGTTCTCTGTATTTGCTTTGTTTTTTTTTGTTCAGCATCTTCAGTGACAGTGTGGCAGACATGAAAACCCAAGAGCACCGTTCCAGCCCTCTGAAATCACACACACAGAGTGAGTACAGAGATAATAATATGCAGTCTTATGAAGCATATCTTTTAGGGTCAAATAATAATACTGTTGTAGTTATAGCCACAAATAAATGTGTCCGCTTTTGTAATATTCAAATTGATTTAATCAGAGTTTTTTTTGTTTCATTTACATCATACAGACTTTTTTTTTTTTGTTCACTTAAATTTAAACACATTTTGTTCCATTTCAGCTCCGTTAAAAGAGAGAATGCCGTCTGTGTGACCGTTATTTGCTAATTGTTCTCTGATGAATTGGACCACCATTAATGATGCTGTAAACATTTTTATATACGTTTCTGAATTTAGATCAAATGGGAAATGTAATAAGTTACAATAAGAAATTCACTTCCAAGTACTCCCTACTAGTCATAAAGAATTATACTACAAGATTAGACTATTTTGTAACATTAGCCCATCAGGTAAGTCCCCATGACCTGTTGACCAACATCTGGCCTGCATTCCTTTACGCATGGGTGAGGTGTAAACACACACATGCACACTTAATTCATTCTCACAAACACATTCTGTTTTTTACAACAAAAAACAGACCTAAACACAGATATATGTGGTGGCCGGAGCGTAACCTTTCTACTGACATAAACACCAGATCTCACCTTTGAACTTTTCACCTTTCATTCTGCTAATTGGTCCATGATGCTCTTTTTTTTCTTCAGAACATTACTGTGGCTAAAAATAAGTCCCTATTTCTTGCACCTAAAATAGACTACTCTCCTTCTTCTGTTCTCATCTTCCCCTTTTAGGCCTGGTGAAAGCCAGCTTTGTATGATGTTTCTGTTGTTAACCTAATTGATTCTATGTTAGCCTAAAATCAGATTAGGAATTACCCTGCTTTGCTCACACTGCTTTGCATACTTTTTTTTTAAAGCTGTTGACACATCATTTCAAAAGTTTTTCCCAACTTCATCAGAAATCTGATGCATTTAATCTGACCACTTTGGATAAATGCGTCTGCCAAATGAATAAATGTAAATGTGCTTTTTTTATCACTGCTGAGCTTTCTTCAAATATTTCCCATTAGTTATTTCCCACATCAGCCTTTATATTAGGCAAAGGTTGTTTAATAAAGCTTCTACTGCTGGGCCGTTTTTATACTTTAAAATAGGGTTATTCCTTCTGCAAGTGTGTGTCAGTGTGAATTAGAAAGCATGAGAAAGTGTAAGACAGTGAAGTGCAGCATGAACAAGAGCACTACGCTGAGCTTGAATCAAAGGGGGCTCAAACTCTTTGCCCCAGGGTGAATTGGTGTATGTGTGGAAGAATCAATGAAAAAGGAGAACACCCTTTTTATTCGCTTCAGTTCTGATTTCTTAATTGACAACGCTGAAGGTTATCTTATCTTGTTTTGACAGCTGATGCACGGCCCCATTCCCAAATTAAGGGTCTCCAGTTTCGCAGCATTGCCCCCAAAGCCCCAGCAGTGGTTCCATCATCTGCTGTTCTATCCTGCCAACCTCCCTCAGCCCTTCCAGAAGCATCCACGGCTGTCAGCCCTAAATCCATCCTGGTCCCTGCCCAGAACTATGCACTCATGCAGGTGGCTGGACAAGAGGGAACTTTCTCATTGGTGGCCTTACCTCAGACACAACAGCAACAGCCAATCCAGAAGAACCTTAAGCTGCCTATTCCTAGATACCAACCGATGAGAAGCAAGAGCGCTCCAGAAAAAGGCAGTAGCAAGATGTCGAGTCCAGCCAAGGTTTCTGTATCCACACAAGCTCAATCATCTGCTGTGAAAACAGAACAGAGTTCAGACCCAGTAACTGAGCAGTTTATGATCGACACTTCTACTTCTGAAATCAACATTGCACCCTTGTTCCCAGGTGCACACACAGATCGAAAAATTGAACAAAAGAATGATGCCCGTCCACTCAAAAACCAACACTACCCTTCTGGAACCTCCCTTGTTGCTCCTGTCAAGAAAACCCAAATCGAGGGTCCAGCCTCGGCTGGCAGTGCCATCACAGTTCTCTCTCCCACGATCTTTAGCAAAGCTGTTCAGATCATTCCATCTCCACCCAAGGGAAAACTGCCCATCCTGCCCTATGCCAAGGTGAAGAACTCCCTCCTGGTATCAAACAGTCTTGCCAGCACCCCATTCTCAGACAAGCAGACTGTGAGTGCAGCCAAAAGCATCCTGAAAAGCCCACAAGACAATATCATCAAGTTCACAGACAGCAAAGTTAAAATTGAAAACCTGAGCCAAGACCACAACAACACCCAATTCAAGAAACTGCCAGGCAAGAAACGGGGGAGGAAGAGGAAATCCATGGAGGATATTCTGGCCTTTGAGGCCCGAAAGAAGAGATCCTTGTCATTTTTCAGAAGGAGGGTACCTGACAAACCTCCAGTTGGTGTTCTGAATTCTGCCTCTCAAGAGAAGTTGCTGGACATATCCAAAAAGTATCGTAGTATTCGTCCCAAGCCGGTACTTGTAATGGAAACCGCTATTCCACAACTTGTGCCACTTCCTCCTTTATCAACACCAGAGAACCCTGATCAGGAGCTATTATTAGGACAGCAGATATCAGGAAAACCACTTTGTGCGCCCCAGTCTTCACAAGCTACTGATCAGCAGCCTGTGACAGATTTTAAAGGTGGTGGTGTGATTTACACAAGTCATCCGCTGCACCGTTGTCCTACCTGCAGCAGGTGTTTCCAGTTCAAGCATCACCTGCAGAGCCACATGAACAGCCACAGTAACCTGCGGCCCTATGTCTGCCCTGTATGCAGGAAGGCCTATGCTCACTCGGGCAGTCTCAGCACTCATATGAAACTTCACCATGCAGAATGCAGGCCCCGGAAAAGCCTTTGCTGTGAATTCTGTGATAAGTCATTTGGCTATGTGGGCGTCTACTTCAGCCATTTGAGAGAGGTGCACCGGGTAATACTCACTGTTGAGCCATCCATCAGTCAACATGAAGAAAACATGTCTGTAGAAGAGTAAGTAACAAACATTGACTCTTGCTCTAAAGCCTTCTTGTTCTTGACATGGATATTCCTTGTCTTACAGGTCTTCATCAGCGGATGAACAGGTCTCAGATCAGCGCGTTGACCCAGTCGAGCTACAAATTAAGTGTGGGCGCTGCCAGGCCATCACACCTACCTTTGCTGACATGAAGCTGCATTTGTTGTACGTGCACGGAGAGGAGGTCCAGGTCCGACCGAGGGATGGGGTCATGCGCGGGGGCCGTGAAGCAGAGGATGAGCTGGTCAAACATGCAGCACATTACTGGAGGCAACTCAATGAGAAACGCAACCTAGTGCACTGTGGCACCTGCAATGAGGAGTTCTTCTCTTTTTCCAAGTTCAAATGCCATCTTCATTCTCATCATCAAGGAGCTAGAGAGAGTCGAGAAGAGGAGGAGGAGGAGGAGGAAGAAGAAGAGGTAATGGTAGGTAAGAAGGGCCGTGTATTAAGGGGCCTCAATAAAGGTATGTCCCTGAGGGTGGGATCTCACTTTAACTGCATCCTTTGCAGTAAGGTGTTTAATAAAAGACAAGAAGTTATTGAGCATTGGAGGGCACAGCACAACTGTGAAAATCCCACCCTTCTTTGGGATGTCCTGGATAATGATGGGCCAAATTAACTGCAGATGGGTAATTTATTATTTGCTCCATGTGTCGATTGTGTGGTTTATGCAAAGAAAGAAAAGAAAAATCCACTAACAGACCTTATGTTGTTGTTTTTGTTTTGTTTTATAATTTTTAATATCACAAATGTTGATTTTGTAATGCTTGAATTTTGTAATGTTTGGTTTTTTTCTTCTTCAACATTTTAATGTTTTATGCATAAAAGAATTATAAAATAATTCAGAATATTCAATCAAAAACATTACCATAGCCCAGCTGTAGACGTGAATATAACTGCCAGCAAATGAAAGACCCAAGGATTATAATCATAATTTTTAAGGTTTTTTGGAGACTTCAGCTAAAGTGAATCAGGTGTAAGAGTCTAACAAAGGCTCATCAAAAACACATTGGCACTCCGACAAATTGAAAATTTGCACTAGTCTGAATACAAATGGGACATGATTAGCATGCTTGAAATAACGCGTCAAAGAGCATTCAAATACAAATTATTAGTGACATTCCACAAACATAACCATAATCACACAGTTTCAGTCCTCGTTTCACCAATAAAATAAATACTGCCAGAAAACCTTTGCTGACAGTCACTTTTCAGTCTTTAAGACAGAGATCCACTTATAAGAATTTTAAATATCCCTGAGAATAAAAATATTATTTGGCCAATTTATAACTGTTAGATTTAGTATGTGTGTGTCATAAATATTTTGTGTTGTATTTTTGGATGGAAATGTTAAATATTTAAAATATTTTTCCATGGTGAAATGTCTGGCAATTTATTTATATTATCAGTCTATTCAAAAAATATTTGTGGTTCCGTTCAGAAAAAAATATTTCAGGGTAAAGAAATGTTAAAAACCCTCTCAATTGTTATATATGTATACTTGTATAGATAGATTAAAAATATATATATTAAAACAAATACTACATACAGCTGTATATTGAAAATATATATATATATTTACACACACTTTCCCTCCGGTTTTCTCCAAATAAATTCAACAATTAAATATATATTTATCTGTTAAAATGTCTTTAAATGTCTTTTAAAAGAGAACTGCATCTTCAACTACACTACCAGTCAAATGTTAGAGCACACTTGACGATATTTTAAAATACATGTTATAAATAGTATGTGAAGGAAACCTACATGTTTTTGTGTGTGTGTGTTTTTTTTCTTTAACGACACTAAACGTTTAATTAAAATGCAAAGAAATGGATGATAGCCTTTTAGTAAAGAATAAATGGCTAACAAGTGAGAACTATTTACAAGGCATCCCAGGTGGATAATTCATGAAATTTGTTGAGAGACTCCAAGTGTTCAGAGTTGGAATACACTACACGATTTTTACTACAACCCGATTATAGTTGGACAAATTGTATAATGCGCACAGACTCTGACTCCATCCAGTTGGAGGATGCTAAATATATTAGTTATTTTGAGTCGATTTAAAAAAGATGTGTTCGGAACAACTTGAAGTCTGGTATTGTGTAACCCTTCATTTAAAAGTTGTTTAATGTATGATGCCCAACTTTTGTCGGTAACCGTTTACCAAGTATATGACGCTGAGTGTTTTATAATCTGTTCAGATTTTAAAAGTCATATATTGTATTCCAGCCATAACATGTTATTTTATAGTTGACTTTACTATTATGAAAATATGGACATTGGAAATGATAAAGAATGAGTGTGTTCAAACCTTAGACTGGTGTACGTTCTGTAAACGCTTATCTACTCGAACGGGTGCTATGTAAAGTGAACTGATAAAGTTCACTCGCATTTCTTTCTTGGCACAAAACAAGCTGCAAGTCCCAAAGCACCAGTTCATATTTTAGATGATCTTTAGTCAATAATTTTAACAGTCATCAAACACACAACTGCTGCTCGTCTTGTTGAAATTACCGTAAATTGTTTTCATTGTGGAACTTGTCTTTTGTGGATTGCTCCTGACTTAAGCCTGATCTACTCTTTCTACTGATCTTCCTCGTTTTGTTTAAAAGTGATTGATTGTTTTATGGCGGGCAAAACATTTTCCAGGATTTAGGCCTTACTCAACACATTCTTTGTGGTTCAAAGCCATTAATGACACGTGTCTGGTAGCATTTCCAGAAGATTTCCCTGCCTCTCTCTGTTTGTGGCTTTAGCTAAACAGCCGCCTCGTGAATAGCTAGAGCGAGCATCGTCCCTGCATTATTGATAATTGGTGCCTAAATAAAAATATCTATCTAAAATAACATTCTGTGTGTTTATTGCATGCCACAACCTCCTAGCTTGTCGGTCTCCCATCATCTAATGAACGCGACCGAACACAAGCTGCTGCGTCTTAAGGCTTACCTTATTCCATACAAAGACATTTACCGCAAGACTTCATTTGTAGGTTGCACAGAACAGTGAGCAGTGCAAGGCAAGAATTAAATCAATTTCAGCTGGACACATGATGGATTCATATTAGTCTGTATTTTATGCAACAACCTATTTTCACTGAAGGAGTGCTAATGCTTCTATAATATCTGCTTGAATGTCTTACAACATTAAATTATCTCTATATGTCATCATATTGCAATGTTAATAGAAACGTTTCGAACAACATTAGAAAGAACTGCTTTCCCACCCCAGTGTGATTTTTAGTTGCAAATGCAACCTGTAGTATTTTAAAGTATATCGCTTATGATTCTGATTGTAAATTAAGGTTTTTCCTGTCACATTTTTATATTGTATTCCTCAGTGCTCAGCCTCTGATTTATAGCCTACATTAAATGATCATAACTTCTCTGTCCCAATAGTGCAGTCACTTAGATGCAGGAAGTGAAGGAACGTCAACACCGATGCATATTCCTCTTTAATCTGTGTGGCACTCTTTTCTCACTTCTACTTTCTCTCTCTTCGCACCAGAAACATGATCACTCACAGGAGATCAAAGCCCATCCTTCTAACAGGATTAGAGGATGGAGCTTTAGAAGGAGGAGAGTGTCTGTTTTAAACTAAATGAAGGATGTAGGGCTGTGGAAACGAGAGGCTGAAAGGAGGTTGCAGGAAGAGAGAGAGAAAGGAAGTAGGAGGAGATTGCAGAAAGTGCTGGGAAGAAATAAAACCAGAAACAAGGGGAGAAATGACAGCGTACGCACACCCTCCATTTCATTTGCAGAGCTGACCATGATGAGGAGGATGAGGATGAATTCTTCATGAACTATGATGAATGGATACTGATAAAAGAAGGATGGCAAGTGACAGAGAAAGTTCTCACACCCTTAAAAAAGAAGCAGTTGGGATACTGCGAGCGCACAGACATTTTAAAACGGCATTAACCTGTATGGAGACTAATGGAAGCAAGAAGCTCTATCGATCTGGTTTGTTTAGAGGAGGAGGAGGAATAGAAAGAATATGTTGAGCTGATAATGAATGAGTAAAGTAAAGGGTGTCTCTCGAGTAGATAACCATCACCTGCATTTACAGACGCAGGAGGCCTGTCTGGAGCCGGGAGTGTGATTTGAACTGAATGAACATCCTCTAGAATGAGAAGTTTTAGAAAGATCAAAAGCTATTAGATGACCAGCACTTTATGAGACAGAGTAAACCGCATTTCACCTCTTGTTCATATATAATCTATTCGGTGTTATAGAAAATATTCAATAATAATAATTAAAAATGTAGGATGAGACTTAAATTGATACACAAGGAATTGACTGGAATGTAAAAAGTAACATCTAAACAGTGTAAAACATTTATTTAACATTTATTTACTTCAGCCTTTTTTATTTATTTAATTGTTATCATTTTGCAGTAAATTGATCAAAAGTGACGGATGTTACAAAAAAATGACATTTCAAATCAATGCTGTTCTTATGAAATTTCTATTCATTAAAATATATCACAGTTTCCTCAAAAATGTTAATCAATACAACTGTTTTCAACATTGATAATTGATAATAATAAATATTCTTTGAGCATATTAGAATGGTTTCTGAAGGATCATGTAATGCTGAAGGCTTCCAAAAGTCAGCTTCACCATTTAAGCTGTAATAATATTTCACAATGTTACTTTTTATTACTTTTTTCTTTATCACATAAAAACAGGCAAGCATAAGATGATAATGTAAATACATTACAAAAATTTACCAACACCAAATGTTTTGGCAAATTTACCAGTGATGTAAAAAATGTATATATTCAAAATCTTAAAACAAAAAAATTAGTGTTAATATATTATGCAATTTACGTCCTAGACAATTGTATTTCGATTCGATAGTTTGGATATTTTAACTAGAAAAAAACAAAACGGGTAATAAATACTTTGACCAAATTCTACTACGGTAACTATTCACTAAATTTCTATTCACTTCTGTCTTGATTTTGTTGAGACACAGAATATGATATTGATGATATTATGCAATGTGGTTCATTTAAAGTTGTGAAAAGATCTGTGGGGTCTGAATATGAATGTCTCTACATCTTTCTATTGCAATATATTTGTACTACACCTGGAGACGCTTGTAAATACGAAGCCCTTGTCAGTGACATTGCCGCTTTTTGGTCTCTCTTGTGTGTTGTGTGGTCCAGATGGTACAAAATCACTCCGTTCCACTGGGTCTCTAGTAGACCGCCCAGAGGGACAGTAGCCATCTGCCCAGGACATCTCACTACCCACACACAACTCTGACCTGGAACACACAAACTACACATAGAAACAAAAGAGCCACTAAACTGCTCATCTAGAACATTTACTGATTTCTTCATCAACAGTCAGAGTGTTGCCACCCCAACATAGTGGACCAGACTCCAAGGACCCTTCTAGGACCTTTTAGACTAGCGATAAATGATGTAAACACTATTCAAACGGATAAGCTCGTTTGCAAATACACATTTGTTTGGTTAATTTTTAGGGGACGTTTAAACAATACCATTTTCTACTAACTTGGCCGTTCCTTTAGACGATAACAGTGTTTTTGGGGGCCGGAAAACAGGTTTCAAAGTGTGCATTTTTTTTAAACGCTACTGTTATTAGCCGTATCTCATTTCAAAGGCTGCGTCCTCTGTCGCACTTGTCAACCAAAGATGTCATTGAGGCTGTTTCGTTACAGTCAACTGACCACAACATTCCAAAGTCAAAGAAATTACAGCAATTTAAGCTTCATTAGGAATAACGGTCAATTTCTGTTCGGTTACTGTTCTGAAATAAGACGTATGTGACCGCCAAATGCGACCTCTGGGAGGACACAACCTTCGAATTGAGACATAAACGTCACAAACGTCTCTGTTTACAAAGTGATCGTTTCTTTAAAAAGTGACATCGCGACTACTGGTCTGGCATGCCTAAATACTCAACTTTAATCGTTTCAGTGGATCCTTTTGGTGGATCATTTTGCCAATGTTGTTGTCTGCACACGAAAAACGCAAAGGAAAAACTTTTCCGTTTTTAATATACTGTTGTCGTGTAAACCTACCCTTAGTTAGATATTCCCTTGTTGATTAAACAGACTCCTGTTTTCATTCTCAGCCAATCAGTGCTCAATCATTCACTGGAATAGATTAGTGATAATTGGCTCTCAGCTGTCAGTACTTTAGCATCCTAATGAGAGCAGTATTTACTAATCTAGAAAGGGGAGTGAGAAAGTACTCCAAATTTGACTGTTTTTAATGAGACCCAAGTAGGCTAACCGGAGCAGTCTGGAGTAATTAGGAAAGGATGTAGAGCATTTTCTTTCACCCCATCCCACCCCCCTCTATCTTCCAGTGTCTTCCCACAGGGAGGATCCTGACAGTGGAAAGCTAAGGGGGAGCTCTAGGGAATTAGGTCTGCCTGAGTGATAACCTACATTCACCCAATCCGACGTCTTTCTGCTCTCCGCTCGCAAATAAAACTAATGACATACCGCCGGCCTGCAGACATGCATGAATATTATGTTGATGTTATGTGCATGTGAGCACTACATTAACTAATATTCAAAAACTGGCCATCAACACATTAAGACATCAATGGAAAACGCATCATTCCTACTTCCATACACACCTAGATACAAAACGCATGGAAGAACTTGAAATTGTTCACACACACATAACCTTTGATGATGCTCCTCTGCTCCTTTGATGGCAATTACCTGCGGCATGCTCTGAAATTCTCTTAACCTTATCTGATAGGTTAATTAGCTAATGCATATTCGACGCAGTGGATGCTGGGAACATGTCAGAAGCGATATGGGGAAGTGCTTTAAATTTACCTAGCCGACATTACAACTACATGTATTTGTAAGCCTCTTCCCCTCTTTATTCTCTTTCTTTCACGGTTCATTAATATCTGCATATAAGATCTAATACTGTAACAAGTTTGTCATTTATCACTTTGGTTGTCCTTTCCTCTGTTTTCACTTTCACGCTAGTTTGCAGGACTAATGAATTGCAATTTGCAATTAAAAAAAGCATTTTATCATTATCACCTCCAGCTATATTCCATCCCTTCTTCCTCCCTCACATCCCCTTCCCCAGATGGAGAGTTACAGTGTAGCTTCCCGTTGTGATGATCCCCCTCGGGAAACCTGGATCCCACCTCAGCGGTCAGAATCAATTACATTCGTATCTCTCTCTCCTTCTCTCTCTCTCTCTCTCTGCTGTTTCCATGAGTCACATTTTGCAGGCACAGCATAGACTCCCCTGTCAGGTCCTGAGAAAATGCTCCTCCTTTCAGTGCGTTTAACAGGTTTAGAGGGGCCACTGGAGAGGTGATAAATTCACTCAGAGCGAGGGGAAAATGGAGAGAGGGGAAAGGTGTATGTATGGGCTGGGGAAACAAATGACAGGTATGAATAATAACCAGATAGATGAGGGAGGAGAAACAGGGACAGAGGAAGGAGAGTGTGCATGTTACAGAGAGAGAGAGAGAGAGAGAGAGAGAAGTTTAGAAATCTATCCTTCCATCCATCCATCCAAATTGGTCTCAGCTTAAAGTTAGAAGGTCATTGTTTAAAGACAGATATATATATCTCAGAAGACAGTCATACAGGTTGCAACGACATAAAGATCATCATTTTTGGGTGATCTGTATAGGAAATTATATGTGTATATATATTATATCTTAAAACAATAACTTTCAAGCTTTAAGCTGTTTTAAACTACATTTCCAGCAAGGTTTCATCAAGCCAACATGAGGTCTGTTTCCCACTGTGTAGTTTGGTGCCTAATCATGGAGCTAAACCAAAAAATGTTAAGGTCCATATCCTTCATTTACTTGCAATGTTGAAATATTTGGCATGCAGGTTTAAAAGATCTCTTGAGTAACCTCTCATATTCATTTTCCTTTGGAGAGGGCTGATCTTGGTAACAAAGAAACCATAAAATAAACATAAAAGAAAAATAAACAGGCAGAACAGCACAAAAACATTGGCAGGGTCTAACCAGACTGCATAAATCTCTCTTCTTTTTTTTTCTCCTGTTCAACTACCTAAAACACTCCAAACGGCAATACAAAAATTCTCTCTGGCATGAAACACACATTATGTGGAGTTTTCACATTACATTGCTGTTGTTCAATCTCAAACAGGAAAAATGCCAAGCACATTGAAACCCATCAGTATCACTACGTTACTAGATTACAGGTCACGGAATACAAGTTGTGGAAATGAACATTAAATTCCGTACATATTATTTGCGCGAGAGCTCTGAACAGCACTGTCAATGCAATGCCTACCTCTCATATGTCTCTATAATCAATACCATGTTATGCAGCCACTGGAGGGAGAAAGAGAGAGAGAGAAAATAAAAAAGAGAACGAAAGAAATGGAGAGAGCAGTTCTGAGCTTTCCTGTATTAAACGGCTGAGTGAATTTACAAGCATTTTCAGCAAGTTAATGCATTGGCTGTGCCTTTACCAGCTGACAGTTGAGTTCTGCATACAGCTCATTGACCTCACACATGTACCTGGCCGCACGTGTCACTCGTCGCATCCAAGTTTTATTACGAGACTGGTAGAATCCGTATATCAAACGTCATACTGAACACAGTAGCATACAGGGGCTTATACTTCAAAACTGCACGCATTAATAATGTATCTTTATATATTTATCACTGAGATCTTGTAGGTTTCAATACCGCCATGCCTCCAGGGCTCTGATAACTGAGGATTGATATTTTCTTCTAGGCTTTCCACCTGCTGTTTACTCGAACAACGGCAAGAGAAATCACATATCAATATTACTGACTCAACAGAGCACAGAAAGCCAAGAGCTTAAGCTTAGTACAGTTTACACCCTTAGTGCTGCTTTTAAAGGGCCAATTAGGAGAGGTTAAAACTGTGTGCCAGAACAGTGTGGCAATACGCTGTATAAAAGATTGAGGTAAGTACTGGCTCGCCATTTGCTCATAATCTAACATGTTATGTTATAAAGGGGTTTACTTCGGACCAAACCAAGCATTCTTGATAAGCATATTTTTCCAAATGTATTTAGTGTAGACAGTGGAATACAGTTCAATGCAAAAAAGCGACGGCCAATATGGCGATTTATTTGATGAAGCGATCGGCATACTATAAAAATGTACATACACTGTATATGTTTGCTAACAACAAAAGGCATATGTGCACCAACTAACAGCAGATATTTACCAGTATACAATAAAAAACACCTTCGATTTCTCGATACAAACCTTTAATTATATTCTCCAACATTGCAAACACAATTTCGCTCCCAGCGTAAACAGTCATAACATATTCGTGAGGTCATCACGCTGTACTAGATTGCATACTTTTTTGCATTCTACCTGTCTAATGTGCTTTCTCAACAAATTTGGCTTTGTCCCGTCTTTTAACAACCCGGGTTCTTCGATCCGCAGCAGCGCTGAGCAGAGCACGCGTCAGAACAAAAGCGTCTGACGTGCACTCTGCTCAGCGCGTAAGAACGATATGTGCTTTCACTTCAGAGAGTGCTGCGCGGTGCTGTGAGAGAAGCATCACTGACAGAGCGACATGCAACGCAAACTCGGCGTATGCGCAGTGAACTAGGTACGCTCATGAGTCACGAGATAACCATGTGAAGTGGCGAATTTGTTCCTCATTTGTGCTCGAGATATTAGGGTTCGGCGACATAAAAGAATCGACATTACCGAAAAGAAAATGCTAAGACAAATAGGGAGTTTGGCGGTTCTACTTCAAAAACGTCGACATAATAGGATTGGCGAGTTAACCGTGAGTCAAGATAAGTGAACTCCACTGTAGTTGTATTTACATTTTTACATTTTATTATTAGTGTTTGTAACTTTTATATTATCAGCTGTAACATGCATAATTGAAAATGATTTATTCCTGCATTAACTAGTAATCCATTACACATTAAACAATATAAAACATGAGCATTTTAATCTGGATATACCAGCACAACTTCTATAGAGCTTTGCTTAGACTCTGCGTGAGTGTGTGTTGTCATGTATGTAAGGGAATAAAACCTGCAGGATATGACCTATTGTTCTGAGATAATGTGCGATGTAATGTTCTCCAGCTCTCTTGGACAGAGCACGGTCAACGAAAAAGCCCCATCGCCACAGGCAACTAGGAGCGCCAAGAAACCGCACCTGCCAAAGACAGACTCCATCATGAGAGTCGTATCGGGTTTTACTGCAGGGGTGTGTGTGTGTGTGTGTGTGTATGCCTCTGAGGAAACAAAGCCTTATAAACACCTTTTCGTCTACACATCATCCAAAGGTACAAGCACAACCTCCGAGCAATGCCTCTAACTCTGGGAAAACAATACACACGCAACACATGTTCGGCTTCAGGACAATGGAGATGAAAGGAAAAATAAAAGAATGAAAGTATAAAGGACTAGCAGAAAGAAATTTAGAGGAAGATACATCGGTCATGTAACCTTGGAGATTTATGAGAAAAAGATTTCATAAGACAGGAACACACATATGCATAAGTAACAAGCCATCTCTTACCTAACTTTTGGTATCCCATTTTCCCCCCTGTGAGCTCTGGTAAAGGCCTGGTTCAGCACTTTAAAGTCGGACACAGAGTTTCAATTTGATAAGTTTATGTAAAAGAAACACAAAAAAGGTTATATATATATATATATATATATATAAACACATTATCTTAACCAGTTGCTTTGCTCTACAAACCAATTAGTCATTGCAGAATTGTGCAGGCAGTGATTTTGATATTTACATTCCAAGAAATGAAATCCTTTGCTGATCTTCTCAAGCTTTCTCATGGATTCAGCTGATTTTTCACAAGATTTATAGCTACACCTTGACGTTTTTATGTTTCGCTAGTTTTCTGACTTCCCTGAGTTTCCTGAACAACTAATGGTTGCAACAATGATCACTCCCTGTTTCTTTTAACTTCTTTTTCACTGGTCTCATTAAAAATCATTGAAGAAGCTACCCGCATACACACCACACTACTGTCAGATAAGGTTAAATGTGAGCTTAGGTTTGATGTGTGCGGTTGTTGGTTACCACAAAATAAGATGTTCTATTACATTTTTGGGTGGAACACAAACAGAAAAGAATATCATGGTGAAAGAGGAAGAAATGAAAGGAGTGTGCTTGAAGATTTCAAATGAAAATATTCTCCAAAGAGAATTTGTGTGCTCCTTCAAACCGATATATAGGCTTTACTTGCAATCTAAAAATGGAGCTAAAATACTGTACATGAGCACATGGACAGCACATGCTAGCACATGCATACCTGCAATGCATATAGATGCATATAGGCATAAAATATACATTGAAATATAACTTTTAAAGACGCATTCAGATTCTGCAAAAGTTGTGCAAGACGAACAGTTTGTGCCACGGAAACTCTGATATTTTTGGCCTCAATAGAACAGAATGCAGTATGATTGATTATTCAAATATAATAGAGCTGTACAGTATTGGCCTTTTGATGAGTGTGTCCTTATGATTATTTAAGTGTTTTGTGTACTTGAATGAGAGTGGGGACAATCCAAAAGACATTATCATTTTTATTCTTTACAAATTGTATGTTATATCCCCTAAACCTACTCATAACAGAAAACATTTATTCAAAAAAAAAATTTTTTAAACATCACTTGCTGTTTTCCTCAAGTGGATCAAAAATGTCCCCACAAGGACAAGGACTTCAGACATTACCACCTTTGTGGGGATATTTTGTTCCCATAATATAAGGTATACCTGAACCACACACACACACACACTAAGCAATGCATAATTATTTTAAGAAAGCTTAAATAAACATCCACATATCAGCATCAAAACAGATGTCTAAGGAATTCATGCCTGTGTGCATAATTGCATTCAGAATGTGTAATCTCTCCCTCTCTCCATCTTTCTCTTTCTCATTTTGCTGCTTTTGCACTCTCTATCCCGCATCAAAGAAAGAGAAAGGAAACATGCAGGCATTGTGGGAGGATTACGAAACAGAAAAAAAGGTGTGTGTATCAGAAGGAGCAAGGAGAACACAGTGTGGGAGACTGGGATGGTACACATGAATTACAGGGTTTAGTGTGCTCATATTTCAAACACACACACAGAGACAAACACACACACACACACACACACACTTGTATGGTTAACTGCAATGTAATTACAGAGTGTTATCTATGATTACAGCGGTGGCTTACACCTGATGCCAGAGAAAGTGCGGCACACTTTAAATATTTAATCAAATCCTTCAGAATAAACCTAATGAGGCGGAGGGTGGGGGTGGAATTACCCTTGCTTACAAACAAGGAAACATACCTGCACACTCACAAGCAGTCACGTACACCGTAAAGGAGAGCATTCTGTGTGAGGAGGAAATAAAGAGGAGAATAGAAGAAAGTAACCTTTTTATAAAGATAGGCAGATGGAAATTAGAGCAGAGAGAAAAGGGAAAGGAAAGATTAAAACAACTGGCGGAGAAGGAACAGCGTGAACACTGATTATTCTGCGTTTGACAGCATACCTTTAGACCAAGTCTTTAGTACTTTTGTAGAGTTTAATAATTAAAACACGCCAGAGTCTTTTATCTTTTCGTTCCTTTCCTTCTGTCCTCCCTATGAAACTGTTGGCTCTCCCACTGCCGTTCCACATTGCTCAAGTCTTAGAGCAATAAAGAGATAGATAGACAGATAGATCCCACCTTTCCTTCAGAGCATCTCCAATGCACACAGTGAGAGCAGAGTCTGCAAAGCGTCATGAGAGAAGGCGTTAAATTAAGTCATGTTTCAAAGCACATAACATTACAATAATAATGAATGTAAACAACTTCCAGAGCTCTAGTTGTGTCACCTAACTGCTGCAGATTAAATTTGCCTGATATAGTGTTTCCAGAGAAACACATACAAGTCTGAAGATGTAATCAGCTCATAGAACATCACGCGTTGCCATCTCGTAATTTACAGTTACGACACGGCGTGAACACAGCATAAGCTCGTTGTTTTGGTTCAGGAGGAAAGGTAAAAGGTGGCTGCTGTTTGTTTTGGTACCTGGAAATACATTTGTTGACAAGAAAGTAGAACATCTTATCATTGTATTTGGAACCAATATAATGATTGGACAAGCAGTTCTGAGACTTCCTTTTTTAATATTTAGACCACTTTTATTATTGATTGCTTTCAGGATGTGAATAGATTTTCAACCAGTATAAAAAAAGTGTTTATGAAAACACTCGTCTTCTATACCTTTAAGTTGAAAAATACAGTATGAGCATACTATCTACGATTTCCTCACACACACGAGCACATTCAGGCACACACTCCTTCACTCTGTCACCCTTCCATCTGCCCCAATGTCTCACCTTACGTCCCTAGCGGGGCTCTCCTTTACTCAAGGCGGTGTAGGGTTTGAGTAAAGGGTCCGATCTTGAAAACAACCCCCCCCCCCCCCCCGTCCCAACACACACTCACACACCCCGTTCATTTCCAAAAAATCATTGATTTTTCTGTTCTCCAGTAATGCTATCATCTCCTGGAAAAAAAAAAGCCCACCAAGGACTTCAGTTTGATCAATTTATATCCCAGTGCACCTTTATCTCTCTTTCAGAGGTCACGTAGTGGTACACATGCACCAGTATGCAGGTGGCTTTATGAAGATCATCTCCCTCCCTCCAGTTTCCCAGTGGAAATGGATGTCCATTAAAGATGACATCACACAGGCAATACAACAGCCATGAGCAGCTGTGGCCCATAAGAGAGGCTCAGCTATCCTGTAATGTCTCATATGAGTCTAGCAGACTCATGTGCGCACACACACACACACACACACACACACACACACACACACACACGTCATGGCTTTAGGGGAAACAAATGGCATAGCTCACTTAACACACTAATAGGGAGACATGACTTAAACAGCACACACACAAACTAATAATATAGAAAATGTTTGAGACAAAGTCGATAAATTGATATAAAACACAACTAAAGCCAACTGTTTTAAATGCTGATACAAGTGAATAGGCATCACAAGATTAAAATGTACAGTATGTAAAAAGTACATTTGATGCATCAATGCTATTGCTAATGCTAATGCTATGAAATCTCTAAATCTCCTGAGCTATAAAAGAGCAATATTTGAGTAATGCAATTGTGCTCTAAAAAGTTAGAAGAGGTAAAACATTTCAGCCCAAAACTGTGTACTTGACACACATAACTAATCATTCACACCTAAAAATGTGTGACATAGATCATTTAAGCAAAAATAATTCAATCTTACTCATCCTCACAGTCTCATACAGACTCCCTCTCTCTTTCTCCTCACGAAGTGGTTACACATCCGACAGGTGCTCTCCTTTCAGCCAGATTGCTTTGAGGGACAACAGCAACTGTTGCGTCCACCTGTCCTGTCTTTCCTCTTTTTTCTTTTCTTTTCTCCCTTTCTTTTTAGTCTCTGAGAAAACGGCTTCAAACTGAACACATTGTGCTTATTGGTCACTGAGGGTTTGAGATCATGTTAGAGTATCAGGATTTTAACAGAAGATGAACTCTCAACAGTCAATGTCATTGGCAAGGCTGATATTAAATCTGTCACAGTAAGGTCCATAGAAACACACACACACACACACACACACACACACACACACACACACACAGTCACACTGTCGCAGCCCTGCAGGGCCCCCTAGTGTTGCTGAATAGTCACTTAAATGGAAATGAGCACACAATGCATGCACACACATACACTTCTTTGATATTTGACAGGTTGAGTTTTCCTTTACTCTTTGTTGAATGCCTTCCAACATATTTGCTGACTGAGAATTTTCAAGCTTGCATGCAACAATATTTCCATCAGTGCAGTTTTGATATTCTAGACCACATTTGGAAAGGTGATGGCAAGAGATGTAAAAAAACTAATTAATTAATTAAACTAATTTATACATAATATACATTTTAAATGAATAAATATCTAATATTTAGAGAGATTGTCAAAGCTGGTCATTATCGTTGGTCCATACATGCTGGTCATTTACTAGTACTTTATGACCAGTAGCTTGGTTTGCTGGTAGTCTGAGATGCTATACCAGGCTTGGACCAGGCAATGACCTGCTTGTGCAAACTAATGACCAGTCTGGACCATATAATAACTAACTTGGACCGCTAATAATAAGCTTAGACCTGCAAGAAAACAGTTTGGTATATGCATACAAAATTGAATTTTAGCTGATATACACATTTCATATTTATGTTCTTTCTCTGGGCAAATAGACAAAAACATATTCGTGCTGCATACAGATTTTTTGTCCAATTAAATGTACCCCTCCCCCAGCAACCTTCAACTGACAAGCCAGTAGCAAATCATGGTAAAAGAAAAAGTACTGCGCAAATACATCAACAGGAAGTGTGCTTGTCAAGCAATTTCACCATATCCAGCTCAATAAATTATGCACAATACTGAAATATTTCCAAAGGTGCTAAATGGTTTAACTAAGCTGGTTTGTTAAAGTGTGACTGGAGGCATTGATCTCACTGGGCTGCTTACCGGGGTAAAGTTATAAGGTTATGGCTACAGCAGTGCTCTGTGCTGAGTTAGCAGTATTACTATGATGTATGTCGCTCTCCTGAGGGATGCAGAACACAATGCTGTTGCATGAACAAGCAGCCTGAAACATGACAGGAAGGTATTTGGCATCTAGTTTTTCTCCAATGCTGAGGGGGGGGGGGGGGGGGGAAGGGAGGACAGAGAGAAATGTAAAATACTCACCAAGGAAAAGATCCTATGACATCATTTGACATTTTGTTTAAAAACATGCATGCACACAGGAACTTCATAACTCAATTTGTTCCTGCACATAAGGAGGGACACCTTTGATCCTGCTCTGTTTGTCCTACAGACATGAATGATATCTCAAATCATGTGACTTTTTGAGGAGTGGTGTACTATTGTTTTTTTTAAGCGAACAGACTTCTCCTGAGGAGATAAAACAGGCACACACAAAAAATTTCCACTGATTGGGTAGTCACATAGGGACAACATGCCTATGCTAACGATGCTAACATCCAATTAGCATCGTATAATTTTGTATGAGACAAAAATCTAGCTTCTTTAGCATCCATTGCTTCACAAGGGTGGAATTGAAAGCACATTTCTGTAATTTGGCATGATCTACATTGAATGGCAATACTCCATCGTTCTGTTTTTCTTCAAAAGGGGAGGCAGCCACAATCAGTGTTCAAGGTTTGAGATTAACAGAGGAATCTTTGAGGTGTCAGGCAGTTCAAGAGCTCATTTCTCAAAACAAAGGATATTTCACACAAAATGCACATTAAAAGGAACATTCTTAGTTCAATACAATGAGTTGAGCACGATTGACAACATTTGTAGCTTAATGTTGACATCTGTGAAAAGTTATATCCAGTTGAACAACTTTGATGCCATGACAACATAACACCTTAAAATTAACACTTTGTTACATTTCTGCTTTTAAATCCTTCAAATGTTGTGCCATTACAATTATAAATAACTCATCATTGCCTTGATTAATGTCTTTTATTAAAGAAAAGTCAAAATACTTTTATAACAAACTTTTATTGAACCCTGAATATTAACTACTCAAATTGTGTTTTGATAACAGGTTAAGAATAATTCTAGGCTTAAGCCTAAATTTGTTTCATTTATGTATGACCAAATTATTATTTTATGTTAAAACTAGATAATCCAAATGGGTTGATTTATGCAATTATAAGACTTAGTAGATCTATACATGCAATACATATAACGTAACTTTAGGCCTAAAAGATACACACATACACATTGGGTTTCATGTTTTAGGGGGACATTCCATAAACATAATGATTTTTATACTGTACAAACCATATATTCTGTCCCCTAAGTTACCCATCACAGTCACACACACACACACACACACACACACACACACACACACACACACACAGTTCATATATTGCCATCTGTGACTGAATATAATTCAAAAAGAAGATTGCTTATTTCCCTGCAAAGAAAACAAACATTTTCTCAGAAAATTAATTCTTTCTGGTTTGAGATTTACTCAACACTCACGTTTGTGATCAAAAGCACCGCAACCTAATGTTTGCCAAATGCGTGAATGATATTTTCCTTTCTCATTTTCTAAGTGCTTTGCTATTCAAGGTCCCATACCTTTTGATTGAACATACTGAGAAAGAGCATGACATTTACCAGCATGTGAAAACACGCACAAACATTCACATCCTCATTTCAGAATCATATGCGGGGCATATCCTGTCACACTGACTGGTATCTGTTTTATATATTCAGGGACATCAACATAGAATAAATATTTCTACCTGCATAAAATAATGTCTTGACAAATGTTTGGAATCATCTTGGAAATGGGAGGAAACGCTTCCCTCTTGCTTTCCAACTTTAACAGGAAACATACAAGCTTGAAAGAAAATCTCTTGCCTCTCAACACATCAGTTTATATTTTACACATCAATCACAAGCCTGGCATTGGCACAACACTAAACCTGGACCACAGGCTGCATAAACCACAGCTCATTGATATAAACTCTGGCATGAGCACATTCATCTTCTTCCCAGTTCACATATGTTACTGATCACAGTAGAACCAATCTGATTTACACACCCTCATCCTTTGTGATCAAAAGGGTCAAAAGCCTAGATTCTAATTACGGTTAACTCAAAGTGCTTGTGAAATTGTGCTTCTGAGATGGTGACAACATGTTGGGGTTATACTGGTGGGATGCAAATGCTGCAGAGCTGGATTATAGCCAATGATGGTTTCACGTTGCATCTGCCTTCATCCTTTATCTGTACATAATATTTCTCTCACCTGGCCTGAGGCAGTCCAGTACTAACAATATTGCCATTACGCCAGCTGTCACTGTAGAAGGGAGATCGGGGCTGGCTATCGCCCCTTTTTTCCCCCAATGAATATTTTTTGAGATAGGCACATCAAATCATTATCATAGTGGAAGTAGAAGATGGGTAAACTGTGGTCATAAGGGAATGGACATGGTGAGCAACAAAACATAGGACTGCAATTTAAATGAGGGTCACTTGTGGTCACTTCATCCCCCATGTAATTACACCACCACCACCAGCCTGAACATCAGTTTTATGTTCAGGAATGGCACCCGGTGTGTCTTCTGCTGCTGTAGCCCTTCTGCTTCAAGGCTCGACGTGTTGTGCGTTCAGAGACGCTCTTCTGCAAACCTCAGATGTGACGAGTGGTTATTTGAGATACTATTGCCTTTCTATCAGCTGGAACCAGTTTGGCTTCTGGCATCAACAAGGCATTTTCACACACAGAACTGCTGCTCACAGCATATTTTCTCTTTTTTGGTTGTGCTTGAAAATCCCAGTAGATGAGCAGTTTCTGAGACACTTGTCTGGCACCAACAACCATGCCATGTTCAAAGTCACTTAAATCACTTTTATTCCCCATTCTGATGCTCAGTTTGATCTACAGTTAGATCACCTCGATCGTCTACATGTATTGATTTGCTGCCATGTGATTGTCTGGTTAGATATTTGGAGTTGAAAATGTGTTCATTAAAATGTGTTCATTGTTGGTCCCGTTTATATCTGGTATCAAGACGCGTTTTGGTTGATCTGATCACAAGTAGTAAATAAATTGTAAATTGTTACAATACAACAAATAGTTCTTACCAGTGGGTGGCAATTGGGAACACAAGTACTGGGGAGTGTGATGTTAGCAGTGTCCGCATGGATGCTATTACCTGTAATGACTCTCACCATCCAGTCAATGACACAGGAGAATTTTTACACATTATCCAACAGACAGAGTGAATTTCCTCATTGGTTTGAGCAAAGCAAGTGTGAAACAGGCAATACTTAACCTGGGACCATGTAAACCAGAGGGACCCCTATCCCTGAGAATGGCAGATGCTTTTAAAAGATTAGCTTTTCAAAAAGTTCTAAAATGTGTAAAGTTTCTTGAAACAACGCACACAACATCATACAGACAAGAACTGACAGAGAATGTATGAGAACACAGGGTGTAAATACATAACCAAACAAAAGGGAACTGAGTTGATTAATGATGGACAGGGAAAGGAGAATATTAACGGGACGCAGGTGACTGTGATCAAAACAAAGAAGCGCATTGGGGAAACAGAACACAAACAGACTTTGACATTACAACAACATCAGGATTAGGCAAAATTTTAGCCAAGAATTGATACAATTTCTTATTGATTTATGTGTGTGAATTTTAAGTGAAGAAAAATACTGTAAAGTGTTCTAAGTTTATTCATTTGTTAAATAATATGAAGTAAAAAATAAATATTTTTAGACATCAAAATCACTTTAATTCTAATTCCTACAATTCAAATTAGTGTCATTATTAATCAAGAAAATAAAACAAGACGCAAACAAAACTACCCAGAGGGAGAAAACATAACATGTCTGGACTGGACTGAACTGGACACGGCGTGACATCAACATTCGACAGTTCACAACAACTAAGAACAGGACAGCAAACACAGGGAGAATAAATAGGGGACAGACACACACACATGAGGGAGAACAGATGGGGCAAATCAAACCAATAATGAGGAAACAAGATAGGCGGGGTTACACAATGACAGGAGCCAATGAGAACACTCACAATCCGTGTGTCCACAGAAATGAGATGACAAGAAAGCATGCAGCCAGTGAAATGCAAGCTGCGCGCTACACAGCACAAGACGAGACATGGCAGGAAAGCACGCAGCTGATGTAAGCATGAACAAGAGAGGGAACTCGAAACTGCCACACTCACAGGACACAGAACAGAACAAAATACAAACACAAGGAGCATGAGTGAGCAAATCCCGAAACACAAAACCAAAACAGGACTAGAATCGGGATCGAAAACGACGCCCCACACACAAAAAAACAAGAAATTACAGTAGTGTCAGAGCTCTGCCACAAAACCAAGAAATTACAAGACTGAATGTGACAGAACCCTGACAATGTATTTAAAGATCCTTTGATTAAAATTCAAGTATAGAATTGGAATTTTCAAAGAATTCTCAATTCTCAATTCTCAAGTTTTGAATTTGCAATGCAGATGTAAGCAGTTTTCTGTAAATCTGTGAGATTTGTGATTCATTAGCCACTCTAGGTAAATGAATAACTGAAAAAGTGCAATTAAAAATTGTCTATAAATAGCATAAAATAAAATTACAACTATTTGTACTACATGCCAGGGCTTTCATGATTATGATAAATAGCCTTGGATGATTAGAAATGATGTTTTATCAACAAAGTTCAGGGGAGGAGCACGTTCAAAGATTAATGCAATCAACCAGTCATCAGCAATTACACCTCATCCTATCAGCATGAGAGGAAGCGTGTACATATAGACATGTTCGACTCACCTAGATCTCTCAACAATTTCCGGCATTTCCTCACACTTATTTGTTCTTATCAGAGTCAGGAATACAGTGGGAGTGTTCTGGGTTCGGGCTAAATACCGAGCTCGGAGCCCTCACCTTGGACAGCACGCCAAATATACATTACCATTTACTGCTCCTGAATTATTTGTAAGTGTGAAGTTGTGAAATACCATTTTGTAGTATCAAGCAGCATAACGGGAAGAGGATGACACCTGAAGCCTTGCACTTTCAAGCTACAAATGCCTGCGTACCCGCAACATACAACGTACAGGACCTGCCATTATAGGTTTTCCAACAAAATGTAACATTCAAGCAATTCAAGAATCCCTGTTGTGAAAATCAAGTTTTTAATATTGTTCATATGTATATGCTGTGTTTTTAAAATGCTTTGAGACAAACCATGTACAAATACATCTTAACACCATTGCTAAGTATTTTCTCTTTGTATGATGTATATTACGATGTTATGATCAACTACAGTAATACCTCGAGATACGAGCATAACCCGTTCCGGGGCGGAGCGTGGGTTGGTAATCAACACTTGATTTCGTATCGTACCTTACACGAACACTACGTAACTTAAACAAATTAGCTTATGTAATTTTTGTAACTTTTCTATTTTATATTATTGTTTTGTTTGTTTTCTTCCCTTTTTTCGCCTGACTACCCTTACTTTCCCTTTCACTTGGCGCAGACCTTTTAAAGGAATACCTATTGAGGGAGATTTGTTTCTGTAAGTAAATAAGTAAGGTACGGGTCGTCAAAAAGCACCGAAGCACGACCAGTACACGATTTATCAGGGTGTTTCTATTCAATGCTGAGCTCTTGCAACACCTGCAACACCTATCGTCTGTAGCTCGATCAACTCCTCAGTCGACAGTTCCTCCTGATGCTCCTGATCACTCATGGCACTGCGCCCATATTTATCGTCAATTTCATGCTTCATTTCCATGGTCATCATGCGTTTCTTCTTCTCACTACCATCCTTACCACTCACTTTCTTGAAGCTCGTCGCTGTTATGAAGAATAATGAACAAAATAGAGAGAAAATCAGCTACTCGCGGGCGACGCGCACAAGTCAGTGAACACTGAAGTGAAAATGCGTCGGCATCGGCGTCAGTACGCGTGCTCGTATCTCGAAAATTTACTTGTATCTAGAAGCAAAAATCTCCCCTCGTCTGCTTGCTCGTATCTTGGAATACTCGTATGTAGAGACGCTCGTATCTCAAGGTATTACTGTATATGTCTTTCTCTTCTTGTAGAGAGCGATACATAAGAGTTAGCATTACCAATCTGATACATCGACTTGTTGAGTGAGAGGACCTACATTGAAAATATTTATGGCATAAAGACATTTTTCAAAGGAAAAAACTTTAAATATTTAATTCAGGTGAGTTTGAAGAGATAATATTATTGACTACAGGAGGACTAGAAATAGCTAAAAAAAATATAACGTATAAGATACAAAACATCTGAAAACATATCTTCCTTTCTGTTCTTTATTTCTTTTCTTTTTGCCTCTTTACAGTCTGCTCAATCAGACTCACAACCCCCTGTAACGTTGAATATGCCAGTCTGCATCTCTTGCTTTCCGGAGAGGACCTATGTAAGACAGATTTGCACCCCAGGTCAAAGAATCTCCAACCGGGCATGTTAGCCAGCAACAGTAGGCCTCCTCATCCCGGTGTTTAACCCTTACCCACCATGGCACTAATCCAGAAGGGGGTGAAGTGTGGTGTGCACTCTAACTGTTTCCTACTATTAGGACAAAGAGACATACATGTTTGTGATTTGAGAGAGACGTAATAGTTGAAGCAGTGATAATAACCAGTAGTGATAGCAGCCCAGCAGTGATAATTAGAGCACTAATTAATCTGTAGAGAATTGCGACAGAAACAATATACAGTTTTTGCACATGTATGGACATAATCTAAGTTCAGAAAAGGTTTTTTAAAACCTCTGTCCACTGTGTATGTGCCTATGTATTCTTTTGTCCTTAGCTTTTAATTTTCTGGAATAAAACATACTGAATCCTCACCTTGGTGATCCGCCTCAACAGGGAAGGAGAGTGGCTCGCCTGAAGGACTTACCCAGGATTTTTACATTAACATCAAGACTCCAGCTGACATTCTTCATGAGCCAAGCAAAAGACTCCCCCCCCACTCACCCCACTGCTTTTACACCTGAAGCCCCCCTCTTCCTCCCTCATGTTTTTTTCTCTCTGAAAGAAAAAAATACTTGCGTTTCCTGTCTTCTCTTTCACCAAAAGGTATACAGGGAAACCTGAGCCTTCTTAAGCATCACATTCAAAGAAGTTCTGATTAAAAAAATTCCACTTTCAAAAGTGGATAAACTCTCTCTGAACTGAATATTTCAATTGGTGTGCATTTTTGAAAGAACATTTAATGAAGAAATTATTTTCTAAGAAATGCCTGTTAATTACAAAACAGTATATGGTTAAGAACAGAATTAATATTAATTTAATAATAATAATAGTAAATTATTTTGTCATTACTTCAATTAAATGCTAATTTGAAGAAGTAATATTCTCAAAATCAAGTTTGATCTAAAACAACAGTAAAGTTCATACAGGCGAGGATAGTTAAAGAGCCAATATCAATGTTTTGTTTAAAAGACATCATTTTAAAAAAAATTGACATATTCTTCATGGAGTACAAGTACATACATAAGAGTACAAGCAACTAAACCAGACACAGGTGAGGGAGAAATCAAAAACTACGGTCTAGTTAACTCTTGATTTAGGTATTGTCTTGTCTCTGAGTGAGCGTGTTGCTTTGAGTGTGCTCCAACTGTGCACTCTTGTTCACGTGACCTCTCTTGCGTGCAGGGGTTGGTGTTCGGATCCTTACAATTCTGTGTAGCTCTGTTTTGGTTTTGTGTCAGGATTTGGACATTCGTGCTCCGTGTGTCTGTCGTGTTGACCACATGAGATGAGCGTTCGCTTGTTCATGTGTCCTCTGTCTTGTTCTATGAGTGTGCGACTTCAAGTTCATTTGGGCCGCACATTCTCCTTGTGTTCCATGTAGCACACGATTCATGTTTGCATTGGTAGTGTGCTTTCATGTTTTGTCTTGTGCTGTGTATAATGCAGGTTGTATTTTCACTGGCTGTATGCTTTCTGTTTTGTGTGAACATGTGGCTAATGAGCGTTCTCATTGGCTGCGTGTTCAGTTTTGTTTGAGCACATGGTTTGTTTATGTTCACTGAATGTACTTGTGTTTTTGTCATGTTTGGTGTGAGCGAAAGGCTTGTCACATGTTTCCTTGTGCTCTCCTGTCTATTGTCTTAACCTCGCCTGTCTTTTTAATTCATTATTGGTTAATTTGCCCTACCTGCCTTGTTTGCTCCCTATTTATTCTCCTTGTGCTTGCTGTCCTGAGCCAGATCATTGTTGTGTCAAGTCAAGTCTTCCCCTTGAGGTAGTTTTGTTTAAGCTTTATTTTACCACAAATAAAAGCCCATTATCTTCTGCATCACAGAGCCCTCCCTTAACCAAACCCTGACACCTAATCTATAACCATGGAAACTAAGGGAAACAAGAACTAAACCCCAGGAAATCAAAACAGAAGCAAAGGAACAGAATGAGAATCTAAATAAGATTCTCTAAAAGGAATAGACATAATTAGCCATGACAAGAACGCTCAGTTTCTGACATATAAATCTACTCCAATTGAGGGATAGATATGGTCTTCAGTATAGTTTCTTCAGTGTGTAGGTCAGATCTATTCATCCAAATGAGGAAAGCATCACGTTGAAGTATATTCAGGAATACACATACAGAGATGACTACCAGTTCAAGTTGCATACACAACACATACAAAGATGGCACCCTGATCCTGAACATCTGTATGTAGTTTTAATGTTAAAAGACCTCATAGATCTTGCCTTCAGCTACAGACCTGTCTCTTATAACCAGTAACAGGTCACTCCAATCAGTCTGATGCTAGAGGTGGGCCTGCGCCATCCAGAAATCTATTGGGGTTAAATATCAGAAAATACTCATCTTCAAAAGATGGCATCCAAGTATTTTTTATTCCCATTCCTGTTCTGGCTTTCATTTCCTGCCCCTATGTGAAGTGTGTGTGTGTAGTCCTGGAAGCCCGAGCAGAAAGTCACATGGCTCTGGTTTAGGTGGAAAATCAAACACAGTTGTGGGCAGGCACCGATTTAACCAAAATAGGTGCTTTAATCATTTTTATGGATGGTGGGAGTTTACAACCTTTATATGTATTTATGTACTCTCAGACTAGGAGAGAGGCATAAATCATGCGGTCACTGCAGGAGAGGAGAGGAGAGGAGATAGGAAGAAAGGACACAAGAGGAGATGGAAGGACAGAAAATGAAAGGGAGAGCCAAGAGAAGAAGAGGTAGAAAGAGAAAAGAACCATTTAAACAAGCCAATTTTGACAAAGCCTTCTAAGTCCATTTAAACATCACTTAAAATCATTATATATTTGACAGAAGCTTAATGAAATGATTTTTTACTATTTATAATTACACTAAAGGACTCAACATCTACTCTTAATGTGTGGGATAGGGTGCCAAAAGCCAGGTGACTCACCTTCATTAGTTTAAATGAACAGACCCATTAGTCTCCTTTATTACAGACTAATTAGGCCATTAGATAAGGGCCAGGTGTTGGCATGCAAAAAGAGCACTTTTGTCACCTTAGAGTGAACTTTGTTGTGATGAAACTCAAAAAGCTTTCTCCATCCCTCCAACACAGAGTATTTTACAAGTCAACTCCGACCGCTGCAGGAATAATAACAGGGTTGGTTTTGGAGGTTGAAAATAAACAGGACGGGTCCTTGAGCTGTAAACCTGAGTTGGGAGTGTTGTTTTTGTTTCCATGGCTTGCGAAGCTCCACTGAGAGCTCATGGAGAATTGATTGTGTCTGAGTCACTCCCTCCGCCTGGTTACAAGACCTTTTTGTTTGTTTTTCGCCCGTTTGCTTTTCGACCCAAAGAGATACGCCTGACCCCTTTGTCTCCCCTCAGAACAAACTCGCAAACATATTTTGGTAATTAATAAAAGACGATGATTCACACAATGCCATATATTTACTGGATGTGATGACAAAAGGGGCAAAATCATAGCTGCGAGCAGGAGATGGGTGTACAAATGTGTGTTCTGGGGATATGGGGTGGGATGTTATGGCGCCTAAATGTTAGAGAAAGCATTAGGGGAGAGTTTGACGGATAGCAATGAGCAAGATATGTTTTGAGGGTGTGGAAAGAACTGCTGGGTCATTTTGAAAATCAAGATGGAGTACAACGAGTTGGATTTCTGAGAGCAGGTTTATAATACCTGGAGAGAGCTATCCGTCAGCATTCCTACTGAAATCAATGGCAGTTGCTTGAATGGCACAGGATGCCACAGAAGTGTGGATGAAACAATACAAAGCCTTCCTGTAGCTCAAACACGAGAGTTTGATGATAACAATGGGTTTGATCCCCAGGAAGGAAATGCTTGCAATATGTCACATTGCATAAAATGTATAATTTACCAATACCAATATTAGAGATAATGTAGACGCTTTTCCACCATCAGGCCAAACCATTCTCTTTGCTTGATCGTTCCATTCTTTGCCAATCCTACCCAACCAGAATGCATGTGTTTTCATTTTTGACTGTGGGGCTGATAACAGAGCTCTTTGGAATGGTCAGTCATTGCCTTGGTAATACTGTACATGATATTTATTTAAATTTTATTATTAATTTGTGTTCATGTCAGTCAAATAGCACACTTAGCCAGTTAAAGAGAAACTGCCAGCTACGGAACAAACAAGTGACCAATCCTTAGTTGCCAACCAAGCTGAAAATTCCAGGCAGAGAATGGTTTTGTCATGGTCTCGTCATGTCTTTCACATCCGGGTCCCTTCTGTGTATCTCCAATGCCCTTCCCACACCTGTCTTGTTAATCAATTACCCTGTTTGTCTCGTCAGCTAAAAATAAATTCCCTCTCGTATTCCCTTGTCTTTGTCTTTCGTTAACATTGTTTGTGTTAATGTTCCTCCGTGTTATCTTCTTCGTCCAAGTTTTGTTTATATTTAAAGCCTTTTTTTCTAGATTTCTGAATAAAGAGAGTTTCACTCCACGCATACCGCGTGACAGGTTTGTAGTGATGCCGTACCGCACCAAACTCGTACCAAGTGGAAATTTAACTGGAACTACACCTTACCGTTCTTAGAACACTTCCGCCCAATGGTGGAAAAGCAGAACTAATTTATTGAATTAACAGTTTTCGTTATAAAGAAACATTTTAGTTCACAAGGCCTCAAAAGATAAATATTTGTAACTGAGTATAATGAATGTATGAATCAATCGATCAATCAATCAAATCAAAAGAAAAAAAGTGAACTAGAATGGAAAGAGTTCAAAAAAAGGAATACATAAGACTATATCCCAAAAATAAATTTAGCTTGTGTCCTTTAGAAGTAGCTCTCTCTGTCATTAAGCGGGAGGAACTTGAGGCCTTACCAGAGAAAGGGAATGTAAAACCCACAGAAGAGAAACAGAATCAGAAATGCCAAAGTAGTGACTTGACCCACAGGGAGTGTCTCAGCTGAAATGCCATTACTTTACTCTTTCTAACCAGTTTGTGCATGACTGAATAGAAAACAATATTTTTATTAGCAATAGTGAGGCTTATAGATTACAACATGAGATCTTCAAATTATTGAAGACAGACTCTTCAAATTATTAATCAACTAATAATATTGAGAACCTCTGGTTTCAGTATCTAATCTGCAGATTGTACATTGGCTGTTTTTTATTAGAGGATATTTTCAACTCAGGTTTGAGAGATATTTTGGGCTTTATAGGGTTTCCAGGAAACAACAGCAATTATGTTTGTAGAATCATAACTTCTTTTTTAGATCATACAGTGACAAACCCCTTTCTTTTCAGGTGTCCCCATGCAGGGTCAGCATGTAAATAATTAAATAATTTCTTACGAAACTCATATTTGCCAGAGCTAAGTACAAAGTTCAGATATGTCTAAATAAAACTTCTTTTAAGACATCACAACCAAAAAATACTAATACTTTGGTACTTTATCTTTATTTTAAAATGCTTCCAGAAGTGATGTAACAGAAAGTGTGGATGAATTGAGTTTATCTGGCTTTTGATTTGGTACTCACAAAAAGCGTGAGACCCTGTATGATCCTCTTTAACACTTGACACCCTATGCACCCACTCTTAAGGCCAGCTGTGGAAATAGAATCCATCAGTAGACCTTCTAGAGATTAAAAGCAGGCCAATACAGATGCCAATCTAAAAGATGGACAAACAAGATAAATTGGACCTCTTCTACGAGAGGGAGGCATAGCTAAAAGAAACAGATATCCACTAGTAAAAAGCATGAATGGAAAAGGAGCACAGAGAAAGGACTGAATACACAGTTTAATCTGTTATATAAAGCAAACTGTGATGTTTTGATTCTGAAAGAGCAGAAATCAGCTAATGTAACAAATATAGACAATCATAGTATTCATCACCCTCCAAGATCCACTGTTCTGAATCAACCACTTTAGCTAAACCTGAACCCATTCAACGGCGGGCTGGAGGCTGGCAGCATGATGGCTGCTAGCCAAACATGCTAACTGTGCAGCAAGAGATTGCAGAGCCTCCACTGTGCCAAACTGTGTTGAAATTAACCCAGTAATCAGAAACATTATGTTCTTGTGGGGAGAACCCAGGCGATTGGCAGATGGCTAAGAGCATTAGAGAGATACCTGCCAAACGTTAGCCTGCTCTCTCCTCCTGGTGTGAAAGCCATTGTGATAAGGAGAGAAGGGCACCCCTGTGCGTCTGCAGCATATGGCGGGGTAAATATTAACTGATATTATAATTATGAAGCATAATCTAATAATGAATCACGCACATGCTCACATATTCAATACTCAAGCAGAAACATACTAACTAGAGGATAGCCATATGTACATTATGAAAGCAGGGAGTTTATAACAGATGCCACAAGACCTGTAGCTGTCTATATTGACATGATGCTTTAATCTGCAATGCTGATCACATTTGATCTGACGATGCTGCGATGGAGTTTCCATTCTCATAACTTTGGCTAACGGTCTGGCAAGGCTCTCACAATGTTATGAACACACTTTCTTCCAGTAACATTAATAAAACTAGATTAGCTGAAAGTTAAGAATGTTCTCGAAATGTTAACATGAAAACATTATTTCTACATTGTTCATGGAATGTTTTTTTTTAAACATTAAACTTTATGATTGTCAACATCTGGCACTTAAACAAGTTTGATAAATCATGATAAGCTGAGGGTCTGCTCCATTAAATACTTACTGTTTCTTTTTCTACCTATGAATTTGTTCTTTCCCTGTCTTTCTATGTAGAAGAATGTTGTATGAACATAAACATCCTGCGAACATACACGAAACACACATTCATAGACACAGTGATGTGATTCATTTAAGTCTTTTAGAGATCAATAGCATGAAAAAGTCAAGTGAGATAATACCCTTTAGTAGAGAAAGAGAGAGAGAGAGCACCTCAAGCCCTCTGTTCTTGTCATATAGGCTATTCCAGTTGAGTGAACCTCAGTCTAACTAAACACCTGTCTGTGTTCAATCATTTAAAGGTAGGGTAGGCAATTTCAAAGTGGCTTACAATAGCAAGCTAGTTTTGAAAGCATGAGATCTCCCACCATATCTGTGGTGTCTCCAAAGCCAGTCCTCCTTCAAAACATATGATTGCATAAAGCAGAGTTTCCAAAGCGTCACAAGACAGTATTAAATTACCTCTCAAAGCACATAACATTACACTAATAACGAACATAAACAACGTCCAGAGCTACAGTTGTACTGCAGGTTCATTTCAGTGTTGATAGTGTTGACAAAGAAACACATAAATCTGAGTCGGAAGATGTGAACAGCCCCATGAACAGGTAAAACATCACAGGTTTTCATCATGTAATTACAATGACACGGCATGAATGCAGCATAATCTTGTTGTTTTGGTTCAGGAGGAGCTGTAAAATGCAGCTGCTGTTTGTTTGCGACACTCGGTTACTGCTGCTGCAATTCCTCTTATACTTTGCCCTAAAATAGTGGTTCTCAATCTTTTTTTCCACTGGGCTGCGCTATTGGTCCAAGTGGAAGTCTCATGAGTCACCAATACAAATCAGATTTAATGTTATTGTATTAGCAGATAATATTATTTTATTTCTGTCACACAAAAAACACAACAAGATATTTGTTTTTGTTTCATAGTGTGTTGAAATGACTAGCAGTGTGACTTCATATCAAAGTGAAACTCTCTTGTTCAATAACCTCACATTATACAATCCCCTGATATGCAGTATGTCACAGAAAATGAGAACAGTGTATTCCACCAAATAAAAACTAACTTGATGAGTTATGTATATAATGCATATAATGTATATGCATAAAGTATGTAAATATATGTTGACAAGTAAGTAGGACATTGTATCTTTGTATTCGTACCCAATGCAATGATTGGATGAACAGTCTTTGTTCCTGTGACTTCCACTGAAGATCTTCCACTTATATTATTGATTGCTATCAGGGTCGTGAAGAGAGTTTCAATAAGTATAACAAAAAGTGTTTATAAAACACATTCTTTGGCCTTATTTATAATTGTAATATAACAACATAATTGCCTTTGAGCCACATTATGCACACTACAAATACATTAAATCTATGTGTTGGTAAATGGGTTAGTTAGAAAATGATAATCAATTGTACTACATCTCCCCCTGCTGGTGATATTAGTTACACACGTAAATCCACCTCATCTTCTGACACTGAAACCAGCAGGTGACCTGAGTAAGATATGTATTGGGTCATAAATACTTTCCCATACGTGTGAAATAAAAATTTCTATGTTTAACTATCACACCTTCTGACTGATGTAGAAAAGATAAATATGAGAATTTTAAGTTTGAATTTTTTCTTTTTTTCTTTTTCTTTTTTCATTCTACCTTGACTATCTCAATCAGCTTTTCATGTTTATTTCAATGCGTTATTAGGATACACATAAATAGGAAAATAAACAAAAACTTTATAAAAGAGTTAGGAATTTCACAGTTATTTAGTAAGTCTGTAATAATTTTGGAGTTGGGCCTTTTTATTGCAACAAATACGTAACAGTTATACAAAGAAAAATTAAATAAGCTAAATATTTGAAGAGGGTTAAAATACATGAAATTCTGAAATGAACTGCAGCTTATTGTAATCTTATTGTATTGTAATATCATATATACATACATAATGTACATGTAATGTATGTGTGTGTGTGTATGTATGCATATATATATATATATATATATATATATATATATATATATATATATATATATAAACAGTGGTGTGAAAACACGTTGCCCCTTTCCTGATTTATTTTTTGTGTGTGCATGTTTGTCACACTTAAATGTTACAGGTCATCAAAAAATAAATAAAAATACAAATTTAGGCAAAGATAACACAAGTATACAAAGTTAAAGAAGGTTGTCATTATTAAGGGAAAACATAATCCAAACCTACATGGTCCTGTGTGAAAAAGTGATTGCCCCCTAAACCTAGTAACTGGATGGACCAACTTAAGCAACAACAACTGCAATCAAGCTTTAGTGATAACGTGATTACGCCAGATGTAATGGGACACACACCTTACAACAAGTTCAACTTTTGTCTCGCCAGTCAACAGAGTATTTTCCCAAAAGTCTTGGGGATCATCAAGATGTTTTCTGGTAAAAATGAGACAAGCCCTAATGTTCTTTTTGTTCAAAATTGGTTTTCGTCTTGGATTTTTGCCCAGTCTCTTTCTTATGCTGGAGTCATGAACTACTTCTGTACTTCTGTTAACCACGTATTTATTTTTATAGTCACAGTTTACTTCACAGTTTACCTCACTTATTTTATTCCACATCTCTTATTTTTTACTTGATATATTCATAATTCTACATATGTATATATATATATATAGCACCTTTATTCTATTTCTATTTTATAATTTCTTGTGTTTTTTGGTAATTGTTATTTGCACTGTCCATGGAGCGGACCTGTTTACATTTCACTGCCGGTTGTATATTCTGTATATGACTGTGTATGTGACAAATAAAACTCTTGAATCTAATCTTGAATGAACACTGATCTTAAGTCTAACTGCAGGCAAGTGAGACCTGCAGCTCTTTTGATGTTTTTGTGGGGTATTTGTTTTGACATTTTGTATTAATCGTCTGCTGCACTCTTTTGGGGTAATTTTGGTCGGCCAGCCACTCCTGCGAAGGTTCACCACTGTTCCATGTTTTTACCATTTTTGGATAATGGCTCTCACTATGGTTAGCTGGAGTATGAAAGCTTGAAAAATGGCTTCATAACCTTTTCCAGATAGATCACAATTACGTTCTTTCTCATTTGTAACTGATTTTATTTGGATCTCAGCATTCTATCTACCTTTTGAAGATCGTTTGGTCTACTTCACTTCTTCTTCTTGTGACGTTTATTGGCAATGGGCAAGCCAACTTTCGGAGCATTACCGCCACCAACTGAACTGGAGTGTGAAGTGACAATGGGAAGGATTATATCTGTATCTACATCCATATATATACGTATACACACACACACACACACACATATATATATATATATATATATATATATATATATACATATACATCTATGAAATAAAAAATAAAATAAATAAATATATGTATATATATATATATATATATATATATATATATATATATATATATATATATATATATACATAATAAAGACTATTCTCCTGAAGTTTCCTGTATCAATTATATATTTTATTATCATTCTTCTGAATTTTCTATTGCCTAATATCAGTTCTAATGTCATATTACTTGCACCTTCTGTTTGTATCCTTGTTTCTAGCATTTGTCTCTCTTCTTCTACTTCAGTTTGTCAAGGAGGTTTGTCTTGTGTTATCTATTACTAATATTTGTTTGATGATCTGAAATATTTAAGTGTGACAAACATGCACAAACAACAATAAATCAGGAAGGGGGCAAACTCTTTTAACCACTGTTTACATAGAAACCATTTAACTGTGGTTCTCATAACTCATGCTTGAAAGGGTTAATCCGGAGAAATACATTTAGAAAAGAAACTGAAGGAATGCGTTTCGTCGAAGGAAATGACGTTGGAAAGGTCCTCTCCCCAACTGTGCACGATACGATCCATATTTTCCTTACGACAGACAACAAGAGTTCCCCTACCACAACTACCTTTACCAGTTTCCATTGGTTAAAGTAACGTCGCACAATATTAGAGCAAGGATAAAAATGTACATTCACACTGACTATTAATATTGGCCGATAGACCCCTTCATTCCGAATGTAAACATGTCCTTACACTACGCATGCGCACTAAAGTCAAACGCACTCGTATGTTGGGACATTGTGCTGATTCAAGCTTGAAAATGGGGGACAAAGAGCAATAAAAGTAAAGTAGAAAGCTTATTTAAGACGCGTTTGTTCTGACCATTGAAGGTTTACCCTGGGCGAACCCGCAACTATATAAGAAATACGGTATAGAGTGAATTTAGCCTGAACTGCAGCGAATACGACACAACCTCGTATGCTAACAGAGGCTAACTAGCAATGAGGATCAAAATGGAGGCGCGCTATTTATTATTAGCTCAAGTTTAAATTACTCATACCTCTTAAACAATATGCATCATAGCGTTTATTAAGAGGATTCACATGTATATTTAGTGTTGGTATAATAGATGTGTGTGCATGTCTTCACCCAAGTTCAACCGGTAGTGAGCTGCTGTGATCTGTTGTTTATGACCATGCAACTGATTTTTAACATATCAAGTTATATCATACGACAGGTTTTGGTGTTGTATTTAGTGTTTGCTCACCCACTGGTTTTACTGTAACTTTAAAGAGTAAACAACATGCTTCGTCTTCACGTTTACTATGGATTCAAGGGGATCTTTAAATCATTATTTGTAATTTTACTTATTCATCACTTTGCTATAAAATTGATTCTAAGTGAATAATTCATGTTTTTTTCTTCTTCTCAGGTACAGGTCTGCAGATGGTCTACACCTATGTTGATATCAACTCTATAAGTAGCCATGGTTCGTAGAGTAGAGGTTTCTCTTCGCCATGAATATGCGACCTGAATTCTTTTCTAAAGCGGGATTGTACTCAAACAACTGTGACTTCAGCCCATCTCAAACAAGACACCCAATCAGTGTCCGGAAAGAGCTCAGTGATCCTCTTGGTGACACTCCAGATAGCAACAGACAACATCTGATCTTGGACAAGATTTTGGGTGGGAAAGCTGAGCGGACTTCATTGCCTTTAAAGCCTGGCAGAGAGTTGGCTGTGGCTTCAGAGGCTGGCTCTGTGGGCACAGAAACACTGTCATCTCAAGCTAAACAAATGGGGGGTGAAGGCACCCCTGTAAAAAGTAAAACTCCTCTTGGACAGACCAACACGATTGATAACAAGCCAGAGTTTGTATCCATGAATTCACATAGTAATTCTAGAGACCCTGTGGGTGAGAAAAGCACTAAAGGGTTAGAAACCATGGGGGCATCACATGAACACTCGGAGGGTAAAAAGACAAATTTGAGGAAGATCATGGGTCATCCTCAGGCACAAGCAAGCTGCCTTAAACAGCTGCTTCTGCTTCAGCTGGACTTAATAGAGCAACAACAGCAACAGCTGCAGTCTAAGGACAAGGAAATAGATGAACTCAAATCAGACAGAGACACGGTATGTGCACTACCATTAGGATCTGTAATATTTTATTGTTCAGAAAGGATGCATTAAATTGATCATAATACATTTATGAAGTTATTTGAAATAAATTCTGTTCTTTTGAACTGTCTATTCATCAAAGAAACCTGGAAAAACATATATCACGGTTTCAACAAAACTATTAAGCATGACAACTGATTTCAACTTTAATAATAACAATGTTACTTGAGCACCAAATCATGTGATAATGAGACACTGAAAACTATAATGGCTGCTAAAAATTCAGCTTTGCTATCACAGGAATAAATTAAAGTTATTTTCAATTGTAATAATATTTCACAGTATTTTTATACTGTAAATTTGATCAAATAAATGCAGCCTTGGTTGAGCATAAGAGACTTATTTTGTAATACCTTACAGATGTCAAACTTTTGAATGGTAGTGTATCGATTTGTGGGAATTTTTTGGTTTCCTAATGTGTTTGTACTCCCTTGAAATAGTTGCTTGCTCGTATTGAGCGGATGGAGCGCCGTTTGCAGTTGTTAAGCAAGGAGCCACGAGACAAGAGGCTTTTCCAGCCATTAGAGAGATGGGTCCCTGACACGGATGACTTTTGGGAAACAGATATGGGGGACAGCTCTCAAACTCAGTCATCTAAGTCAGGTGCAAAAGTGCAAAAGAGGTAAGAAGGGGAAATCCACCTGTTAGTAGAGCTGCACGATTCTGGATAAATTGAGAATCGCAGCTTTTTGTTTCAAATAGAATCACAATCCTGAACAGACAAGAGACAACAAAAAATAATTTGTACGGTTCTGATGAAACTATTATTAAAAAGTGAATTATTTTGAAAAAACTGTTTGAATGATTCAGTGACTCACTCATTAATACTTGTTTAATTCCTGGATGAATCAGCGTTTTTGAGCTAATCTCTTGAATGAATGATTCAGTGACTTCGTTTTAAGTCACTTGTCACAATAGCGATGTAATTGACCCGACCTTTATTTGAAGCGTCAAGTTACTTTCAAAAGGAGTATAGTTATATAGATTGCTTCTGTAGACATCAGTGTTTATATCTAAGCTATAAACCTTTATCCCAATACTTTGTTCCAAAGAAATAACAATATTGGGGGCAGTAATGGCTAGAGAGTCTACCAAAGGTCGCTGGTTCAATTCTCTGTAATGGCAGGAAAGGGGTGACCCCTCAATCAACACCTAAGTCATCACCACATCGAGTGGGTGTTTGAATCAAGATCACAATCTTTTATTGATTAATCATGCAGCTCTACCTATCAGTCACTCTTTCCTGATATTTTTCACTTGTTCATTCTTCTTGTGGCTTCTGCTTGACTGATATAACCTATAAATACACTTATCTAGGAAGATGAGCTTGTTAGAAACAAAAATGCAGAGGTCAAGGGGTAAGTCCTCAAGAATGACCCCCCAAAAATCAGATACAGGAGGGATGTCGCCTTGTCAGCGTGACCTGCGAAGCAAAGAGACCCCAGAGAAGATGAGCGCTGTGAAATCACCTGGACAGATGGACCTGCATCCAGAAGGGGAAGACAGCAGAGAAACCGAAGAGATTCCATACATGACAACCACCGAGATGTACCTATGCTGCTGGCAGCAACCTCCAGCCTCTCCATTACAGGAAGAGTGTCCAAAGAAAGAAGAGGATGTTGCAAGTGAGTGCCTGGCTCAATTGTAAAATGACCGTTATAAACGTTGATTTACAAGTTCTAATTCCAATAATATTTCATTAGTCCCATCATGGAGGGAAAACATCATGGAACCCCTCCAGGAGGAAGATGCTGCTGACGTCCCCGAAGTAAGAGTCGTCATATATGTGTTATACATAAGACTGAAGAACTGTCATTGTCATTTATCCATCATTTGTTTCTGTAGAGTCTTGATGATGGCGTGTTTCTGAAACGACATGCAAAGTTAGAACTGGATGAGAAGAGACGAAAAAGGTCAGATTTATTTATTTACATTTACATTTATCCAAAGCGACTTACATTGCATTCAAGGAACATTGAATCAGTTCTTGCTTTCCCTGGGATCGAACCCATGACCTTGGCATTGTAAGCACCAATGCTCTACTGATTGAACACATTTGACACATTTGAACCCTTTTATTTAGTTTTTCTCATGTTCATGATAAAAGTGTGCACTACCGTCTGAACATCTAAAGTCACTAAGATTTTATAGTACCCTTGAAAGAAGTCTCTTATTGTGACTGGAGCTTGGTTTATTTGAGCAAAAATACAGTAAAAACAGTAGTATTGAGTAATATTATTCATTTTCCTTCTTTTTTAAAAATACATTGAAATATAATTTATTCCTGTGATGGCAGAGCTGAATTTTCTCAACCATCTCTTCTGTCTTCCGTGTCGCATGATCCTTCAGATCCTTCTGTGAAGTTTTTTTGTAATGATGTAATTGTCTTTACTGTATGTTTGATCAATTTAATGCATCCTTGCTTAAAACAATGACTGACTCTGAACTTTGAATGGTAGTGTAAGTCTAAAACACGGTGTATGTGCATTAATGCATAGTTAAAAAAAATGAAGAACTGAAAATGTGTATTTATTATAATTGTGAAATTTCAGCCTCCTGCTTGAATTTCCTATTGGGCAAAAGTGTACAGTAGTTCATTCTAGCTTAAACCTATCCACACATGCTGGTATATTATCTGCCTATATATGCACATATAATATAAAGAAATCAATCTTTATAGTTAAAACAAGACTTATCGGTAATCTTTTTTTTCCCCTGTTAGATGGGACATTCAGAGAATACGTGAACAGCGAATGCTTCAAAGACTGCAGCAGCGCATGGAGAAGAAAAAAACTAATGTTCAGGAGTGCGAGCCAGAAGTGTCCTCTTTTCATCCCGATTTGGAGAGTGGTATGACCCCTAGAAAGATTAATTTGATAAAATATGATTTTTGTATTGTATCTATGAACAAAACGGCTGTTATTATGCTATAATTTTACCAATTTTCTCTTCTACAGTAGAGGCCATCCTAGTCACACCCTTTCTGCCGGTAGTGGCGTTTGGTCGGCCTTTGCCAAATATACCTGCACAGTAAGAGCCTTTTTTCTTTTTGAAATATCTTTTGAGTAACATGGCTGCTTTTAAATTCTGTTTAAGTGTCATTATAGCAATCTAAAGGCACAGTGAACATGTTGATCCACTTCTGTTGTCTGCAAGGAACTTTGAGTTGCCCTGGCTTGACGAAAGAAGTCGATGTCGCATTGAAAACCAGAAGAAACAAACTCCCCACAGGACCTGTCGGAAATAAGCCACAGCAGGTCTGGACATTTGTCCGAGTTGAATGCCACACGAGGGAGTTATACTTCATGTTCAGTGGCAGAACATGGGGTTAAAGGAGGCAAAGCACTGTTTGGGCAAGAAGGAAATGGCAGCATTAGTTTTCATTTTATTGCGCCCTGATTATAAAGCAACAACTGCCCTGTTATTTGAGTTCCCTCACAATCAGCGTGTGGCTTTGATTGAATTCTTTACTTGTAGTCCTGTTCTGTGTAGTTTCACCGAGGCTGAGTGATATTGATTATTGCAGGCTCCGCTGCAAATACTGTTTTAATGTGCACTAAACTGTTGTTATGGAGTATTGCTGCACATTCGCATGTAGTTGTGTTCAGAATGACTTTAAAGAACTTGTTTTGTTTTCGAAAATGTAATTGTGCATGAATGTCTTGATAAATCCTCTGCCTCAAAATGTACATAGTTTTGTAAGCATAGCCTAGATGTTTAGAGAGGAAAAAATATTGTGAGGATTGGAGTGAGGATGCTAAACTTTTTAGATGAATGACCCTTTGTAAAAAGATTAGCAAGGATTTGTCTATACGGCATTTTAGTGCGCATCATCCCATGAAGGTTTAAGGACAATGCCCTTAACGTTATTTTTGGATCGATTAGTTGGTCTGTTGATGTTTTTTTTTTTTTTTATGTACCCCAACATTTTTATTGAAAATACATTTATTTGACACCTTTTTCTTTAAACCTCATTCATGTCAAAAATCGTTGCTTATTTGTATGATTTTCGCATAAATTCGATGCCTCATGGGATTCGTTTCAGGTTCTTTGTAATGCATTTCCTAAAGATATTCAATTCTTGTTCTAACTGAAAATAATTTTGTGTGTAAATGTGTTGATTTTGTGAACACCACACACATAGTTTTTGTTTCTCTTCGTGAATGTACAACTGGACTGATGTAAATAGCTTTCCTGACAGACATTGGCTGTAAATAAGGAAAATGTTGCTGTTATTTTTTTATTTAATGTCAGAAATGTATGTCCAGCATAGATATTATATTGATAGCATTATTTACAAAATAAGAATTTTTGTTTTTCAAAAAAAAATAAAAAATAGATAACTCGATTACATTATTGATGCAGTTTTCAGTGTTTCATGTCCATATTTTTTTGTCGTATTTCTTCCCAAATCGCTTGATTTGGCAGCTTTGCATTACAAATATGTGTTTTGCCGCAAGGTAATGAAAACATTTATTCAAAGATATTATGATTTAAGTATCTACAGTTTAGAATTTGTAAGCATTTTAATACACCATCTTGATATATGCAAAATTCAGTTTGGGGTAAAATAATTATGAATTTAGTAATTTGTTTGTTGAAATCCACAAAAATAATTAGCTATGTGTGTAACATTTTGACTGATGGCCATTGTAAATCAAGTATACCACCCAATTTTACAGAACTCAAGTGTGAAAAATGTTTATTGAACCAAAAAAAATGCAAAATAACTTTTTCAAAATATACCACCTCTTGCTGACCATGATAAATACACTAATAATATTTCTAATATTTATTTTGTGGCAAAACAAGCTTTGGAAAACTGCCTCTGTATTAAATGAAGTTACTGTGAGACATTGTCTTGCACAAACTTTAGAGTTCATGAAGGTTTATAGTTCACCTGGGATTAGATATCAATCACTTTGAGAAACATATCTATATTTATATATATATACCACCACATTTATTATATGAAGGTATTCACCACTAAAAGTTCACAAAAAAAATTATTTGAAGATGATAGTATAATAGCACAGGTATATAGAGAACTCTGCTGTATCCTTGGAGTGACTACATTTTGCACTATATATAAAAGAATAGCATTGCCATCTGTTTATTAGAATTAAGAGATGTGACAAACCAAATTTTATAGTAATGAAATAGTGTTAAGTGTCAAAAACATCAAGTCGGAATCTCAAGATAAGCAGATTCGTTGTCGATTTTAAGATTTGTCTAAACAGGAGCAGTCTGATGCATTGCATCTTCATTTGGGTTACGTGTTTGGTAACATTTATACACCATATGTCATAAAAAGAGGACAGAAAACAAAAGGGTCAAACGTCAAACGTCAAGCGTCAAACGTCAAACGTCAAACGTAAAGCGTCAAACGTCAGAAAAAACAACAACAGCATTGACATCCTCTCTCTTTGCATCAGTCTACATTTTAGTGAAGCTTTGCGCAAACATTTCTGAGTCGAAACCTTCACTGAAAGTGTTTCTCAGTCTCTCCTGAGGTTGTTCAGCCTCTCTTCTAAGTCAGCATCAGCATCTGCCAGCGTAGGCTGCGGTTCAGCTTTCTTCCCAGCTGCAACCGAAAGGCTCCCTCCAGTAGAAGGCAGGTCTGTGTGAATTAAAGTTAATATGAGAACGGCTTTGGGTTTAACTTTAAGGCATTGTAAGTAACTGCAGTGTTTTTTTGGCTTACTTGAAAGTTCATCAGACAGATTCAGACCCAGCTCATCCAGAACTTGAGAAACCACAGCGTCGCTGCATTTGAAGCAAAGAGAGTGCATGTCAGGAGAGTGCAAGAGATCATGTTTTTGAAAGAAAAGTCTAATTTATTTAATGTAAAATTGTTGTCTATTTGGATACATTTTATTTATTCCTATGATTGCAAAGCTGAATTTTTAGCAGCCGTTACTCCATTCTGTTTTTTCATTCTGTCACATAATCTTGGTAGAACTCTCACCTCTCTTCTTCATCGTCTTCATCTCCCATTGCATCATCAATTGCATCATTCATCATCTCCTCCTTCATGTCCATGATTTCACTTTGGCGCTCAAACTCCATCATGATCTTCTGAATCTGTGGCAACTTCAACTGCATTGAGAGAAAAAGCAATCAAACAAATGCACATCAACAAGCTCTGTGTTAATACAACTAAAAACCGATCCGGTTCATACCTGTCTGTTCATGGTGGCCATAGCTTTGGTGACTCCTTTCATGGCCTGTGCCATGCTGTTGTTTGATTTGAGGGTTTGGATTTTAAGGCTGACAGCTTGAATATTGGCTCTCATCATGATGAATTTCTTAACGTATCGTCTTGTGCGGACCAAGTCCTTAGCCATGATCTTCACAGCATCCTATCGGAAAAAGAATATTACTTGCACTCAAGTGGGACTTCATGGACATGTCAGAAACAGAGACATGTTACAATTAAAACTCTCCTTACCATCTGTCCTTGTTTGGCCATTTTCTTAATGTCAGCAATTATTTTCTTTTCCTGTTGCTCAAGCCTCTGCCGTTCTCGGTCTAGATCTCGCATGGCTCGATTTAGGGCTCTCTGATTCTGTCTGAGCATCTCCTCCGGGGTCTTTCTCCTTCCAAACAGGAACTCCATCTGACATGACCAAATACAACAACAAAAAAGAGAGAAAAACACACTAGATTGTTTAGTGTTTGAAGGGTTTTCACAGTCTAATAAATTATCTCTATTAAATTAACTCTACAGAAGGATGATGATGATGTCTCAGAAAGGAATTCAGATTTCTATATATGATTTAATGACTGACTCTCAGACACGTGATGCAATGACATCATTCTTTACAGGTATGTCATAAGGCGAACAAGTGGTTTCTATGGCTTCTCTCAAATTAAAATAATTGACATGCTGTCAATAAAGTGGCATCACTCCTACTGTAATCGCAGTCACATTGTTCTCTTCCATCTTAATTTATGACAGAGAAAAATGGAACACTCCTTAATATTTAGCTTATACGAGTTAATGAGAATGAACAGCGCAATACACTGTGAAACTTACTCGAAAGGACACCGATAACGAGTCAAACTTTTGAAAAATGACATATTACACGATCATCCTTTTATAGAGTCACCAAGACTTTTCCTAAATAATATTACTAGTAATGAGCTCAGTTGCTCGAATTAGCTCAACAAAAGAGAGAAAAGCAGGAGGCCTATATCGCTCTCGTTTATACCTTGTCTTTTCTTTATGTGGAAAACGTCCACCAGAGAGAGAAGCAGCTGAACAGACCAAATATCACGCCGTTGTTTGTTTCTTCTAGTCCGTTAAAGTTACAGTTCGTCGATCCACCCGATTGTTTTCCACAGCCTGGCTTCTTCCGCATATGAAAGTCAATACTTCCTTTGTGAAGATATACGTCATAGGAAATGCGTCACGCAAGAATTTTCAACAAACAATGTTGTTTATGACTAAACTTATGAATCACAAATTGTTGAGCAATTTTCTTTTGCTATATGAACATGTAATATTTGTGTTTTTATAATTATGGAAAGACCGGAAAATGAGGCGTACATTATTAATCTAGTGATTATACTTGTTACTTTAATTCCAAATTATACTGTACTTAAGTTTCATATTTATTTGTGTAATTTATTACTATTATCAAGAGTAAAAACAAAAAAACCCGTTAAAAATCTTTTATTTAATACATTTAAGATTTTGTGAAACAAGAAGTCCTTATTTTACCATTTAGTTGTTATTATTTACTTTAGGTATTTTTATTTGAATAGATTGTATTTATTTCACATATTTTATATATGTACACCCTTGGCACCCTTGTTATGTATTGCTGTTCAAGCATTCATAATAAAAAGTGGACATTTATGAGTTGTCTATTTTTGATTATAACATTGCACTGTTATTGAATTAATCAAATTAAGGGTAATACTGGTATTTTATTGTAAGAAATTAAATACACATTTTTAAAATCTTTAATTTGTTGGAATTATTTTATTTGAATAATTTGTGTTTAATACTACTACTAGTTCTAATAATAATACTGTAATAATATTTACAACTTCCCTATAACCTTTATTTTTGTATGGATGTATACTCCAACGCAAAATGTAAATATTTTTTTACTGTTCTAGTATGCATTTGTTATTTAGGAATCAAAACAAATTCAGAGACAGTAAAAAAACACATAATGGATAGCTGAAATAAAGAAAATTTCTAAATAACTTTCTAAATACGTACTATAAAATATCCCCCAAAAAATAAATAGGCACTTTAGTTAATTTAAGTTACACTGGTTAATTATACATGTATAAAGTATGATAAGAAATAGTATACAGTTGAAATAAAATAATTATCTAAACATCTACACTTGTTTCTGGATGATGAGAACAAATGTGTATTGTATTACTGTCTTCCATGCTTTTCTCAGACCGGCGGAACATTTAGCTATTATGCAAGGCACTTGCTGTCGAAACCAGTAGAGGGCAGTACTGTCGTCGCATTCAGTGCAGCCTGTCTTCCGTGAATCAACAGAGGAAGACAACCCGACAGAAGCACACAATGCAGTTTGACTGCTACGGGTTTTCCACCCAGGCTTCATGTATGCCTTAGCTTCCCAGATAAGATTAATAAATCTCTTTATTCTGTTTTGACGATCGGGACGAAAAGCAAGCTTCCATAGGTCCATTTTCAAGTTACGCCTGAGAAAGAAACCCGCTGCTGCCGCGGACACCGGCGAAATCTCCAGCTTGACGGCACTCAGTGGATCACAGAGCGGGCCGCGGAAGGAGGAGCCCAGCCTGCGCTGACGGGGCTGCGCTCAACATCCGTGACGGTGCAACTCCAGCCCGAGGCCTTGGGGCCTGTTGTATATTATTAGCGTTTTAAATGGAGGCTCGGACGAAAGCAGAAGCCAGAGGAAAATGGCCCTCTGTACAGCGCGAGTGGTGGGTGTGATTGGTTATATTGTCGTTTTGTTCGTGTTTGTACCTTTGAGTATCGCTAGTAAGTAAAGCAAGACGGAGTCGGATATTTTTGAGCAGGAAAAGAAGGAAAGGGGGTTTATAGTTCAGTTGAGATTTCAGCACAGTGTCCTCTTTTCTTCTGCTCGTTAAAGAGGGCTAAAGGGCTGGTATGTCGTTTCATCTGACGGGTTTTGCTTTTAAATCCGCAAATAGACAAGTGGTTACGGGTTGTTACTCTCATCGGTTGCGATGAGTGATTAGTTTAATTTCCTTCTTAAATGTGAAGGTGGGGTGTCAACGAAGTACAGTTAGCTTGTTTTATTGGAGTCATATTAAATGGCTTTGGGCCTCTCGACAGATGTTTAAGTAGAGAAATAACGAGTTAGACAATTATAAAACGAGTGATTGATCTTTTAAAATGACATTTGATATGCGGTGAGGTGGTTCGCGTAAACGTCGGGAAGTGTTTTCGCTTTTGGTTGTTTACACCGGATATATAATAATCGTTGAATTATTGGCAACATCACAATCGCGTCATTTTAATACTGTCATGTACTGTGCGATAAACTTAAGTGTTACGAATACGCTCGTTTTGAAAGCGAGTGTGTTTAATTCGCGATACTAGGTTAGTTAAATAGCAAAGCTAAGCGATTGAACTCGTCGCTTCATTAACCGATTTATCTGATTCAGATCGAGGGATTAAATGACTTGACCAAAATATTTTTTTCTCTATAAGGATTCTTTGGTTATTATTTTTTTTTACGTAACGGTTGGGCTTTGTTTCTACTGATCGTCTACCTTTTAATAAAGTTTACTAACGACAGCTCAGCCCTAACTTATAAGGTAGCATCTTTTAGACAGATGTTCTTATTTATGTTATTAACATTTGACATTTATACTTTGTGATTGTAGTATCTTTTGTTTCTAAGTTCTATATGAAGAGGACCAGCTGTTTCCTACATAACCAACGTTAATGTTCTAGGTTAAACAGCCATATTGAATCTTAAAAGCCTGACTGCGCCACTCATAGGAAGTTTCTCCTTTTTCTTTCTTCTTCCCCAGATGAAAGTGACAATGTCTTGACAGAAAGACAGTAAGTGGAATATCTAGAAGCTTTCATAATCGCTGTGTTATTGGATAAAACAGGCCTGCTGATGCCCAAACATGACTGAACTCAGACTGCAGTGCGCGCGCGCCATACAGCCTCCGCTGGACTCTATTCAATTATAAGACAAACCTTAAACCACATTTTCATCCGAGATTCACAGGACAGGTCCTGGAGGCGTTGGTTTTTATTCAGTAACAGTTTAAAAGTCTCCCAGGCCGGACCAGGGTGTGTTTTTAATAAGTGCCTTTGTACGGATATTGACATGGACGGTCCCAGTCGAAGCGGAGGCTTCAGGCAGAGTCGCCGGTCCCGCTCGCAGCGTGACCGAGAGCGGCGGCGGAGGAGAGCGGATCTCGCTGAGCACGGGGCCTCATCGCCATCCTCTGCCTCGGACCAAGAACTGTGCGGAGGAGACTCCCTACTCCGTGCCAGCAGAAGAGAATGCAGACCCGGCTTTCCCGGGTCCAGACACCGACCTCCACGTCGGAGGAAGCGAGAATCGGTGTCGTGCGAGGAGGATATCATCGATGGATTCGCCATAGCGAGCTTCATAAGCCTTGAGGCCTTGGAGGTTTGTGTGCCTTTCCATCTTTCATAAGTCTGTAGTAAATGTTGCAATGCTGTTTGGAGATTGGAAGCTGTCATCAATTCTAAATATCCCACTAACTATATACTTATAATAATACTTGCTAATTAACTTACGATTTGTGTAAATTATGTAAAACTAATAAATGTAAAGTGAGTTGAATTGAAGCAGTCTTAGTACAAAGCTTAAATATTTGCTGCTATAACATGTTTTACTGTGTTATTTGGTTAGCTGGACTGTTCCCTAAAGCCTCCAGAAAGATCTGGCTTGTTAATGGGTAGAGGAAGCAAGAGAAAGCGAGGTCTAGATGAAAACGGAGGGCCTCTGTCAGAGCCGGAGGAAGGACCTCCTGCTACATACACCAACAGTTGGGAGCAGCGCAGGAAGATCAAATCAAAACTGAAGAGAAATAGAGATGCTAAGGTTAGTACTGCAGTTTCATCGCACATTACCTGACTATAAAGAAAAAAATCCAATATGTGAAAACGCCCATGAAAAATATGCCACTGCATTATTTCCGGGTTACTAAACATTTCTAGAATAGACTTGTGTAGATCTGCTTTTAACATTATAAATCAGCTGGTTATTCAAAAATAAGCAGTAATGGTGCTGTATTGTTGCGGATATTAGATTCAGTGACTGGCCTAAACTAAATTTGCATCTCATATGCAGTCAAATGACTCAGTACAGATATCTGGAGAACAGGGTGACCACTGGCCTATATGTGTATATGTATGTAGTTCTGCAATTTAAAGGCAGCAAAAATTGGTAATGTGTAGTTTTCAGAAATGATGCCAAGGGGAACTGCCACTTCTGTTAATCAAAGTGTGCATGGTTATCACTAGGGTTGGGTATCGTTTGAATTTTAATATTTCCAATTCTGCTTATCGATTTCAATAATGTAAAAATACAATAACTTAGATGTCAGTCACATTTATTCAAAGTCTTATTGCAAAATATGAGTACTGGGATCGAAAATCAGCAGGCAAAAGAACACTTACACAAGGAACTTTTGTCTATGGTTTATCAAAGCAAAAACAACTAGCCTAACTAATGTAAATTACAAGCATTATTAAAGAGAAGTAAAAGGAATAAGTAAAAAAAAGAAAAAAGAGCTATTGCACACATACATACAACTGAGCAAAGATATGATTGAAATAAACAGTTTCTAAGATTGACAGGTACAGAAGCTAATCAAATGTATATTTTATAAAGTTTTATTTCACATTACAAATATAGTTACTGAAGTGATTCAGTCAAGAACAGAGCGAAATATCGCTTTTTTTTTGTCAGAAGTGTGTACTATATGACAGTTTGTGAAAACAAATTTCCCGTCAAGGGACAATAAATTATTCTATTCTTTTGTTTGATTAATGTTGTTATAGAGATGGCAGCAGGAATATTAGGTTGCTGTCACTTTAAGAGCTGCACGGATCTAATATACTGTTACAGATGCGTTTTCTTTGTCAACGGTTTACTTTCACTTAAGACATAAATGACTGTTTACGAAGAATTTTTAACTCCATTTGGGATCACATACTACACATTATGAGAGGCGACTTCCTGTCATTTTGGTGTGTGCGCAGCACAGAAAACAGCATGCAGATCTTCTTGAGCTTGAACGATTTAAAGTCATATTAAAATATGCCCACAGTAATCGATAAGAGGAATCAAAAAGCATGTGCCTTATCGTATTCATGGTTCTTGGAAATTTGGAACCGGTTCCCGATACCCAACCCTAGTTATCAGTGCAATAATCTCAGAAATATCAGTTTATTAATTAGTCTGACCTATGTATCAGTCTGTAACTAACTACTGGCAGCTGGCCCTTTTAATGCAAGATAAAAATAAATATATTTATTTGCTACACTGTATTCTTTTCACCATGGTTTGACTTTTCCAAATGTTGGTTTCAGTTATCTGGGAATCACATGGAGACAGGATACATTGTAAGTTGTTTTTTCCCCCATGTGTTGTCTTTTTCTTGCTGCCCATAAATGTGACTGAAATGTTTTCAGACTTTCAAAATAAATATATTCTGCACATGCACTACCATTACCCCTACCATGTAAATTCAGCCCCTGCCCTTTTGAATAAATCTAGATCTAAATCCAAAGAGACAAGATAGTCTATATATGACCTGACTTTAAAAAACAAAAAAATGTACCGTTATCCTAAACAAAGCGATGTAATTATGGACCTCTAAACTCTCATGTATGCTTCATTTATACTAGAAGCCGGAAGTTGCTCTCTTGCAGTAAGTCCAAAATATACTCGTAGAAGTAATAACAGAGATTGTCTTATTTGGACATACAAGGGTCCGTGGCTCTACCGTTGGAAAAAGCTTAGCGTCCTACTTGATCACGTGTGCCTTGATAATCACATCCGTGACGTCATTGAATTTCAGTCAATCACTGTTTGCAGATACTACAATAATAAATGAGAATTGCTGAAAACTGAGTCATACCTGTCGTCCAATTGTCCATTACTTCTCTTATTAAAAAGCTTGTAAACTTTTCAGGTTTAAACTCTAAAAATGGATCAATCCAAAATAAATGTTTAGGAGAAAACATGTTAAATATCAGTGGATGGGCTGTCAATCCAATAAATAAGCCATTATCCCACAAAAGCGAAGAGAAAATTTCCCCCAAAAATTCAGTGTAGTGAACATTGGCATCCATTAAAAAAACGGCCTCTGGTCTCCTTCCCTGCGTACTGTAGTGTTAGCAGATCTTACGCTTTTTTTTATTTGTTTTATTTTGGCGCTAACTTTGCAGGCTGTAGATGAATAAATAGCAGAAACTTTTAGACTGATAAAAACATTAAGACAATAAAACACAATTGCAACAATGTATGGTATGTGTGTTTTTCGAGCCATCTTGTGTTATTGTAAAGTATATTAACAATAATTGATTAAGCCTTTATTACAGTATAGAAACAATAAAATATATTTTTGTATTGTATAAAATCCATGACGAAAAAAAATATTATGGAATACAAATTGGTGGCTATTGTTCAGCAGTGTATTTGATTTCTTAGCCAATTAAAAGTAAGAGATAAGGTAAAATAAATCCTGGAAATTAGACAAAGGTCAGAAAAACAAAACTTGATATTTCTGTCCCCTTTGCTTCTGAAATGATGGCTATGCCCTGCTACTATTCAAAGGTTTGGGTCCGGTAGATTAATGTTTTTAAATATTTTAAAGTCCATAAGGCTGCATTTGTTTGATCAAAAATAATTTCTTTTAAATAGAAATCTTTTGTAACTTCATAAATGTCTTTACTATAAATGTTTAATCTGTTGTATGTCTTTTGCTAAATAAAAATATTAATTTCATTGGAAAAATAGTTTTACTGACCCAAACTTTTGAACGGCAGTGTATGTTTTTGTTTGTTTGCATGTCATAAATTATATCATAAACAAACATTTTTTTATTGTAGTGCTATCACTTAATCACTTCATTTTTCATCCACAGTGCGATACAGAGAGTGAATCGGGAGATAAGGTAAAAACCTTTCTTTTATCTAATTTAGCATTTCTGTATGCATTGATTGCGTTTTTCTGTTTTCATTATTTTTTGTTATTTAGGCTTCTGACAATATGGAGCCAGCATTCATCGTCTGCACAAGAGAAGGTAAATGTCTGCTGCCAATGGCAAGTTTATATACATGGAGTGGAAGAAAAAAAACGATTCTCTCTTTGATGATTCTGTTTTGAACTTATGATGCACACTGACACTAGAAACAGCTGTATTACGCTTGCTTTCAATCCCCCCCCCCCCCACACACACACACACAGAGACAAAAACCCTCAAACCTTCCATAAAGTAATCTTCTATAAACTTTGAAAAGCTTGAAGTAAAGTACAAGTGCAATCGTGTGATATGCAATTTGCTTGATGTTACACTTACGAAGTGCGGTCTCACCTGATAGTATTTTCCTCTCGAAAGTCAAGCCCTGTAACTGCATCAATATTCATCCGAAGCAAATGAGACGAGTGAGTGAGGGGAGGCGGGTTTGTGTGTCAACTCGCTGTCGAAGAGATGAGAGAGCGAGAATGCGTAGCTAGTATAGTGCAGCTATTCTGTGAAAAATGAGTATTGAATACGTTTTTCAGTAACAATATGTAATGAAAACTATATTTTTGATACCACTACATAGCAGTTCATAGTATATATATATATATATATAAATAAATAATCTTAAGCCCTCCTTGTATGTAAAACTATATGATAAATATATATATATATATATATATATATATATATATAAAAATACATCAATGATCATCTTATCACATCTGAGTCGTATTCAATTCACAAAGTGCCTAGAGATTCCCGCCCCAGTATATACTGTATGTGTTAGGGATTTGAATTTGACAATGGTGTTCATCACAAATTAAATTGCATTTGCAATTCATATGCCACACATGAAGGAAAAAATGCTTTTGTGCAGAAATTGTTCGATTATTTTGTTGTCATAAATCATGGATAACGGTATTACAAGGTAATTACATTGTAGCTTTCTCTTTCTACATAGCGGTTAACTCCAACTCTGCAAGTGCTGCTACGGGCAACGGTTGCCCTCTCTTGCCCTCAAATAGCTCACTACCCCTTCTGTCAGTCACACCCCGAGTCTCTGGCCTGGAGAGGAGTCAGGAGAAGAGTATGGAGCAGCCTTACCCTGAGCCCATCTCTACCTCATCCTCTCTGCCAAACCTCGCAGCCCATTCCACTGCTTCAGTTTCCAACTCACTTCCTGATCAGCGCAATGGAAATGGTGGTCCCCATCACCGCCATGACCCTAACCTACCACAGCACAAATCCAAGCCTTTCCTCCCTTTCTCTGGAAAGTCACAAGCGATCTTCTCAATGGCCAGCAACAACAGGTTAGTGTGGTGAAACGGTGTTTGTGTATTTTAACTTAAATAATGCCCTTATCTTTCTAAAACCAATCATGCTTTCAAAGCTAATAGAATAATATCAGCACACATAATCTGTTCACATATCTTCTAATGCATATTGTATACAAAAATATAAAATGCTGTCTGAAATTACTTATTTGAAAATGTTTCTTCCCCCCCCCCCCTCCAGTCCACCTGGAAGCAAAGTAATATTTAAAAGGTACTAGGTTGATACAATGAGTGTGCTGCGTTTTTTCGAGTGTCTTCTAAAATTATTTGTTGTTTATTAAATTAATCAGAAGTGACCGTAAAGATATTTATAATGTTTTTGAAGGATTATTAAGGCTGGTGTAATGGATGCTGAATTTCTTTGAAAAACATAAAACATTTTACCAAAGTCAAACTTTTGAAATATAGTGTTCCTTTTATATAATTTGTACTTAATGTGTTTCTTCCCCCCCTACAAGCACAGTAATAATTAAATTACCGTACCTATTTATAGTATTTAAATGTCATTACTATATTACTGATTTTATTCTATTTTTTATCAAATAAATGCAGTCTTGGTGAGCGTAAGAGACTTCTTTCAAAAACATAAATTCTTACCGGCCCCAAACGGTATTGTGTATATATAATAAATAATTGGAAGAACAATTATTATCATTCTTTTGGTCGCACTTTTAGATTAGGGTCCAATTCTCACTATTAACTAAGACTTTTGCTCAGTAAACTATGAATTACTGTTTGTTAATAGTTAGTAATGTAATTATCAAGTTTAGGCATTGGGATTAAGGATGTAGAATATGGTCATGCAGAATGTGTGTTTAATAAGTACTAATAGACAGCAAATATCCTATTGATATGCAGACTAATAAGCAACTATTTTATAGCCAGAATTGGACCCTAAACTAAGGTGTTACCGGTTTTTCTATTTATGGTTCTGGCATCAATCTATCATTGTGGTATAATGTAATATTTTTCTTTTATTTACATGCATCAAATGGTTCATATCATAATGCGCAGCTCTTACTCGGCTGCAACCTGATTTATGCCATTTGTCTTTAAATATAATAAACGTGGTTTTCCATCAGGAGCAGTACCTCAGGCAAGCCTCCATCTTCTTCAGCCTCTTCATCAATCAGACCACCTACTCCTGCTACAAGTGTGTCTCTAGGTCGAGGCCCAGGGGGTGTGGGGACAGTAAGACCCTCCTCTCGACCAAGTCCAGGTGCTGTCTTCACACCTTCACCCAGCCTTCCCCCACCTCCTCCTCTAATGCAGGTGTCACCCCACCGTTCAACAGGTAAAGGTTACACTACAGAAAGATTCCAACATTTCGGATGTCAGTGAAATCTTCATAGAAATGAAATGTGCATGTTCTTGTGCAGAAGGATGATGTTCTTTCTTTTCTATTCAATTAACAGATCAGGATCCGACTCAATCAAATGTTGCCTCGGCATCTGGAGGGCCATCTGTGTCAAGTTCAGGCTCTGGGACGTCTAACAGATCCTCGCAGGCCCAGACGTCTATCCCTACAATGGCCTACCAGTTCCATCAGCACAATCACCAGCACCAGCACACTCATACTCACCAACACTTCTTACATCCCACAGCTGCACCACCACCATTGGTGAGGAGTCAACTATAGCCCATGGATGACTGATTATTGCCGATTATGACATTTCATGCTTTGACATATTTCTCTCATGGTTGTTGTTTTTCAGTTTGAGAAGTATCCAGGCAAGATAGATAGTCTCTTTCGGCACCCAGTAAGTGTTTTTTTTATTTTTATTAACGAAGTTCAATTTAAATATGTGGGGAAATTTTCAAACTGTTTCTAGTTTTATCATTATTAATTTCTTTCCTCCTGCAAAGTTTTTTCCTCAGTACCCACCATCTGTGCCTGGAATACAGCCCGTTCTTCCGCCCACAGGACCTTTCAATTCATTGCATGGAGCTTTTCAGCCTAAGGTAAGAGTTGCTTGTTATTTGGTCTGTGTTTTGAATATTGAAATCTAAAAGCTTTGTGTGTAAATATTGAAATTAGGTGAAGAACATTATATTGTGTATAACCACAAAATCCAGTGATTTATAGATGGCTAATAATGTGCTATCTGTCTATTGCATAAAAAGCCGGAAAATGTAGGGATGTTTTGCTAATCTTTTCAAAAGAATAATTCAATATGTTAACGAGCACCAATTCAGTGTGTTAGAAGGATTTCTGAAGGATCATGTGATACTGAAAACTTCAGCTTGGCCAAAGAATTATATTGCATTTTACAATATATAAAAATTATATATATTTATTTATAAATATACAATTTACAATATATTACATTTGTTTTAAATTGCAAAAATCTTTCATAATATTGTTTTTTTACTTTACTCTTATGTAAATAAATGCAGCGTTGGGAAACATAAGAGATGTTTTTCAAAAACATAAATGTAATGACCTCAAACATTTGACCAGTAATGTACATGCATGGTTATTTCAGTTTAGAATTTAGAATATTAGAATGTTATTTAAAAATCTAAATCAAATAAAAAAAACGTATTTAATCGTTCTCATGAATAGGGTAGGGTAGTTGGCATGGGTAGTTGGCATGGCATTAAATAAACACAAATAGCACTCCATAAACCTTTTTACAAAGTTTTAAATTTTTGTTAAAGTTACAAGTAATTTTTATTAAACAGTCTAGTTTGAGTGGCATTAATGATGTAGAAGGCAGTAGATATATTAGGCTGTTGACATTTATATAATGCTACATTCCCATTTCCTTTCTCAATTGTTTGTTCACCCAAGACATACTGTAATTTACGGACTATTGATAGTTCCCACATGACGTCACACATACGGGCACTTTACAGCCGTCCGCCATCTCGATAGGCAGAAGCAGCATAATGGTAGGGTGAAAGGCTGTACTAATCGTGGATCAGGGACAACGAAGCATAGCTCAGGTTCAAATCCCTGTTAGGGAAAGGATTTTTGTCTCACCTTAGATTAATTAAATCATGGTGTCAGAAGTAAACAGAAGCCTGGTGTGATTGTCTCAAGTTCATTATAAACTGACAAGGTGTTTTATTCATATCAGATACACATTGCATAGGTTACTATAAACTTCATATTCTTCTCCCGCTTCAATGGACACTTACTGTCATGCATTTTGAGAGAAGTGACTGAATTTACGTGTTGTAAAGCCGATTCTCTGAACTGCGTGACAAGCATGACGCGTCGCCATGGAAACAACAAGCAGAAACTAAATCTTTACAGCAGATTTCCCATGTGTTTTTGTTTATATCAGTCACGGCGGGTTTAATAATGACCACTGAAAGACGAGCGAGGTGTTGGGAGTATTTTAAAGTACGAGGAGACAGAAAAGTGTTTTATAAACTGTTCCACTGGACAGACACGGAAATGTTTGGAGAGACGAGCCGAAACAGCCAAATCATCGCGTCATTTACTACAACTGTCCGCCACTGTGATCACGTTCAGTTTAAATAAATATATAGATATATACTTTATTCTTTACCTGTTTATTGAACTCATTGTCACGGGTTTCACCATGGAAACCGACACACACGCCTCTCGCTACATACAGCTGCAGAAGGTAAAGCGCGCCGCAGAAACGATCTTATTTCTAACGGCATTACTTTTAGACTAGTCGGTAACAAAATTTTCGTTTAAATGACTAACAAATTAGTCGAAAAGCACATCCCTAATATTAACACTGGTTTACTCACTCGGCCTGTCACTAGTACTTTGTTGTTGACTCTCATCGACAAAACATCTTTTCCCCATCCAGTGAAGCATTGATTGCACGATTCCATTGCTTTCAAACTTCTAAGTTCTTCTGATGAGTAAGCACTTTTTGTATGTACCAAATAGTTTACAATGTCATAGTACGAAATTGCCGGGAGCAAATCTACGTCGCTAGACATCTCCTTGTTCGACACTTCATATGGATCGATTCCAATACACGCGATCTTCTGGTCGTATCTAAGCCTTGTCTGCTCATCTAATCCATCCCTGTATTTCTCCTTTAGTGGTGGTTTGGATGCCATTTTCCTTGTAATGAAAAAATGTTTAGTCTTTTGTCCGCAGAACGATTTCCTTTAGCGTTACCAGCAGCAGCTGCTTAAAACTTCGCGCTTACTGCCTATCAAGATGGCGTCACGGGGACCTGCCGAGGCTTGTGGGAACTATCAATTGAGCGCACCGGAATATAAGCCGAGCCCACTTAATTTTTTACAGAAATATTATTTTGAACATAAGCTGCGTGTGTATAAGCCGCAGGTGCCTACCGGTACATTGAAACAAATTAACATTACGCAGGCTTTACCGAAACATAAAAATAAATAGCCTTTAACGAAACATGGCTTGTACCAAAAATAAACAAATAGGAGTAAATAGTAGCCTACCAAGAAAGTCACCACTAAAGTCATCTGTCATTGCTTCATGCGATATTGGGTCGTTTTCATTGTCGCTCTTGTCACTTTCATCAAAGCTGCATCATATGCATTTATCCATGTCTTTACCATGACGAGGGTGACAAAATGACTACCGGAATCAGAATCATGGGAAGTTTGAGCGCTCTCGATTTAATAGTGGGAACGTGCAAAAAAAGCATGTTCCCGGAGTCACACGCACGCACGAGAAACTGAGAAGCAATAAGTCTTATGAAAACTTCATGCCGTCAAAAAACTGAGCATGTCACAGAATGCGTGTTTGTTTTATGAAAAAAAAAATTAAAGTGGGAAAAATCCACATATTAGCCGCATAAAGGCTGCGGCTCAGAGGCTTGCTCCATACGTCATTTCGTTATACTGTACTTGTACATGTGTAATGACAATAAACTTGAATCTAATCTAATCTAAAAGTTGCAGCTTATATTCCGGAAGCCACGGTAAGTGACTGTTTACTGTCTTCATTCATGAAGAACATGAAGAACTGACTTTGGTGTTTGCGTGATGTCTTCACAGCTCTGTGTTCACACTGAAAACAAATTGATTTTGTCTTGCTTTAAACTCACTTGAGTGTTTGAACAGAAAAGGACAGGAATCTGATTTGTTTTATTTATTTTTAGGATGATTGCCTTAATTGAACTTTTTAATATTTAAAGCCAATTTTTAGCACCAATTCAAGCACATTTTGTCCTGTTTTATTTTGACTTGATGAAGTGGGTATGAACAGTGTGTTGTTATTGACAGCTTGTTGCCCTTCAGGGACCTGCTCCAGAGATGACTTCTGGTTTGGGAGTTGTACCGCCCCACCTGCAACCTAAAGCACCAAGGGTAAAGATGCTGTATCATGTACGTTTGTATAATCCATTATCACAAAACTTTAATTTTAATAAAGTATGGTGTTTGTGTTTCTGTGTCTGTCTACAGCTAACAGACCCATTTGCACCACCTCCAAAAGTCAGTAATGTAAGTTTTATACACTTTAGTTTTGTACTTGAACTATTTTAGTTGTTGATGCCATGAGTAGCAGGGAATTCTTTTCTAACTGTACTTAGACGGTCTCTTTACAGAAACCTGGAAAGTGGTGCGCTATGCATGTCCGTGTGGCTTGGATGATTCTAAGGCATCAAGAAAAAGTCAAGGTTTTTGCGTTCACCTGTGTTTTCATTTGTAGTTCTACTACAAAAAAGGGCTATAAACTGGTTGAAATATTTCCTAGTATTTTATAAAAATGTATATTGACATACAGTCAAATTTTGACTATGATTTTAGAAACGATTTTTAGAAAATGTTTTTAAATACTTGTGCTGTTTGTTAACATTTTTGTCACTATCTTCCTCAGCTTTTGCACGCTGATCCACAAAAGCTTGACTTCCGTAATGACCCATTGCCTCGACTCCCTGGCCCTGGTATTGGTGGACTAGGAGGTCTAGGCCCACTTGGTGGTCAGCTTACCCCAACTCATGATCTTACAAGACCAGGAAGCCTGTTTGCACCCGCTGGTGGGTGATGCTCCTTAAACTTATTTTGGCAAACAAATTTGGAATTTCACAGGTGACATAAGCCGGTGATTGTTCTTAAGTTATTGAAGTGAGTTGTTTCCACCTAATAATTACAGTTTTCAGATATAAGAGACTGACAGACTGTGCTGTCATAAAAAGGTTCTAAATTAGAAAAAAGGGATGGCACAAACTTGGCTCAATGTCAACACTCAATGGTAGTCCATTTATGGGTGTTTAAGCTTTTGTCTGAGTTGACCTATGTCTTCTCAGGTGGAGTCAATCCGTCCTCCACACCATTCATGCCTCCACCAACGCCCCACTCTTTCCTCCCCCCAGCAGCACATCTGGGTAAGAGACTGTCTCTGAGAAAGTAGGGGCATCAAAAGCCAATGCGACCCATGCTGCTCTTGTTGCTTTGTGCAGTTCTGTTCTTCAAGCTTGTTTCATTCGCTAGCTTTGTAGAGCATACTTTTTTCTGTATTTAGTAGAACAATGATGCCTGATTTTATCATCACTAACAGCTATTTTTCTTGTTGCAGAACCATATGTTCGTTCACCACCCTTCTCTCTGGGAGCCCTGGGCTCTGGTGCCTTTGGAGGCCTAGGCAGCCCCACGATAGGTTTGTCATGCAAGTTTTTCCCCCTCAGAATATATATTAATGCCTATATATAATATGCTCTAAAAGGCACCATTACACAGAAAAAGCAGCACAGAAACTGAATCTGGAGTTGCATAAAACCATGAAAATGTGCATTTACACAGACAGTTTAATGCTTCTCTGAAGCGGCATAAATGCATTTAGATGGGAATTAAAATCGTGGGCAACAGTATTTCGAACATATAACTATTTTAATTACAGTTTTTTTTTATTTAAATGTAAAAATAATGAAATCATAGACTAGTAAACTCAAAATAAATTTTTTTTAATTTTTTTTTTTTTATAAATTTTGCATTCTTTTTAAAGTTATTCATAATTCTGTGGTACTTATTTTCTATTTTTTTAAATAACATTGCTCAGCTGGAACAAACACAACAAAAAAATGTATTATTACACTCGGTACGTCACTGCAGGATTGAAAGGTCAAATGTTTTTTCAAAAAAGCCAGAAAGTCACTTTGGAGCAGGCACAACATAATATAATAATACACAATTAGAGTGACGTCGAATGGGTTAAGCATTTACTGTATCAGAGAGAAATGATCGAAAGATGTACAGGGGGTACAAGTTTGCGTTCATTTACGTTTAACCAAACAGGACCAGAGCCCCATTGATATGATTGATTTGTAGTTGTTTTTGTGTCATTGTAATACTTGTTTTGAATTATTTAACAAACATTTTTTAAGTCATCTTGAAGAACCACTGCTCTAACTTGATTGTGTTTTCATAACATTTCTTAAACATTTTAATTAAAAGGTTTCTCAGAGGTTAATTTAAATGCTACTTTATCAGCCCCATTCTTCTCTTAGCCAAAGAATAATCATATTGATACCTTTCCTTTTAGCAGCCAGTGTTTTTGGACATAAGACTGAGCCCTCTGCAAGTGCGGTTGGAGGACTAGGTAACCCTCATGATCCATGGAATCGTCTGCATGTTTCCCCTGCCGCTTTCACCTCTGGATCACCTTGGGCCAAGGGACCAGAGAAAAAAGATGATCGAGGAAAGGAAATGGAGAGAAGAGAACTGACTCATATAAAAGATGAGAAGGACAGGTATGACATTACAACAAAATACTTTTCTTTTTCTTCATCTGTTCACATTAACTTTCAATGGATTGTTGTTATTAGGTACTTTTCAAGGGGGTTTTTAAGATCGAAATTGAATTATTTAGTGTCTCTCAATTTGACACGTGCTTAAATGATTTAATATTATTTCACACAGGGACAGTCTCATGTATGGACGCCCACCAGTACGAATGTCACCTGGTGTCCCATCCCTCAGGCACCGCAGCAACACCCCCAGTTCACATATGAATGGCTTGGGGCCACTGAGCGGAGGTGGGGTCCCTTCAGATGGCCAGAGCAGAGAGCGTGAACGGGAAAGAGAGTCAGACAAGAGACAACATTCTACATCCAGGGCACCAGCGTCGGCTTCCTCCACAGCACCAGACAGACCTCGATCTTCAACGTCTTCTATTCTTACAACCTCTCCTTCTAATGTCCCCTTAGCTCCTTCTCCTCTGGATCTATTTCACCGACAGCCACCACACTCTCTCAGCACAGAATCCAGTCATTCTTCGCAAAGAGAGAACAATGGTCCAGCCTCTTCCTCGTCTTCTAGTTCGCTTCCAGTAAAGAAACCTGATCGGACCACAACTCCAGTATCCAAGCCTGGGCTGCTCAAGGTCAAAGAAGAACGTAAAGAGGAGCCTGAGCCAGTGCCCATCTCCTTACCTCCACACAACTTTGAACGACCCAGTAGTCGACACACACACCATCCATCCACCCCTTCATCAACCCTCTCATTGACACCTACACCTGGCATGCCTCTTCCTCCTCCAACCCCACACCCTCCTCACCATCATCTGTCCCTTTTAGATCGTACACGGGCTATTGATGCCTATCTTGGTGGTCCTGGAGGCTCAGCTGGACTGGTATTAAGTGCCGCAGCTGACCGTTTCCCACCACATCCACATGGTCCTCCGCAAGGTCATTCCCAAGCCACTCACAGCTTTCCATGGGACCCTTGGAGGGATCTGGCTGCCCAACAACAACAGCAGCAACGCAGGGAAGTATTGGCTCTGAGGTCAGATCCCCATCTTGCACTTCGTTCTGATCCGCACTTGTCCAGACTTCTTCAGCATCAGCAGGTACAGCGATTCTTGGAGGCTGAAAGAGCTGCAGTAGCAGCAGCTGTGGCGAACAGCCCACACCATCCACCAGTACCTACCTCTACGTCCTCTGCTTCAGCTTCAGCAGGCAGGTCAGAGTTTGGTTTGATGTCTCACCCATTTGATGAGGAACAACGTGCTCAGATACTGCGGGAAGACTTTGAGAGAGCACGATACTTTGGGATGCATCCACATCCGCACCTGTCTGCACCTCACCTTCCTAGCCCGTCTCATGCTGCCCACCTAGAACAGCTTCACGCAGGGCTACTGTCTCATTCTCATCTTCATCCAGCTGGACCCTCTGCACAAGCATCACATCACCCTGGCCTCTACTCAAGACTTGGACCTCTGCATTCACACACTCATGTACCTAATGGCATTCTAACCAAGAACCCAAGTCTAGTTGGGGCATTGTCAGTCGGGGCTCCACCACCTCTCATTCCATCTATTAACAGATCTTCTACTCCACCCCGTGGCTCAAGACTTGGCGGGGTTGGAGACATGGCCCTTTTTACCACACATAAAGACGGCGAGTCAAGATAGTACTAGGTAAAGCTTGAGGAGCTTCCAGAACTACTTTGCTAAGGTAACTGCTCCTCACATGGCAAGGTTCTGCAGGACATTCAAAAAGCGCTAAGCTTCAATGACCATACACAAGTGTTGAAACAACCTGGGGAGGGAACAGAGACACTGCCCAGGGCTGTTTGATATATTTATCCACTGTGTTTATTTTGGTGCAATTTAGGTACTCTCTTGCTGTGGCCTGGTTTTATGTAGGGTGTAGAGGCCTGTGGATGCTCAAAGACAATACATTACTACTAATAATATGAAGACAATTTGTGTTGATGAGTGGTGGATCGATAATTGCAAACCTGTTTGTCATGGTGAACTCAAGGAAAACCTATTGTAGAGTTATAGTCCTCACTTTACATTTGAAGAAAGAGAAATGGGACCCTGGCTGAAGTAATCAAGTACTTCTCATTGTCTGAATTGGCACTGTTGGCAAATGTACGAATTAAAAGCAACACTTGGTCCACATTCTGCTTTTAAATATTCAAGTCATCCATCAGACAACTTCCATTTACATCAGAATGAACTTAAGATTTATTTTATGCTTTAAAAAAGTTATAAACTGTATGTGCATCTTGTTGGATAATATTTTAAAAATTTAAAGGAAAAGGACTGTCTCCCATTCATTAGTCTGACTCGGTACAAGAACTGGGCCAGAATATAGTAGAATAGTGATATTGCTTTTGTAATAAGTATTGTTAACATTAATTACCTTCCATAATAAATATATTCACTTTTTATGTTATGTCATGTTTCAGGTCTCACTAAATGCACTCATTTGTTGAAATAATTCAGAGAAAATTGTCCAGCAAAGCACTACAATGATATATTTTGCTCCAATATACTGGTTATGTTAAAGCCAATGTACTGAAGATGTATCAAAGCCAGCCTATACAGTTCAGAGAATTGTATATCTTCATTCTTTGGTAGAGGAGTGTGTTATTGCTATGTTTTCCACAGTTGAAGCCTTCGGAAGTCTACAACAACCACCATTCAAACACACAGAGTGGCACGAAGCATCTGTTGACTGGACAAAAGGAGTGCTAGTCTTGTACTTGCAGCTAAACTATAGGATTAGAAAGACTCTTGCGATACAGTACGTTCTGGATTCATTATTTGAGCAAAACAATTTTATACATTTTAAATATGTCCCTTTCCCCTTGAAATGAAAACCACAAAGATTAATTATTAAAAAAACAGTTGGTTATTTACATGTGTTAGTGTATTGATTCATTGTGTAAGTATAAATGATGCATGGTGTATTAATTGTCAATTGCGACAAATCGTGACTTATCTGACTAAACTTTGCATATTAAATTGTATTTAATATATGTGGCCCATGTCCACTAAACAGTTGTTACCATAAGTAAATTCGATGCGATTTGAAATTATCGCTCGAGTTATTAAAAAAAATTAAGTGTCTATAGATTAAAAAAAAGAACTTTCTTAATTGTAATTGAAAGAAATCAGAATCATTTCAGTAACTTGTACCTTGTTAAACTGCTAGGCAGTAAGAGATAAGCTTTTAAAAACTACTTTAAAAAAAGTACTACACAGTTCAGTGCAAACAAGTTATGGGTTTGTTAGAAATGGAAAAATAAAGAGGACTTTCAGTAACGTCCGGTGGATCTGTGTGGCAGAAACAGTCTCAGTGAGCCTGCAGTGAGTGAAGTGCGCGCTGAAGCACGTCTCGCGAGATGTCTATTCGCTCCGCAACTTGGTCAGCAGTCGTTCGTTCCTCCATTTCGCTGCGTCGAAAGTCTCCTCCCCGCAACCGCTAGATTCAGCGATTCCGGACCCAGTCTCTCTCGGACCGTTCTTTAACTTGATCCTACGAACCTGCCAGTACCTCACTGGGTACCGAGAGACAGTTTGGAATAGTCTCAACACGGATTGAGTACGATTTGAAACGGATGGCGACTCCTTCAGCGAGAATTTAGTAAAAGAAAAGTGCTCGGGAATTTCAGGTAGGTGGGAACTTAAGATGGCGGCGGTGAGAGGAGGAGGAGGAGGGGGGGGGATGCTGGGGAGGAAGTGAAATGAGAGGGAGGGGTAAGGGGGTCACTGGGGGGGATTTTGACATGGCGGGACGAGTTGACTTTCAAGCGGTCGGGTAATAAAAGTACGGGTTTCGTACTAATATTAGGAATAGTACAGCCTTAATTGAGCTTACTCAATACAGTACAGTGTATATTATTGCACCCACCTTCATATAATCTTCTTTAAATGCAAAATATAGAATTATAACCCAAATCCTTGCCAAGTGAGATGGGTTCCGGTTTCCTTTATACTGCACACTTTTGAGAGGACAAGCTGGAAACGAAACTGTCGTCTGTCACTGCGAGTGCAACAACAACCAAGTTGTCATTTTGTGCGTGTACCGTCTGCTTATTCAAGGCGGGTTTTCATACAAGAATGTTAACCAATGCATTGTTGTGAGTCGTGAGGATAAAGCTAATCCAGTCTATAGTGAGCACGAATTGTGGACTAGTGATGGAAAGTCAACTCATTTCTACGCATTAGTTCTTTAGAACAAAGAATCGATTCAGTGATTCATCCTCTGGTCCCTTTACATGCTTTAAAAATCCCTTAATAAAGCTACATGTAGGCACGTGTTCCTGTTTTTTTCTTACCTTTGTAAGTGCAAGTTATTTGTAATGTCAAGGTATGTGGAACCTAAATATAATTTGGCATACATTAACACTAAAATGGACTTCTGCATCTTGTCAATGACTTTACAAAGCTTTTAATAAAATGGCATTTGTTAAAAATAAAAAGTGCTGTTTCGTATGCGTGTTGATCAGCTGCCTAACAAATACATGACCGTATACTTATCTATAAAACGCCCACACAATTGCATAACGTAATTTTCAGTAGCAGTCGGCTGTTAAACTAACTTTCCTTTCGAAAAGATCCGACTCAAAAGAACGACTTGTTCCCGAATCGGACGTCGCCAGTTAACTGGCATTTTTGTCTTAGCGTGACCCCGCGCAGTGACGTCATGACGTCGTTCCTGTAATGGGTGTTTAAGAAATATCCAGTAATATATTTGTTTATTGACAAGTCTTAAAAACCATCGATTTGGATAATGATGAGTTATAGTTTACTCTTCATCCCTGCATAACTTATGAAAGCCGATGTGTTGCCCTTTGCACGAACACTAGCAGTGTGTTGAGCGCGCGCGTGAGAGCTTGAGACTGTGTGTATTTATATATATGTGTATATAAATCTGAAAATGTTTTTTTCTGAGTCATATATTTAGATAATAACAGACAGACTCTCACACGGTACTACACAAAACATTAAAGAAATGTTACTCCTTGTCATTTAAACGCCACCAATATTAACGAAACGTTATTGTTTCGGCTCCATTGCAACGTCTATAAGCTATTAGCATTGCTAGCGTGCTAAAGGCCCATGTGTGCGCGTCCGTCTCATGTATACACAACTGCCGGTTGCATTCTTCATCTGTATTACACGTTATTTGGTATTACACGTCAACCACCTTCATATCTTCCGAGGTTTTTGAGCACTCATAGGAGAATAGCGTCCGAACAAGCTGCAAGTCGTCGTTAAAGGCTAGTTGAACGGGGAGCATCCGCACTATTGTACTGATAGAGACCGTTTGTCCGACAATATATGTCCGGCTAAACAACAGTGTTTCTTTTTAACTTTTAACTGACTAGGTATGTATTTTAAAAGTTGTGAACTGCAGTTTAGTAGTTCTGTTCAAAGCATAATATTTTATTTAGTAAATGCTCGGTAGAAGCCGGCAGTTTTAAATAATTAGTATTAGATATATACTTATGCATTTCCTATAGTTCTTAAATTGAGGACTGTCTGTAACTGCATATTCAGCCAACCAGAAACACAATTTTACCTGTGTTTGCTCTAAATTATTTGGCTGCACTTGCATTTTAACCACCGAACATATATAATAGGCTAGTAGGGTTTGAGTAAATTATATATATATTTTTTTTTCCAGCTAATCCATAATTTGCATTGAAAGAAAATATGTGCTCTTGCTATTTCTTTGGGATTATAGAGTTGCTGAAATTCACTCCAAATGTTTATCTTTAGACCCTCAGATGCAGCGGTACCCTTGATCTCAGCATCCTGGAAGTGGAAATCACGGAAGAGACTGGTGCTTCATCACATACAGGTATTTAAGTTAATCTGTTTTAGGTTATATGCTGGCCCACTTGGAATCTGCAGCTGTAGTAGAATTACACACTTTCAGCAGAATTGTAAAATCTGTCACTCGTAAAATTCTTCTGCCCTTTGCCTTTGTTCTCTTGGCTTTGATAACAGCATGTTTAAATACTGCTTGAATATTTTCTATTGAAATGAAGCACAGAAAATGTGAGAGAAAAATGTGAGCAGATTCCTCATCGTTGTTTTATTGTTTAGGTGTTCATCTCAATGTGTATGTTAAGATGTTTTTGTATGTGTGTTTTCAACATGTTTTGTTAAGGGTTATTTCACTGTGCTTTCAGGTTCAGTGTGTAGCACTGCCGGTTCTGAAGCAGGACAGTCTGGGGAAGAGGCGGTGCAGCAGTGCACCTGTCCGGCAGTGGCTGTGCTGGGTGGCACCTCCGCGGCTGCGCAGAATGTGGCTGGGCCACCCCAGCATGCCCTGCAGCCATTCGCAGCTGCCACTTTACCACCGTCATCGGTTGACATCGGCACTGGACTTCAGCAGCAGAAAGGAGACTCAAAGGCTGCATGTAAAGAACAGACCATTGCTCGCATTCAACGAAAAAGCGACATCAAGGAACCAGAGGAGATTTTGGCTGTCCAAAGAGGACTGGTGTCAGCTACTGATAAAAACCCACAAAACTCAGACACATTGGAGGGTCAGACTTCCTCAGAAAAACTTTTTGAGAGCGGGACTGATAGTGTTGCGCAAAAACAGGATTTGCTTTACGGGTGTAACACAGAGCAATCAAGCCTTGCATACAGGGAGACCGATATGGCGGAAGGGTCCAGCACAGGCCACTGCCAAGATTGGAGCCAACACCCTGGAGATTCAGGGGGTGTCTCTGTACCTATTGAGACAGAAAAGGGATCCTTGCCTCCAGAGACAATCAAATTGGACTACAAAAACATGTGTGGAAAGCAAACACCTGGAGAGAGCCCCTGTGACCCAAGAACAGAAGTCATCCCAGCAGTCTCAAGTGCAGTTAAGACAACAGACAGAGACATGGAGCAACTTAAGACAACTCCCTCTTTTCAGACAAATCAGACCGCTGCCTCATCTGCATTTGGCGTCCCACAAGAACAAAGTACGACAAATTCAGCGAAGCAAGCTAGTAAACTTGAATCTAAGGAGGCTATGGAAGATGTCATGCAAGATCTACCTAAAACAAACAAAGAGGGTGCCGTCAGTCCAGGTAGACACACCTTGCCAGCTGATGGAACAAAACAAGGTTTTAGTGGAAATTCTCTTTGCTCAGGATATTTGTCATCAAAACAAGGGGGGCAGCACATTACCCCTAAGAGTGGAAATTGCATGCCAAATGACTCCAATAAAGGTGGCTGTTATCCCCCAGAGGACTGCAGTAAAACACAAAGGGCTACACAAAAGACAAGCCCCCTTCCTAACAGGTCTGGCGTGCACACCCTGCCTGAGAACACAAAGTGTGCGCAAGAGATAATCTCTCAGTATGTACATGTAAGTGAAATCCCCAAAATGTTACAGTTAGGTAAAGAGTCTAGTGCGAGGGAGGGACGAGGCACTGAGAAAGTCCCTGTTGATGGTGATCTGTGTTGTAACTTGGCTGCTAATGAAGTATTTCACAACATTTCTGTTGATGAACCAAAGCTGTCTGGGCATGGGACGTGCACTGACAATGTACAGGTCCCCATTGTGAATGAAAGGTCACAAATCATGGTTTGCGGCTCTTCTGATGTGATTTTGAAGCAGAATGACAGTGCCAATCAATTAGAAATATCTATGTCCTCAATTCACCAACAGGATCGGAGCCTGCTGCTCGCTCACATGGAGAACTGTGTGACTTCAGAGGGGCTAGAATCAGATCAGCCAAATCTCTCTGACTCTGTGGTCCAACAAGTACAAGAGTCCATTCCAACAACAGATCATAAACTCTCACAAATTCAGATATGTCTGAATGACACGCCAGATATTGTGAATGTAGAAGAGGGGCAACAAGTGAGTGCAGACGCTCTCAATGCTGTCAAGGTGAAAGATTTGCTTGATGTCGGTATTTTGATGCAGCCAGATTTGGAGGATACATGGCTGGTCGTAAGTGAGATAGACGGGCACTCTGAGCATGCAGAGATGGAGGTCAGTGAGGAGTCTCTGGTGCAGTGCCCCGAATCAGAGTCAACTGTTGCTGTATATGAATGCACTATGCCCTGCTTTACATCAGCTGCCATTCACAGTGAAGTTAAGCTGCTGTTAACTGACAAAGAAGAGGAGGAACCAATGGAAACAATGCAAGACTCTCAAGCCCAGAGTAATCCAGGCACTCATACTGATACACTCAAACCAACAGAAGATTTAAGCACCATACCTTCTATGCAAAAAGAAGGATCTATAATTGTCAGACAACATGATGATTCAAGTCCTACTGATCTTGCGAACACATTGACAGGGTTAACGTCCACGGTGTTGGACGTCTCGCTTGACTCTGTGCAAGATCAGCAAGAATCTGATGTGGTGAAAAACACACAAGGTGTGTCATTGATTTCATTGTCTTGTGGCACGATTGACCCAAAGCTATTGATCTTAAAGAAAGGTGAAAACCCTGCCCTTAAGCAACCTTCTTCCCTGTCAGCGAGGATCTCAACCAATCAGAACTCCCCTTTCCAAGCGGGATCCCCCAGTGATGGATTGAATAAAGCTTCAGAGTGCCTTGCTGAAACTGATACGGCTGCATCTCCCACAGTAAAGGAGGATGCCACGTTACCTGCTTACCGCCCTGTCTCAAACACATTGTCTCAGTCCTCTCGGACTATTTCCACTTCTTATGTACTGTCACAGAACAGATTTGTGAAAGAAAACGTAAATAAATCAAATATTTCCGGCGAGATGCTTCAAAACGAATCCTCTGCTAACACTTCATTAGCTTCAGCACAACCCCATAACTCACAAAGCCGCCTTCCTCAGTCTACTGGAGATGCGTGTAGTACTATATCCAGTGTTGTACCGGAGGGGAATCAATGTAAACCATCATCGGCCTCTACACCATGCCGAGATTTAATGTCTTTGGGTGAACTGGAGTTGGAGCAGCAGCAACTACCGGACAAACTTTTGTCAACAATGCAAAATGCTCAACACACCACCCTAGAGCCACATGATGCTTCTGTAGAAGAGAGCAGCGACGGAGAGGTTGACAGCTCGATTGAGGTCCAGAATGACGATAGTAATACAATGCCCAGTCCAGCAGCGAACAAGGTAAACTATTAACTTATGACTTGAACAATGATGTAGCATTGTTCTCAAGTCTAATTTGTTGCATTTGATGTACGTTTAGTCACAGTGAAGTCATCAGAGGTAGTCAGCAAAAGTGTTTTTTTATCATTCAGATCTTTTTAGCCTGTGTACACAGTCCATAGCAGTTTCAAAGCCGCAGTCTGATGCTAGTGCACTTCTTGGCTGTATATTAAGCCATGTGTGTTTTCCAGCGTGGGCAGAGCAGGACAGACAGACAAGGCTTGTTATTGAAGGTAAGAGGTGTCAGGCATCCTTCAAATCTGATCGTTGCAAGCTGATGCAATGATCCTGCTTCTTCCAACTAGTGGTTGACCGATATAGGTTTTGCAATGGCCAATATCGTAATCTAGAAAGCGGGGTGCCCAATATAATTCCGGTATGTCCGCTATGTAGGTTAATACAAATTTTTTTTTTTAAATGCTGAATTTAAAGTGAACACTTATTATAGCAATTATTTACATTTACAGAAAGGGGAAAAATAGAATTTCTGACTGATCTAAAAAAAAAAAAAAAATGGCCTGGTAATTAACCTGGAAGAAATATCGGTCTTTCACTGCTTCAACTCAATAGTTATAATTTATACTTTTTTCTTTCTTTTTTTCTCAAGTATAACCTGGAAGGAAAATAGAGCTGAGTGTATGAAACCGTTTTATCACCCAGAGTAGCATGTATTATTTAGAAATAAGAAGAGAGGTTGTAAGATGTTTGCTCACCAAGATGTCCTTGTAGACTTGGCTGTTTTTTCTGAAGCACTTTTATCTCTTCTTGTGCACTCTATCTCTCCTTTGTACTCTACACTGAATAATATTGTGCAGTCACGCAGTCAGATACGCTGTTTTATTTGTCTGTCTCAAGGTTTGCCAGTGGATTGCAGGCAAGGTTACAGCAGCCTCTACTCCTTCCTCCTCCCCCGTTCCATGTCCATCTCCATCTCCATCATCTGGTGACTTGATGCGTTCTCACACAGGCAGAGCCTCACCTGTACACAACGCTCATGGCAAAAACATGCCCTCCACTTCTGCCCAGGGTTCTGGTGGCTGTTCTCAGTCCGAGCAAACAACCACCCCAAAATCCACCCCAAAGCATACAGACATGGCAGAACTGGCAAAGCATGTGAGTGAAGGACAAATTACGTAATTTACTTTCTGAAATAATGGTTGATGTTCATAAGTGGACTTTAATCTTGTATTTTTTTTACTTTTAACAGGAAGCAGAAATAGAACATCGGACCCTTGCACTGAAACGTGAAGGTTTCTGGTCCCTAAAACGTCTGTCTCGTTTAACCGAACCAGTACGGCCCAAAGTTCATTGGGATTACCTCTGTGAGGAGATGCAGTGGCTCTCTGCAGACTTTGCACAAGAGAGGCGATGGAAAAGAGGAGTAGCCCGAAAGGTAAACGTTACATCCTATTTGAAACATGCTAGTTGTATTTTTTTTAAATGGGGCATTTCACTAGTCTGAACTAATTTTCAGGTTGTACGAATGGTGATGCGCCACCATGAGGAGCTGAGGCAGAAGGAAGAGAGAGCAAAACGTGAGGAGCAGGCCAAACTGAGGAGAGTTGCTTCTTCTATTGCCAAGGAGGTCCGTGCCTTCTGGAGCAGTGTTGAGAAGGTGACTTTCGGTTGTTTTTTTATTAAAAACATTTTTTTGTACAATCTCTATTGTACTAAAGACTATAAACGATTCACACTAACTGTTTCACGCCATTGCTGTATACAGGTGGTCCAGTATAAACAACAGTCCAGACTGGAGGAGAAGCGGAAGAAGGCCCTAGATCTCCAGCTGGATTTCATTGTGGGTCAGACAGAGCGTTACTCTGACTTATTAAGTCAGTCCCTGCATGCGGCTCCTGTACACAGTTCAGACACTGCAGCTGTCTCCAAACAATCACAGCTGAATGCTGTTGATGAGGAGGGTGAGGAATTACTTTTGTTTTACTGTGTTGTTGTTGTTCACATCATGTATTTTGGAAGTGAATGAAATAGGGCTGCCCTCTAATAGTCGAATAAACAACTAGAAGTTTTATTAATACAGTTAATATAAAATAGTTTTAGTTGGTTAGTTGCAGACAGAATCTTCCACAGGAATTGCCGAAGTCATGCAGTCCGTGAGGGATAGATTGTTGACACCCGGTCCTTGTGGTAATTACAGTAGTGTGAATTCAGGTTGATTGGGACACTTTTCCTCAGTCATCTTAACTGCAAAAATCAACCTAAATTCAAATTTTTAGAGCAGGAAATCCAAATGTTCTCCTATCATCCATCTACCTATCATTTGAAAATTATTATTAGCAACTTTGCCACTCTTTCTAAAGTTAACCTAGATAATTATGCACATTTCCAAGTGTGATTTTTGGTCAAGAGTTTGAAACTGTAAAGCAATAAGAACAAAGTTTTGTGCCTTTGTAAAGTAAAGAATACTAACAGGATGCGCTTTCTATCGTCTCCATCTATTATCTGGAGCGTGTCACAGAAATGAATCAAAATGCACTGTATAGGCTACTTGCCTCACAGACATGAGAAATGAATCAATAAAAAACTTGACATGTCTGCTTTTAAACTAACCAATTCAATTTTAAGAGTCAAAACTCTGCAAGACAATGGCCTTCCAGGAGCAGGATTGGACACCCCTGGTTTAAAAGAATGACTACTAGTCAAAATCTTTAGTCGGGATCAGCCCTAGAATGAACAAATGTCCAGATGTATTTGGTCACTTAGACACCAACTTATGCACATCATTGTTATAATAAAAAAAGCAAGTGTTATGCTTAAATTAGCATAAATGAAAAACTTTTTGTGGATGTATGAAGTCAGTTCAACAGAGAGTGATAGAGTTGAAATGCAGTATCTAATATTGAATTCAAAAGCTAGCAAACAACATGTTTTTATTATATTAAGCTTGTTCTATTTTATTTTGATATTTTATGTAATACAATGGTATTCATAGTTTTTCCCCCTCATAATTATGAAAGCCTGGTTCAAGTCTCCAAATTTTGTCGGCCACTGTACACATAAAGATTGTGTTTTAATAAATTTAGTGAATTGAAAAGCTGATCTTGTGATTGTTTTTGCATGCAGTAGGGTTTGATATTATTTTAACCGAAATTTGTTTTTACACTAAATTAAAGTGTAGATGTCAAAATTGCCCCTTTTCTGCTGCAGATAGAGACTTTGAGCCACCTTGTGAGGAGGATGATGATGAAGAGACCATAGAGGTAGAGGAGCAGCAAGAAGGGAATGATGCAGAGACACAAAGGCGTGAGATAGAGTTACTGAGGGAGGAGGGCACTCTGCCTCTGGACCAGCTACTCAGTACTTTAACTCTCCCCCAGGTATAGAAGTCTCCCAGGATCAGCTCCATTGGTCACTGTAGTTAAATGTCACCTGCAAGACCTATTAGTGTTTGCGTAGTCATTGACTTCTATTCAGAATTCTCTGATTAATATGGTCCATCACTGTTTACATCAGCAGTTTCAGCATGGCATCTTATTATTATTTTTATTTTTTTTCAGTTTTCACGTATCACAGACATAGACTTATTTTTCCTTCTACAGGTTGTTGAATCAGAAGAAGAGGCTTCAGATGCTTCATCTTCTACAGTTGAAGATGAAGACAAAGAATTTAGTGCCAATGAAGAAGATGGTTAGTTTTATAACATGCACTTAACTTGGGTATCCTACTGATCTGAACATAAGGATATTACTTAAATTATTCTATGCTTCGTTTCAGCGGAAGATGAAGAAGACACCATTGCAGCCCAGGAAGTTATTGAAGGATCGGGAGACCATGCAGAAGAACTGGATGACCTTGCCAGAGAGGGTAAATGACTAAAATATCCTTAAGTGTTGCAGTGTTGTTTTATACACGCTACTTTCAAAAGTTTGGGGTCCTTATAATTGTTTTATGTTTTTGAAAGAAGTCTCTTGCACACCAATGCTGCATTTATTTGATTAAAAAAATGCAGCAAATACAGTAATATTGTGAAACTTCATTTCACAGGGGAGTTGAGCATGGAAGAGCTCTTAGATAAGTACAGAGGAGCGTATGCCTCTGATTTTGAGGAGCCCTCAGCATCACCAGATTCCTCAGAAGAATCTGAGGGAACTGAAGAGGAGGCGGAGGAAGAGACAGAAGGAGAGGACAGTGCTGATGATAGTAGCTCCTCCTCAGGTGAACTGAAATTTATGGTGATAGAACCACTGAATTATGAATTGTTAAATGAAGTGTCCAAATATCATCAACTTTTCTCAATGTGATTCAGGTTCCCAAGCGGCTGTAGACAGTGATGAAGAAGTGGAGGATGAGGATGTGCAGGAGAGTGATGATAATGGTAATGATGATGATGATGGAGGAGAGGGAATGGAGGTTCTGCTGAGAGAGGGAGACCATAGTCCCACTGTAACGACATCTCCCCGACCTAAGAAAGAAATCAGCCACATTGCTGCTACTGCTGAGAGCCTTCAACCTAAGGGATATACACTGGCCACAACAAAGGTAGCAACACAAACCCTCAGAAACGATGCCTGAAGAACACATAGCTTCTGTTTATCGTTAACTACAGTTCTTGGTTTCTTTTTAACGTAAGGTCAAAACGCCGATTCCATTCCTGCTTCATGGTACTTTGCGTGAGTACCAGCACATTGGACTGGACTGGTTGGTCACCATGAATGAGAAGAAACTCAATGGCATACTTGCAGATGAAATGGGGCTTGGCAAAACCATCCAAACCATCGCTCTGTTAGCTCATCTAGCTTGTGTAAAAGGTAAAAAGCCCACATAAATACATATTTCCTTACGATGTGAATATGATATACCCACTATATATGAAATTATATAGTGAGTTTATGCTGTTTGACAAACATTTTCTCTTATTTCTCCTACAGGTAACTGGGGTCCACATCTGATCATTGTGCCCACCAGTGTAATGCTCAACTGGGAAATGGAGTTGAAGCGTTGGTGCCCTGGATTCAAAATCCTCACCTACTATGGCAGCCAGAAGGAGCGCAAACTCAAGCGACAAGTAATGAATATAATCGTATTTTATTACGAATTGAGATATTTGAAAAACATATTGTGTTCATTTAACCTTTCAATCTTTGTAATTTTACAATTGTTTTCCCCCCCCTTTTTTATCATTTCTCAGGGTTGGACCAAACCCAATGCTTTCCACGTTTGCATCACCTCGTACAAGCTGGTACTGCAAGATCATCAGGCTTTTAGACGCAAGTCTTGGAGGTACCTCATTCTGGATGAAGCCCAGAACATCAAGAACTTTAAGTCCCAGCGCTGGCAAAGTTTGCTCAACTTCAACAGGTACATGTATACAGTTATTTCTATGATGCACTTGATAACTTGAATTTCTTTACATTTTGTGTGCAAAGCTCACATACCGTATTTCCCGCATATAACCCGCGGACGCAGATAATTTGCACCCTCATATAGTCTGCAGGGTCTGTGTAAAAAATCGTTGGCATAACCTGTACCTTTATATAACCCGCACCATAGATTTATGAACTTTTTTATGTAAGTTCACATTTCGAATGTTGCATGACGTCAATTATCCATAACATTTCTTGTGCGCGAAATTCAAACAATAAGAAAACAAACACAAGTCACAATCAGAACAAAAAGAAAAAGCAGTCTCTCCCGCTGTGCAGCAGCACGTCCCTTAAGAAACGTATTCTACAGGTGTTGATCATCGGGTGAGATGAGAAGAGCCCGCCCTCATGGCAGCACAGCCAATCATGTCTTCTTGCATGATTGACAGGTCAGACAGCAATCAGCGCCAGTTGTCAGAGTGATAGTACAAGGGCCAGAGACAACAGTCCTCGCAAGAATGAATAACAGAAAGAAAATACTGCAAAAAAACCCCTTACGTCCTTAGGGACGTAACAAATATATTGAAATATTATTACGTGTAAAAAAGTTGTGGTATAGCCCGCACCCTTATATAACCCGCACCCCCTGCGGGGTTTGTAAAATCTGGTATAACCCGCGGGTTATATGCGTGAAAATACGGTAACTATGAGAGTGTAATGAGTTTCTTTACAATTTTTCCTCTCAATTCTCTGTCTTCCATGCAGCCAGAGGCGATTGTTGCTCACAGGTACCCCTCTCCAGAATAGTCTAATGGAGCTTTGGTCTCTTATGCACTTCCTCATGCCGCACGTTTTCCAATCCCATCGTGAGTTTAAGGAGTGGTTCTCAAACCCGCTCACTGGCATGATTGAAGGGAGTCAAGAGTACAACGAGGGCTTGGTCAAAAGACTTCACAAGGTAGTACCAGTTTATGAATTGTGGAGGATATTTTATTAGATCTATTGCATTTATGAATGTTGTACAAACAGTTTCTCTTGTGATCTTTGCCGTTTATGCATTTGGTTTTAAATAAGCTTCCTTCATCTCTGTCTCATTTCAGGTGCTTCGACCCTTTCTGCTGCGAAGAATAAAAGTAGATGTAGAGAAACAAATGCCCAAAAAATATGAGCATGTTGTGCGCTGTCGACTCTCCAAAAGACAGCGTTTTCTCTATGATGACTTCATGGCCCAGGCCTCGTGAGTAACCAGGGCAAGGAGACATGGGTGGGGTTCGAGGAAGAAAACAAAAAGACCTTTCTTTTTCTTATTGTTTGTCTTTTTTGTGCTTCTATTCTCCCAGGACACGAGAGACTTTAGCCAGCGGTCACTTCATGTCTGTGATCAACATCCTGATGCAGCTACGGAAAGTGTGTAATCACCCTAACCTGTTTGATCCAAGGCCCATACAATCTCCCTTCATCACAAAGACCATCATCTATTCTACTGCTTCACTGGTTCAGCAGGCTCTTGAGATCTCACCATTTGAGGTAAATGGTAGAAGTCCAGCAATTACAAGGGGACAACCATACTATGGTCAATCCTGCAATGCACCTCAATAGTGAGCCGGTAGAGAATACCCACGCACTGTGACTGTTACAACGAATTCTGAAGATGTCTTGCGAAGCATTTTTAAGGCCCAGTGTCGCTCATTCGCTTTTATTCACTCATTCAGTGGACTGTATTAGTAGAATAATGTAGGGAATTGTGAATGAGGGAATGTGGGGCATTTTTAGAGACAGATTTATTTAGCTAGTACAGGTGTGTTTAATTGGAGTAAGAGCTAAACTCCACTGTGTGGTGGAACAGGACATCTTTGATCGGAGCACTTTACTTTTTTATCTTAGGATGGGGTGGGCAGTATTCCTAAAATTACAATGTTTTGGGAAAAGCACTATACAGATACTTTTTTTGTGACACTTTCAACTCCATGTTTTTTCCATCTCTCCCATTTGTAAATAATAATGAAGTAGCCATGTCCATTGATCAATTTAATGTATAGCTAAGGTGGTCTAAATGGTAAAGTCTTTATCGGTTTCTACACCTTCTCTTTTTCTTTTCTGGACTCTCAGTGAATGTTAATTAACTTTTTTCTTTCTTTTTTTCAAAGCGCTGTGACTTGTCCATTTTTGATCTGGTTGGCCTGGAGCAGCGTGTGTCTAGATATCAGGCAGATGTTTTCCTGCCTCAGAGGAAAGTGACACATCAGCTTATTCAGGAAATCATGGAGTCCCCTGATCCTCCTCCCAGACCAAAGCCTGTTCGCATGAAGGTCAACAGGTATGTTATTTAAAATAGTTAAGCACACAATTTTGATGCATAATATATATGTTTGAGTTAAATGTAATTTTTTATTTTAAGACTTATTTTAATTGTGATTCTGGTCATATATTTTAATAAAGTTTCGGCATGTGCTTGCTTCTCTCCAGGATGCTCCAGCCTCTTCCTAAGCCTGATGGTCGTTCAGCAGCAAACAGCTCTCGGTCTGCGTGTCCTACCACCACCACCGCCGCCACCACCACAGTTCAGACTCCAAAGCCTCTAATCACAGAGGTCATCCCTTCCCAAGCTCCTTCCCAGCCAGCCCCACAAGGTCAGATGAAGTGGCCAAGCTTTACATCCTGATCGGCAAGAGTCTTTCATGTTATGGCGTAATCAGGAAGAAAATAACTTTTTACTTCTATTTCAGTTTGTCAGGTTACTCCTGTCACTACTCCAAGACCTCCAATCGCTCCTAGCTGCGTCCCTTCAGTACCTGCAGTCAGGCCACCAACTCCCCAGCCGGTGACCATACGTCCCTCAGTACCCTCCACCATCACAACTGTGTCCACTCCCCCTCAACCACCAAGCAACATTATGACTCAGAGGGTCCTGCTCAGTCCAGATATGCAGGCTCGTTTGCCATGTAAGTTAATTATATCACGCTTGTTTTGCTTACAGTAATTGTTTATTGCCATAAAAACTATAACAGGACATAGTTAAATTATTTTCATTTATCTCCCACATGTACAGCCGGTGAAGTTGTGAGTATCGCTCAGCTGGCCTCCCTGGCAGGCCGACCAGTGTCGTCCTCTCAGGGCAGTAAACCAGTAACCTTCCAGCTACAGGGCAACAAGCTCACACTCTCTGGGACTCCACTGCACCAGGTCCCTGTTCCTCAGCCACGACCCATCCAAGGTATCCACTGTCTTCCACTTAAATAGACAATCTGCTTGTGGAAATAATCCACTGCCTGCTTTGGATAGGTTTCGCTTTTCCTGCACGCCTTCAGTCTTTCTTTGAGTGTTTGGTATAGTCTATAGCCTAACACTTTCTTCTGTGGTTGTGCCTTTTAGGAAATGTAATGCATCTGGTTTCCAGTAGTGGGCAGCACCACCTTATTAGTCAGCCAGCTCAGGTGGCAGTTCTTCACACAGTTAGTCAGACAGGTAGCAGCTCAGCAAATCCCCACCCAGCCAGCACAACCACAACCTGCTCTGGACTAGCATTACCTTTCACCGCTACTCAAGGTACTGGTGCTGTCCTTGAGTTTATCCTTGTTTGGATACAGCCTGTATGCTGGGTACCAAACTACCTGTTACTCAGCAGAGCATGTGCATGGGTATTCTGGCACTGGTTCTTTTTTTCTAACTGCATGTTTGTTGGCTACTTACTCAATAGGTACTGTTTAACAAACGTATTAGAAATCTAAAAAGAGTAATGTAAACAACATTGCAAATTATTAAGTCAGATTGAGTACAGGGATACATGAGGTTTGAAATGGTTTTATTGGTCTTCTTAATTTTTATTTACTCGTTCATTATTTTATGAAGTGATTGTGTTAAACTGTTCTCATTTCAGAATTTTTCAGCATTTCATTTTTTTTTCTATTCTGTTCTTTTAATGAATCTAGATGAAATTGATGAAGTTGTATCTGTCCATTCTTCCAGAGTTAAGACAAAAGTATTGCATTACTATTTAGTTTTTTCAACAGGAATGCATTAAAATATATAAAGTGACTGTTAATACATTTATAATGTTACAAAGGATTTTTATTTCAAGGTTGTTTTGTTTTTTTACTTGACCATATTAGAAGGATTTCTGAAGGATCATGTGACACTGAAGTCTATAATAATGGATGCTGAAAATTCAGCTTTGCCATCTAAGGAATACATATTCACGATATATATATATATATATATATATATATATATATATATATATATATATATATATATATATATATATAAGCGTTGTTTTAAATTATATTCCTTTTTTACTGTATTTTTCAATTATATTGAGCTTTTTTCAGCACAAGACTTTTTTTACAAAACCTTTGTATAAAAAAAAGGTTCATACTGACCCCTAAACGATTGAACAGTAGTGTATTTGATAATTCAAGACATTTTATTGTTAGCTCTGCTACTGTACTTAATAGTCTGGTGCCCAGTCTAACTGAATTTTCTTCTTTCCAGGAAATACTTGTAGTTAATAAACTCTTTCTCTCTATTTTTAATTCCAGTCCCAACATCCATGGTAAGTGGACCTGGAATTGTAAAGATTGTTGTACGACAGGCACCAAGTAAAGAAGGAGGGTCAATCCCTACTCTGGCTGTGCCACCTTCTCCTCGTCCTGCTCCTCCTCAGTCGGTCACCCTTCACCCACATGGCACTCCAAGCCCTGTTCTTAGAGCGTCTGCTGCTTCACAGCCTCCACACCGGCCTCCGGTTTATGCTGCTCCACCCCGAACAGTTGCTTCCTCCCAGACTCCACTCACTCGTCCTGTGTTGAGAGTAGTACAGGGACCAGCACCACCGCCAGCCCCAGAACCACCAGGTATGTTGAGCCCAGATGTGGTTTTACGAATTTTACTGAAATTTAAGCAATAAACTAGGAGTCAAGGTAAAAAGAATATTAATTAGAATAATTATGTTTTCAATACTCTGTACATTTCAGTTACGAAGGCAAATTCATCATCAGTACGTGAGGACGGTAATAATGATGTGATAACTTTGCGCGTGAGCACTCCTAAGCCTGCATCCTCATCTCAGAGCAGTGGGTCAACATCTCAGCGTCCCCGTATTCAGCCTCCACCTCCACCACGTTCCCCCTTCTACGTGGTAAGAAATAAAGTGTTAATCTTAAATTAATTCTTAAACTCAAAAGGCAGAATAAGACTATTTCTACAGTAAATCTGTTTGACAACAAGGTTTATTTTCTGTTTGTTTGTCTGTTCCTGTAGCACTCCTTTATTTGTTATTTTGTTTCTGACAGTCATGGCTTGCAGACAGGCGAAAGGCTCAGCGAGACGACAGAATCTCTCAAATCATGCGCATCAATGAACTGCACTGCAGTGCTAAGCCCGTGTATGGCCATGAGGTGCTAGAATTTCTAACCTTCCTCCCAGGCACTTGTCCATCTCCACCACGTCCTGTTGTAAACAACTGGAGTTACTCTGGCTATAGCGCCTGCCTCACTGCTCAGTCACACCATACCGGTTATATTTTAGAAAAGAGCAAAATCCTGAAGGAAGCCATCCATAACCCAGAGGAGAGGCTTCTACTTCTCTCTGAGGTCATAGACAGGTAGAGCTCACAAACATGCATAAAGCACTAAACCTTTATTTAACTTAGAGAATATAAAACTACATCTAAAAGTAATTGCGTTTCACAGCATTTAAATATGTGCCCTCGTTCCACAGGTTCACTTTTGTAATTCCTCCAGTGGAGGCAAAGCCTATCACCATGCACAGCTGCCATCCACCTCCCTCCCTCAGACACCAGCAATCTCTTTTCTCCTCTGTTTTATCTTCACATCTCTCCCCGCTTACCCGTACGCTCCATCGCATCCAGTGTAACATGAGGACGCATTTCCCTGACTTGAGGCTTATTCAGTATGACTGCGGTAAGTACTGAGAACCCAGAGTGTGTATTTGTATGTCATTGTAGAATAGAAATATTTTATGGCTGTTAATCTGTTTAGGTAAGCTGCAGACACTCCACCTCCTGCTTAGAAAGTTGAAAGCGGGAGGGCACAGAGTCCTCATCTTCACTCAGATGACACGTATGCTAGATATACTTGAGCAGTTCCTCAACTACCATGGGCACATCTACCTGCGGTTGGATGGAAGTACACGTGTAGAACAGAGACAGGTGAAATAGTTGTCCCAGTTCTCAAATTGTGTGTTTGTGATTTTCATAAAACTTGACACAGGCAAGCAGAATAAAGTATGTGTTTTGTCTCTCAGCTGTGACATTTTTGTAATGATTGTCTACCTTTCAGGCTCTTATGGAACGCTTCAATGCAGACCGTCGTATATTCTGCTTCATCCTGTCCACCCGCAGTGGAGGTGTAGGCGTTAACCTGACTGGGGCAGATACAGTGGTGTTCTATGACAGTGATTGGAACCCAACCATGGATGCCCAAGCTCAGGATCGATGCCACAGAATTGGACAGACAAGAGACGTCCATATCTATAGGTAAAGGCATATACACATATAACCCGCAGGTTTTGTGTACAAAAATTGTTGGCATAACCCGCACATGTATATAACCCGCAACCACAGATTGTTAAACTTTTTTTTTTGTGTAAGTTCACATTTCGAATATCGAATGTTGATCAATTATCCATAACTGTTCAGGCTCGATACACAGTGCTTGTGTGTGAAATTCAAACAATAAGAAAACAAACACAAGTCAGAATCAGAACAAAGAGAAAAAGCAGTCTCTCCCGCTGTGCAGCAGCACGTCCCTTAAGAAGCGTATTCTACAGGTGTTGATCATCGGATGAGATGAGAAGAGCACGCCCTCGTGGCAACACAGCCAATCATGTCTTCTTGCATGATTGACAGGTCAGACAGCCTATCAGCGCCAGCTGTCAGAGTGGCCAGAGACAACAACCCTCGCAAGAATGAAAAACAAAGAAAATACTGAAAAAAATAAATAAAAAATATACAGAAATATTATTACGTGTAAAAATATTGTGATATAGCCTGCACCCTTATATAACCCGCACCCCCCCTGCAGGGTTTGTAAAATCTGGTATAACCCGTGGGATATATGTGGGAAAATACGGTGTGTGTATGTATATGTGTGTGTGTATGTATGTATGCATGCATGTGTATATATATATATGCATATATATATATATATATATATATGCAAGCATTTTTGACATTTAAAATGTGTTTTTAGGCTAATCAGTGAACGCACAGTTGAAGAAAATATTCTGAAAAAAGCCAATCAAAAAAGGATGTTGGGAGATATGGCTATTGAAGGCGGAAACTTTACCACTGCCTTTTTTAAGCAGGTATGCTTTCATTTAAAAAATTTGCTCTAGTTTTTCAGAGTCAAATCCTAGTTTGTATTGGTTGCCCAACTCTCTCTTTCCCACAGCAAACTATCAGAGAGTTGTTTGATGTGTCAGAGGGAGAGAAGAAAGTGTCTGAATTGGGTGTGCCTCCGTCAGATGATGATGATTCCGTCAATAAACAACACACCACCATTTTGGAACAGGTAATTTTAAATGTATCCAGTTGGTGTATTTCATGTTTTTGTAATAAATGTATTCCACTTACAAACTACTGAAAATTATAATTTATGTATTCTTTATACTAGGCCCTGTGTCGTGCTGAGGATGAAGAGGATATAGTGGCTGCATCTCAAGCCAAGGCTGAGCAGGTGGCTGAGCTTGCAGAGTTTAACGAGAACATTCCTCTGGATGATGGTGACAGCCGAGACCAGGAAGAGGAGGAGCTTTCCAAGGCTGAGCAGGAAATTGCTGCCCTGGTTGAACAGGTAGTCATGATATTAATTATTTTCTTTATAGTTAGTCATGATATTGATGCATTTCTTAATAGAATGTTTTACTAGCATGTGAATTACTTAATGTACCATTTTCCACTAAATTTCAATTGTCCCTATTCTTAACAGCTCACTCCCATAGAGCGATATGCCATGAATTTCCTTGAGGCTTCCCTTGAAGATATTTGCAAAGAGGAGCTGAAGCAGGCAGAGGTAACAACTAAAACAGTAACCAAGCTTTGATTACTTTCTCTGGGAATGAACTTTTAGCAGTCATACCTACAATATTTATCTTGACTTTACAGGAGCAAGTTGAGGCTGCAAGGAAAGGGTTGGATCAGGCAAAGGAAGAAGGTTTGAAACTGCATCAGTCATCTGACAGTGATGAAGATGATTCCGTACCTCCCAGTACAGAGGAAGCTACTCCAGCTCGTCGCCCTCGCAAACTCAAAGAGAAAGGTGCTCCTTCTACAAGGGTCAGTGGCAGACTCAGAGGGACACCTGCTGACGATATATCCCTAACCCGGCTGTCCCCAGAGAGAGGCAGGAAGGGGGCATTGTTGAACTCTGAGCGCAGTATAAGCCAAACCACTGGGTCCACACAAAAGTCACCCCAACACAGAGAAGTGCCTGAGAAGCTTCGCAGTGGTCCGCGTGGGCGAGGGACAACCAAAGAATCTGAATCCCTCATGTCATCAGAAAACCAGATACTCCAAACCAACCAGCAGCTTGCAGATTCAGCAACCTTGTCCCCTGCTATGCAGGCCTCAGTCCAAAAAATTAGAAATGTGCCATCCCCCCACCTGCAGCCCATCTCCCCATCAAGCACTGTGCCTTCAGCTGCTGCATCTCCTGCAATGGACAGAAATACTTGTGGAGATCAGTCCTCCACTTCTGCTGCATGCAGAGAGGACAAAGAAGAACAGGTGGGAGAAGCAGTGTCTGAAACTGTACAGTGTAGCAGGAGAGATAGGAGAGCTTCAGCTTCATCAGACTCCATCTGTTCTCCTGAGCATCATTCTGAACAGGATGGTCAGCTCTCCCTTTCTCCTACTCTTGCATCACCTAACTGTCGCTCACCACGAAAGCGTCAGTCTGCTGAAAGTGAAATTCTCAAGGCACTTCCAGAAGATTCTCCATCTGCTAAGGTCCTTCGAAAGCTTCCAGGTCGTCTAGTCACAGTGGTAGAAGAGAAAGAGCCCAAACGGAGACGGAGGGGAATGAGTGGAAGTGGAGGAGCGCACAACGAGGGTTCATCAGAGGAGACTGAACAGGTAGAACCAGTTCAAGAACCAGCCACTCATTCATCCGATGGAGCAAGTCAAACTCTTAAAGACTCTCCTCCCATATCAGTCCCGACATCCATAGCTTCTTCCTCACCACCACCACCACCACCACGAGAGCAGGAACAGGCCTCCTCTCATTTACAGTATAGTCCAGGGAGAGGGCACCACCCCTGTTCCCCAAAACACTATTCACCAGATATGCCTGTCCTACGGAACTTACCAGTACGGCGAAGGCTTGAGACAGAATCTCGAATGGCTGCACAGTTAGGAGAGCAATTTGTTGGAAGAGGTAGAGGGGTGGATCGAAGATCTGCTTTGCCACCAAAGAAACCAGAAACTAATTCAGACAAGGACAGTGCTGCTCAAAGTGACTCAAATGTCACCAGTCTTATGTCAGTGAAGCGCAAGAGGGGCAGGCCACCTAAAACACCCCCAAGGACACCAGAGCTGCCAGAAGACAAGAAACCAGTAACCCAGAAAACCAGTCCCGAGAGGAGTCCCTCTCACTCCCCAAAACGGAAAAGAGGTCGTCCCCGTAAAGATTCCACAACTGCAAGCTCACCGCCATCTTCTCCTACTACAGGTGCTCCTTCCTCCCAAGAGCCTAATCTGTCAATTTCTAATGTTTTGCCTGTGACTTCACCTGCTGTTAGTAAAACTTCACTTACAAGCTCTCCAACACTCAACTCTACTTCACCCTCAAATGCTACTGAACTGTCATCTAAATCTGATTCAGAAACAAATCAATCCACTACGTCTGTTTTACTACCCTCTATGCATAGAGACTCTCAAAATATGTCCTTGTCTACATTAGAACTTGTAGACTCACAAGGTGATACTCACACCAATGCATGCATTGACTCTGACACCAACACACTTAAAACTTCACCACACAAGACTTCTGCAGATTTCTCTCAGATTTATTCTGCTGCTTCACTTAAACTACAGCTTCCATGCCCCCTCAAAGAGCCTCCCGCTTGTACCCACTTGTCCCACATCCATGCAGAGGAACTTACCCAAATGCCTGTACTTTCTGAGACCAGTGAAATCACAGAATTTTCAGAACCTTCAGCTTCCTCAGTTACTGCTGTAGAATCTGAGGAAAATACACTGACAACTAACCAGCAAATAGATCCTTTGCAGCACTCCAGTACATCAACTCATGTCACTTCACAACCCTTAGACAGAACTAGTACAACTGGAGACTCTCCACAAACCCAACAACCCACGTGCAATATAGCTGCATCTCCTATTGCCACTCATCAGTCATCCACCCAAATTTCTCCATCTGCTTTGACTTCTGGGATTGAGCCAGAATCATCTTCATCTAAATCAAAGGCGCCAGAAGCTTCGGTTACACTGACTCTGTCAACAGTCCAACAGTCTACACCGAAGTCTGATCAAACTTCTGTTCCTACCTCAAAACATCAAATTGCAGCCATTGAAGCAGCAACAGATTCAACACTTGTATCATACAAAATGTCTTCAACGTCTTTGCAATCTCCATCTACCGCTAATCAGACATCAGATTCTCTCTTGACATTTAGTTATACAGATGCAGATTCTTCTCCAACCCAAAACATGCTAGTGTCTGATAATCATGAAGGCCAACATTCATCCAAGGACGAGGTTATAACTGAGGAGGAGGTTGTAACTGAGATTGGAGAAAATGAGAAAATGGAGGTAGACCATGTTGCTGAGGATGATGCAAGAGAAAGTGACGGTGTTTTATCTCAGCCAAAAAGAAGGAGATTGGATAGTTTGCCAAAGGAACAGACACCCAGTGCCTCTGGAATTGCCTCATCAGATTTGGATGTTGAGACTCATGATGCTCCTAAGAGTGTTGGACCTGTTAAGCCATTAGAAGAGGAGAAAAAAGAGGACACAGAGACCAGAACTTCTGCCAAGAAACAAAACATTAGTAGACAAAGCAGCCAGGAGTCAGTCCGTTCCTCTTCCCCATCTTCTGTATCATCCAGTGGTACAAGATCATCTCAGTCCAAAAAGGTTGGAGACAGTAGGAAGCCTTCAAAAAGGAAACGGGTTGATATAAAGTGTGAAAAAGAGAAAACCGAAGAACAGTCTGACAAAAAGCACCAGTCCAACTCTTCTTCCTCATCTTCAGACTCTGAGGACTCTAATAGTATGAAAAGATGTCTGACAAGATCAGCTCAAAAGAAGTTGGAGAAAGATGGCATGATTGGTAAAAATGACGAGAGCCGTAATAGACAAAGGGGAAGGTCAGACAAGAAGAGTCAAAACACCAATACCACAGAAGGGGAGTCCAGTGGTGAAACATGTTCAAGACTAACCCGGAAATCTGCACCCCCACAATTCAATACCGTAGCCTCCCCTGAACCTGAGGTACTGGGAAAACGCTGCTCGGCCCTTAATGCTGCAGCCAAGCTCTTGGCAATGAGGGGAAGAGGACCAGACACACCCAGTCCTAGCCCCAAAAATAAGGCTGCTGTACAGCAAAGCAGAGCTCTGTCCTCTGAAAGAAGCAGTAAATCCAAGGGAAAAACAGGACAGGACTCTCCTAAGATGTGTAACAGTAAAGGAGGGAGTGGTAGGCAAACCCCTAATCAGTCCACTGAATCACCACAGTCCTCCTCCTCTTCTGCTCGATCCACTCGGCAGCGACCAGGCAGCCTTGTACCTCCCTTGGAAACAGAAAGGATTAAAAAAGAAGAAAAGAAAAAAGCTTCTGATCAGAAGGAAGAAGGTGAGGATGAAAATAGAGAGACTAGGTCTTCAAGAGGTCATAGTGCCTGCAGTAGTATAAGCAGCGAGAGAGGAGCAGGCAGCAGTAGAAGTCGGAGTAGCAGCAACAGTAGTCGGCGCACCCACAGTCTAAGCTCGCAGAGTACAGAGCCTACTCACTCCCGTTCCAGAGCAGCCTCCTCTGGTAGTGATACAGAGAGAAGCAAATGTATTCGGCGGAAAAGCGATGGAGGCAGAGACAGGGAGAGCAGGAAAGAGAAGAGGTCCCAGAAACATGACAAACCTGAACTGAGTGGCGGGTCCAGCGATGGGACTCCGGACAGGGTTCTCAGGAGTGTAGCTGCACTGGCAGCTGCTCAGGCACGTACTCCAGCTAGCAACACGCGCTCTTCATCCACCCAACATCGGCACTCCAAGACGTGATATGGGGTGGAGAAATCATCTCTAGGTTTAAATGAGGAGTTAGATGAGAATTTCAGCAAGGAGAGAATGCTGATTTTATAGAGGAATGGAGATCAATTTTATTTAAGGCCATGGTTTAGCTGTGAGAGAAGACGGGGTAAAAAAAGAGATCTGTTGCACATTGTAATTAGATCCGACCTCGCCTTTGCCACTCTGCTATCTTAAGTCAAGCCATTTACAGTGTGGAAAGGGTCTGTAGATGCAGGACAATTATGAAGATTTGGTCTCCTATTTAAAAATGTGTCCTAATAATTTGAGTTTAAACCAGAGAATATTTTACCCTACCACAAAGACTTTGGAACTTCAAAGTAGCTGGGCAAGAGGCAAGATTTATTATTTGTTCACACTATGTACTGTAATCATAAAGACTGGAAATACTATGTGAAGTATATGTTAGAAGATTGGTTGCATAGATTGTACACTTTTTACAGAGTTTACTAGTGCTGAAAATGGTATTGATGAGGAAGAAATTCATTAATGCTACATTGAAACGATTAGTGGGGATTGTACAATTGTAAAGTTTTTAGACTGTTGCATTCTGGATAATGTTTGTCAGCTGTTTTGACTATTGTTTGTTTCAAGTCAGTTGATAAATTACAAAAATATCTTCCAGGGTATGATGAAGAGGGCAGTCTAAAAATTAGATTTTTTTCCCTCTGCACTATGCTGGAGTTATGATTTGCTTAGAATCACCTGTTGCGTAATGTTTCAGTCCATTACTTTTAAATTCTGCTGCTGCCTGCTTTTCTCCATTTGCACAACTGAAATGTCTCAGACATTGGAGGTGTGCATTGTGACTGTTTTTTGTTTGTTTTTCCCCAGAACATCAACTTGTCAGTACATCTTTACTGGTACCTCACTGCATTTTGTAAGCTCTAAAGTATGTGTATCTCTTGAGCTTGTGATGAATCTTGAAATTTGCTTGTCATTTGCTTTATAGCAGAACAGAAATGGGAGACATCTTGCCATTTTTCTTATCTCTTTCCCAAAGTGTTAGTCATTATGATCATCTTTACACATTAAATTGTATTCTCAAACACAGAATCTAAACAAGTTTGATAAAATGAGAGTGCCTGTTGATCCGTACAAGGATCCATGTTAACGTATAGACGTTTGGTCATCTGTAGTGCTTTAAGTGTAATAAGATCTTCCATCCTCCATCGTAACAATGCCATTTCTGTTTATGTGCAACCAAAACTGAAATCAGTTCTCCAGTGAAAATTGCAACTGTCAGCTTTTTTTTTATTTCTGGAGTATTGGTCCTTTTTATGGAGGGACCGACGCTGGGTTGGTAGGATACATCTGAAATAACTTTTTAAGAGGAATATCTTATTTTTCTTTGCTGAACAATGGCAGTCAAGTGAGTTGTAAGATAGCTTTTCTTTGCCCTTTTTGGACAGAAAGATGTTTGGGGGGTATTTAGTAGAATATGGTGATGGTCTTATTTTCATTTTGATTTGTCTATTCTAATTTGTTACATTCCTTATGTTCCCTTGTAATTCCACATTGTTTTACTTGAAAGATTGAAACAAAAATGTAAGTTGAATAAAAAGACCAAAAATTCACTATTTGTTGATGTCATCTTAAATTTCTTATTCAGATTGTCAATTATTTTAATTATGATTTTATTGATCGACATGGAGACTTTGGAATTGGGTCACAAGTCCTTTAAGCCAATTAGCTACGTCAAGTTTAATCTACTAGTTCCTTTTAAAGCCTCAACTTGTTCATGTTTGTTTTTTTGTTGTGCCGTTTAAATACTAACCGCTAAAATTTTGGATTTATGATTCAAAATATAGATTCGCTTTAGCAGAGTGAGAACCAATCAGAGATCAAGTACAGTATTTGCAAACGTCTCTCTGTTCGTCTGACCTCGTGCTCTAGCAATGTTACAAGCAACATTGTAAGCATGAGAACTGACATTTCCTTTTGAGCACCCAAGATACTGGCCCCCTCTGAAACCACTGCACATGTTTGACACAAAAACAGCAACAGGTGCGTACTTTTAATTCCACCAGACCCATTGAGTTTATTCGCTGTATTTATGTGGGAATATTAGCTCACTGGCTAACCTGTGTTTGAAACGCGTTCTGTTGCCATGGCAATTGTACATGGAAAGCAGTTCGCTGACATTCAGCTCAAGGGAATATCAAGCACGCCATTATTTTTGTTTAACTTGGCTTTCAAACTTGCTAAAAGGTAGTTTAAGAATAATTTGTGTTGTGATTATTTAGATGTACTGCCCTAGAGTAGTTGTTTAAATCTGAAGTCTTTAGTTACTGTTTTGAGTGTTACTTCAATGTTAGAGTATTTCAGGGTGGACTGGTTACTTTTTGCTTCTTGAAATATAACTAACACATCAGTGTTTCTAAATCTTAATTTGATATATTGAAGAAACTAAATCATTAGTTTGAATGGATGTCTTTATTAAATTAACTTGCCATCTCAAAGACTTTATTATTACAATACGCAGTATAGTGTAACAAACAGCTTCTTGTCATGTAATTTTTGTTCCCGGAAGTACTTTTCTCATCACATTTGACAAGTAGGGATTGTCTTTCTTCTCTGATTCCTTCTCGCCTCCTGGCCTTCATTTTCATGTTCATGTATCAGGTTTAAGTCTCCTGTGTTTCTAATAGGTCACTTGATCTTAAGGTTTCAGCTTGTCAGTATGTAAGTATATCCAAGTTGGGTCACCCATCACAGAAGAGGCGAATTTGTTCCTTTTTGTCAGGGATTACGTGCCAGTACCCAGACGACAGCTCACGGTGGGGATGATGATAGCCTTCTACTGGACAGGAGACTTTTACTTATCTTAGAGGGCTGTGAGGTGAAGAGATCACAGGTTGGTGTAAGTGCTGAATCACTTCTAAAATGTGTAGTATTTTATTGGATAGTTTTACATGTTATGTGTTAACGACAGTTTCAAAAAGCCATTGTTTTTCTTCTACCTATTTTCTTTTAATCCTTCGATGGATCTTGCTGAAAAGTTTTTATATTTATTTTGCTGTCTAATTGAATAAATGCTGTCAGTCTAATAAGGTTTCTATAGGCCATTTCATTTGAGCGCAGGGCCAAGAGGTCATGATCAGTATAATCTAGATCAGAATACAGTTACCTCAGGAGTCTTACCTTCGATCCCCTCTGCTGACTGACACTTGCATTCAGAAGTACTTGCAGTTTCAGTTGGACCGCATTGATGTCACTTTTTGCAAGACGTGTGGCTAGTTTGTTTTTATGGAATATTTCATTGTTTATTATAAATGATTTATCAGTGTACGTTTTTTTCTCTTTATTTCTTTTGTTATTCATGTGCTCTTATAATCTTTAATCAAAAGAATTTCCTTTCTTTAGTGTTTACTGGCGTGAAAAGACCTGTCACTCGCATCCGATCACAGTACAATTCGGTTCCGGAAGTAAAAACACCATTAATTTTCTCCATGAAGCTTGCACTATTTCACAATAATTTTAAATGATCTTGTTTGTCCTGGTGAAAACCAACATTACCCTTGATTTACATAAAATTCCACCAATCAGTGAGTCAGAAAAAGCAACACCCTCCTAAACAAGCTTCTCCCACTCCCATGAGCTTGTAATCAAGTCTCTATATGTTCTCAAAATACTGAAATGTTTGTGTACCCACAAATTTATATTAAAATATGTTTCTATATATATAATCAACATTTGTAAATGACTAGTTTTATATTTCTCTATTATTTTTAATTTGATTATTATATTCGCAATGCTTCATGGGATTGTAGTTATTTCCCTCACTAAAACCAGTGCAGTCATGTAACTTTAAATCAAAGCTTGTAGTGTTGTGATTCACCCCACTGCTTGCTGCTTGGCTTGGTACATGGCTTGTATCTATTTAATAAAGACTCGAACGAATGGAAAAAATATTTCCGGAACCACGCTTGGGTACTGTCGCACTCCATAGCCAACAGCAACGAAACAATCAATTCTCTATGGACAGTGTCAAGTCTCGCCTTACATTTTTTCTTGTTCATGAACCAATTTCACTCATGCATCACAAAAAGGAAGAAAAGATTTTTGCAACTTCCATTTTATGCCGAGTTTAATATAATTGGTTAAATACTAAAAATATGGTTCAGTTTAAGTATTAAGTGACCTCAGTCATGTTGTTGAGACGTAGGATACTCAACTATGGAGAGAAATGGGGACAGAAACATGATGCTAAGCCTTAGCATTTTGCCCTTTTCAAACACACTACCGATGGGGTTGATTAGGTTTCACATTGGGATGTAACATTTCGCAGCAATATAGATCTTTCAGCTCATAAGTTCTTAAATAGGTGTTTCACTAAATCTCTCAGCCCTCGCTGAGTCTTCATCAATATTTCATGTGTGTTCTCAGAATGGGGACACCAGTGGAGCACTCAGTGAGTGAAGCGTGCAGGCGTGAGCCGGATCCAGGGGTGGAGGGAGAAGGCTGGGGAAGTGACATTCAAGCGGAGCCCTGTAACACGCCAATCCCTCCACCTGCAGCGAATAAGAAGAAAAAAAGAAAGAAGAAGTAAATCATTTCTATGTTAAGCTATTCACATACTCTACCGTTCAAAAGTTTGGGGTTGGTAAATTTGATAAAAAATACAGTGTAAACTGTAATATTATAAAATAGTATTACAAATCAAACTGTTTAAATTTTAATAACTTTTCAAATATAATTTATTCTCTATGATGGCAAAGCTGAATTTTGAACAGCCATTACTCCAGATGTCAGTGTCACATGATCCTGCAGAAATAATTCTAATATGCTGATGCTCAAGAATCATATCTTAATATTACCAAATTTATTGTCACTCTTTACTGTTACTTTTGATCAATTTAATGCTTTCTTGGTGGATAAAAGTATTAACTTCTTACTGACTTGAAATATTTGAACATTACTGTACATAAGATAATAAATCGTTAACATTAGTTAATGCATTTGGCACCATGAACTTACACTGAACAATACTATTGTAAATACATTACATTACAAATACATTCTTAACATTTCAAATTGTATAAATTAATATTAGCAAAAATGTATAATGACCATAGCCCGGTTCCAAATAAGTGGCAAGAAAATAAATAAATTAAATTAATTAGTTCATCAAACATAAATTAACAATGAGCTATAGATTTTTTTATTTCTTTTATAAATTAATCTTGATTAATAAATGTGGATCATCAATTAGTTCTTGATATCAAGTGCATTACCCACTGTTAATAACCTTTTAACAAGATTATTGTAATTAAACATGAACTGTTTAAGGGAGTTTTTCGATTCCTGAACAATGCACAGGTCTGTCTCTTTGTCCTCTTCCTCTTTTTCAGATGACTGTGGATAAATCTCACCAACTGCAAATATGAGAGTGGTGGGTTTTTACTCCAAACATTTGTGGATATAGTCTCAAAATGAACTGTATTATTAAAGCTTTGACTAAACGTTTGTTTATCGTTTGTTAAACGTATTTTTTCTTTTTAAGTGCGTCGTGCTGCTCGCAGATATGGCATACGAGAGGCTGCAGAAGGAGAAGACTGGACCCTGTTTTGGACCGACTGCTCTGTTTCACTAGACAGGGTCATGGATATGAAGCGTTACCAGGTGTTTGCATTTTAAACATAATTTTTCTCTTATTTGGTGTCCTCTGTGTCATTCATACCACCACCCCCCTTGGTTAACAAGATGCTTAAATTTCCCCCACACAGAAAATCAACCATTTTCCTGGCATGAATGAAATCTGCAGGAAGGATTTGCTCGCACGTAATATGAACCGTATGCTGAAACTCTTCCCGAAAGAGTACAACATCTTTCCTCGCACATGGTGCCTCCCTGCAGAGTGAGTCGAATAGAGTTCAATCATACATTCAAGTCACGATGCAGATCTTTTATTGAGTATAACATGGAGGTTTTAATCTTTCCCCTTTTCCCCACTCTCTCGATGTCCTTCAGTTATAGTGACTTCCAAGCGTACACCAGAGCCAAAAAGCACAAAACATATATCTGCAAGCCAGACTCAGGTTGCCAAGGTCGTGGTATCTATCTTACAAAGTCCAACAAGGATATTCGGCCAGGAGAACACATGATTTGCCAGGTGTATATATCCAAGGTAACACAATCCGGTCATAACACTAATATATAATTACAGTGATCCCTCGTTTATTGTGGTTAATGTGGACCGGAACACCCCCCCCCCCCCCCCCCCCCCCCCGCGATAGGTGAAAATCCGTGAAGTAGGATTGGTCCCCCTAGGAATTTCCCTATATGTGTGTGTAGGTACCAGAATGTTTAAAATATGTATATTTATACTTTAAATATATTTGAATTAAATATATTTAATTATAAAACCTTAATATTATACATTTACTCTCTCTCTCTCATATGATACATATTATGGTGCTCTACACTCAATGACTCTGATACTTTGGTTCGATGAAGATGATGACGATGATGGTGTTACTGCACTGGTATAATAAGGCCTTTAAATCAGTTCGGGAAGCACCTCATCGTCAGATATCGCCGCTGGACCGTCAACATTTGCTTCTGAGAGAGGCTCCCACTCCACTCATGCTCTCATTGGTCGATCTCGCGCCAGAAACCAATCACGTTTCTCTCTTTGTCTGGCATCCTGGGAAACCATTTCTCTCGCATCACGATGAAGCAACACTGCTTTCCTCAATACGGCTGCCGATATGTCGGTATTTAAAAAAAAAACATTTTTTCAATGAATATTTTTTTTAAATCTGCAATGCACTGAGGCCGCGAAACTTGAACCGCAAAGTGGCGAGGGATTACTGTAAATTCAACATAAATTAATAAACATAAAAATAAAAATAAATAGGCACTGATAAAAAGTCGTCATTTATTTTATCTTTGTTTCAACAGCCGTTCATCGTTGATGGGTTCAAGTTTGACCTGCGCATTTATGTGTTAGTGACTAGCTGTGACCCCTTCCACATCTTCATGTACGACGAGGGACTAGTCCGTTTCTGCACCACTGAATATAATGAGCCCACTGGCAGCAATTTGGTAAGGGCCTTTAAAGATTGTGAATAAACCTGAAACAGATTTGTGCATTTTAGTAGTAATTATTGCTTAAAGCACATTGCTTCATAAGAAGATAGACAAAAATGTATTGTAATGAAATACACATCTGTTAATGGGGGTTTCATGCAACAAACTTCCGTATTGTGTTAAACAGGTTGCATCTCCTCTGGTTCAGGCCTTTTGTATATTTTGTTAAATAGAGAGCTGTTTTATTGCTGATACTTTTAAAGGAGAGAGCAAAGATTAGCATAACAAATGTCACCTGCATCTAAAAGTATTCTCACTAGTGTTTAGATATTTAAATTGAATTCAAATTAAAATAATTTTCTAGGTTAGCTGATTACCTCAAAAGTCCATATATCGCTATACTTTAGTACATACAGCCGTTAACGCTCTCAAACAAGCGGATGCAATGAGACCTCTTTTCCTGCTTATTCATGTAACCATTGATAAGTGTATTAGATTATATTATTTGCTTTTCTTTATGCAACTATACAGGAGGATGTTTGCATGCACTTAACTAACTATGCCATCAACAAGCATAGTGAAAACTTTGTACGTGACGAAGATACCGGCAGCAAACGGTAATCTATATGCTCTCATAGAATATGATTTTCATCTGTCCTCCTATAGAACTGTATAGAAAACCTTTTTTCCATTTACGTCTTCATAGGAAACTCTCCAGCTTCAAGAAACTCATGGAAGCCATGTGCTATGATACTGAGAAGATGTGGACAGACATTGAGGACATCATCATTAAGACACTAATATCTGCCCACCCCATTCTCAAACACAATTACCACACCTGCTTCCCCAATCATGCATCTGGCAGTGCTTGTTTTGAGATCCTGGGATTTGATGTGTTACTGGACCGTCGACTTAAACCTTGGCTTCTTGAGGTTTGGACTCCTTTTGAGGCTTGTATTTCACACTTCGAAGTACCAGATGCAACAAAATCTATGTGAGTTGCTTTATTTCTAGATGTATACAATCTTTGAAACTGTGTTTAGGTCAACCATTCCCCTAGCTTCACCACTGACTCCCGTTTAGACCGGGAGGTGAAGGACGGCCTGCTGTATGACACTTTGGTGCTGATTAACCTGGGAGCCTGTGATCGCAGGAAGATCACAGAGGAGGAGAAGCGCCGGGTAAAAGAGAGACTCCAGCAGAACCGCTCAAGGGAGGCCAGGTACCACAAAGACCACAACTGCACTAAACAGCACTAGTTTATGGAAGCACGTTTCCAACATGGAATTTAAAAAACAGTACTTACTATACAAATAGGACTTACAAATAGGACTTTACTATTTGTGGGAATTTATTTTGAGTAGGGATGCACCGGATAGCAATTTTTATTATCCGGCCGGAACCGGATAGTTCCGGATATCAAATTAACTACCCGGCAGGAACCGGAACCGGAACCGGATATCAGTGGATATATGGATACTTGTTGCACCACAGCCAATTTTTTGTGTGTTTACAGTTTAGACTACAGTGTAAATAAAAATGTGTTATGCCCTGTGTTTGTTGTTGTTTTTGACACACTACAAAGCCCGACAGCTAGCAGAGGTAAAAAAATACTTGGTGTACATGACAAAGTAGTTCTTAATCTTAGTCAACTTTGTTGGGTTATTCTTTAATAATGAATATTTTTAAAAAAATTACAAATTCAGCTCCCAAAAAAATAATTATTTTTGTTGGTTTCACCCAAATTCCGGCCCTTACTTACGATTTAATCAGTTTAGCATTGAACTTCATGAAGATCAGTTTTTCTGCATTATCAGGAAGCAGTCGCGATCGATGTTCAGTAATGATCCCTCTAGCTGAAAATAATCCCAAACGACGCTAAATTTACGCGACGACATTGTTGTTTTTGTTTGTATCCAACGTTTAAAATGGCGGCTGAACTAAATTAAACTAATAACTGAAAATGACCGAGCAATATCCGGTACCTGGTACCATTTCGACCGGAACTGGATAGAAAAAAAAATGCCGGATATCCGGCTAACCGGAACCGAAACCGGATATCCGGTACATCCCTAATTTTGAGTTAAAATCGCAATTCTAACTCTCTCTTTCTCTCTCTCTCTCTCTCTCTCTCTCTGGTTCTGGAAGTAAAAACATAAATATTTTGCATAGGGAAATTTATTTTGAATGATGAAGATAAACCTACTGTGAGCTAAGACATTGTTAAACTATAGTGTTCAGCCCACATTATTTCAACTTCTATTTAAAATAATCGTTTAACAGCAGAATTTCTGGTGAAAACTACATTACCCATGATTCTGTACAGAACATTACACCAATCAGTCAAAATGGCTCTTTAGCTCCACTCACAAGAAGCACCCACTATTCTTCATGTTCCATATACTATTTTATATATATATATATGAAAAACAAATGAATGGATGAATCTCCCAGTGTTGACTTTTAAACACAAAATTAATTTTTTTCCCAATTCTGAGTTTATATATTTTTTAAGGGGTGTCAAATTTCATGTACAAAAGAATTAATCTGTATCACAAAATGCTGACTGAAAAATGTCTGGTTTATGAGGTCATCTCAAAATTGAGAGAAATAGTCATATAAGTAATTTTTGTGTTCTGTGGTGGAGATGGACTTCCATACTAGTTTTATGTTTTCTGTGCTGTAAGCTACATTGTCTATTAAGTGCCATCCGTGTTGTATCTCATAAGGAGCGAGGAGATTCGTCAATCTCAGGCTGCCAGTATGGAGCAGATGCTGAAATATGAGGAAAAACACATGGGTGGATTCCGGCGGATCTTTCCTCAGGAAGGAGGGGAGAAATACGAAAAGTATTTTCAACACAGCAGTTCTCTCTTCCAGGAAACTGCAGCCTCCAAAGCCAGGGAGGAGTGTGCCAGGTGTGCACATACTGCTTGTATTTTTGCAAAAATACATTAATCTTATTGTAGACAACAGAGGAAGAAAAATGTTGAATCAAATTGTATATACTTGTAGGCAGCAGCTGCAGGAGTTGCGTCTGAAGCAGGAGCAGAAAGAACATGAAAAGAAAGGATCACGTAAGCAGGATCTTCAAGGTGAATCTGCAGGAGAAAGAGCAAAATCAAGAAGAATTCAGCCCTCTCTCCAAAACCCCAATTCAGTGAGTCTTCCTCTTTAAACTTGTGTTTAAGTTTCTTTAGATGACTAAACCTTGGTTCCTTTGACCAACCACTAGAGGGACCCTGGTGTCTATTTTTGATTAGCACCAAAGAACTCATGAATTATCCATGATTATCCATTTCTTTAGCTACCAACTGTGTTAGATCAGACCACCTTGAGGGGAGAGACACCTGTTTATCTTGACCTACTTGAGGAAGAGGAGGCAGAGAGAGTCAGTGAACTTAACCAACGAGAGACTCTTCTGCTGAACATGGGTGTGGTTAATCAGGTGCGGCAGTTACTTCAAAGTGCCAATCATCTTACTGAACTTATCAACCACTCACATGAACAAGCCAGCTTTCCCCCTCACTGCAGACATGACCACAAGGTATGTGATATTAAAGGGATGGTTCAAACATAAATTAAATACTGTCGTTACCCTTATGTCTTTTCAAATCTATATGATTTTCTTCTTTGGAACTCATAAGAGTATAAGAAACAAATGGTGGAAAAAATAATAATTAATTCTTAATTATTTTAATAAATATTTTATGTTCGATGTAGAGGACACCAGGATTCAGTTAATAAGAAAATTAAAACAAGACTCTTTAACCAAAACAATATTTTTTTTTATATGATTTTTTTTTTCAGGTTCCAGGTTTTTCTATAACTTGTCCTCTGTAAATAAAATATGAGGTTAATGCTGGGAAAATATGTTTTGGACATTTATATATTTTGCATTTTGTACGCATACTAGTGTATTTAATGCAAATCAGTTACTGTTAGGCCCAGTTTCACAGAGAGGGCTTAGATTAAGCCTGTCACTAACTTAATTTAAGATGTGTCAGTGCAAGTTGCTTTCAATTAAAACACCTCAAATATAGATATTAAACTGTGAAACCAGGGGTAGTATTTATTATTAGTAGTAATAATAGTATTTTTTATATTTTGAATTAGCTTTATATATTTACATGTTTAGTGCTTTTGTCATTTTTACTTTGTTCCATTTAGCTTTACTATATTTTTGTTTTAGTAATTGTAGTGCTTTAACTTATTTTATTTTATTAAAGTAATATAATTTTTTAAGTTTATATATTTATTTTATTTTTTGTTTCAGCTTTTATTTTATTTTCAGATATATATATTTTTGAAATGCTTTCAGTTTTAGCTAACAGTAACAACACTCTTTTTTTCTTTTTCTTTTTCGGACCCCATTGACTTTCATTTTATGGATGTAAAGAGTTCTTCAAAACATTCTTCAAGTACATTCAAAATGTATTCTTTTGTGTTATAACAGAAGAAAAAAAGTCATACAGCTTAGTTTTTCCTCTCTGGCTGGACAATATTTTAAAGTGCCTGCTTAAAACCTTCCTCCTTTTTTGTCAGTTTTCCTGATATTTTACTCTCTCTATCCAGTTGGACACCATTGCAGAGATTTCTTTGAGACAGAAGAACCTCTGCACTATCATGCTCCAGCAGGAGTCTACAAAAGCAAAGCCCTGCCAACAGTATGTGCATTCCCAACTGCTGCAACACCGAAAGCCCTGGCCCTCTCTGCAACACAGTCTGCTCCAGCCAGTCCAGACTGAACCGGGGGGTCCCAAACACTTTGTAGTGGAAGAGATGGCGGCGTCAAATGCAGAGCGACAAGCATGTGCTTGTCAAACGAAGGCTGCTAGTGCTCAGCGAATACCTGTCACAAGTGATTAACTTTTCAAATAGTGCTCTTACTGCTATATTGTAAAACTAGAAAATAGAAAATACACCTCTCTTCCTTCTCTGCTTCACAGTAAATGGGTCTTTCTCTTGGCGTCAGGGGAGTATGAGTTCCTCTTCGGCCGAGTCAAGAGGGAGAGCGTCAATGTTAGCAGTGCCTCCCTTCGTTCCAAGGCGGCCACAGGATAGCACTATTTTCCATGATCCCAAGTCTCTCTACGTCATTTCCACCCCTGCTCCACTTGTCCCAAGGCCACACCCCTCCCACACCCTTCGAAAGGCCCCTCGCAGAGTGCCTCCACATGAGCACAGCCACTGATGCAGGACGTGTATAAGCTCATCATAACAAAGTAAATCAATCCAATAAGTATGGGGAGTGTAGATGAAGGAAGCTGTTCAGTGAGATGTCAGTATAATGAGTCAGGAGTCGGTAAGAAGGTGTGCATTCACTATATGTCTTCCATACTGGAAATGTGAAATTTCTCTCTTTGCTCTTATCAATATAAAGCCATTTCTCAGGTTTGTCAACTTTTTCTGTAATTTGCTTACAAACTTTATTTTGGACAATGCAGTAGTCTTGTGCCTGCTGGAGCCTTTTTAATGTATTTTTATTATACATTCCTTGAAACAAGCCATAAGTGAATGATTTTAATTTAAAATGATGTGAGCATACTTTTATACATTCTTTAATTTAACAACGTGATTAACACTTTTGTAAGCGAAATAGTGCAAAACAATTCATGACTTCATGTCATACTGAGCCAATATGAATAAACATTTCAATAAAACTTTTTTTTAGTATTTTGTATATTAGTTCTAGCATGCAAATCCTAACACTTAAAGGAATAGTTCACCCAAAAATTACAATTCTGTCATTTACTTACACTCTTGTTCCTTCAAATCTGTAAACTTTTAATAGATGCAAATAAAAATGAAAAATATTTTTTGTCCATACAATGAAAGTCAGTGAGGTGGAGTACAATGTTGTTTGGACACCAATATTTTCTAATGTCATACAGGTTTGAAACTACATGCGGGTAAGTAAGAGTTTTCATTTTGGGATTCTGTGCTGAAAAACAGATTTGATATATTTTGCTGTTATCACACTTTCTAAGTAAACAAAATAGCTAAAGCTAAGTTTAGCAGCAGGTAAATTCTCCACTACATTTACCAAAAACATCAAAACGGTTTATGAAAACATCAAAGTATTGATATGTACTGTATATATATATATATATATATATATATATACTTTGATGTTTTCATAAACCGTTTTATGAAACAAAACGGTTTATGAACCGTCAAAACGGTTTATGAAAACATCAAAGTATTGATATGTACTGTATATATATATATAAATACTTTGGTGTTTTCATAAACTGTTTTGATGTTTTTGGTAAATGTAGTGGAGAATTTACCTGCTGCTAAACTTAGTTTTAGCTATTTTGTTTACTTAGAAAGTGTGATATATATATATATATATATATATATGCTTGTCATCATAAACAAAAATATTCGTAAAGAGGGCAATCATACAGATTATAATTGTTTAAAGTACTTTATTTCAGCGTTAGTTATAATTTAACAAAAACGCTTTTCAAAAATCTAATGAAATTATTATGTCTATTTCTATGTGAATGTGAGCCTGAATGTTTTTTCCTTTGTCGCACGTAAAAACAAACTCCTTGCCGAAATCATCCGTGTCTAATTTAATCTCATGAATAGGGTTAGGAATACTGGAAAGATCTGTAAACAGTTGAGCATCTAACCTTACTTAGGAATTAGTTTTAAATAATTGTTTTAAATCATTGATTTTTTTAATCCTGCCTGTCAACCTTAGAATGACTTCATATATGAACAGTTCTGTATTCCTTCTTAAAAACGCATTTGTCTTCCTCGATGCACAGTTCGTATATTAGGGCTGTATTCTGACATACACACCGAAAAAATAATATCAATGTAATATTAAGACACTCATGAATAATTTACGTTTGCAAATGAATTTAGTATTGTTACTATTATATTTTATTAATGAATACGAATTTATTAAATTATATTATTTTACAGATAAAACCCGATAATAATAATACGTGGTTATTTCATAGCGAAATGCAGAAGCAGAGGTTGTGTTGATCCAAAAGAGGCCTACGCTTAATTTCGCGTGGCTCGATCTAATAGTGCATAAAATGAAGGCAGTAAAAATCTAATTAGTTGCTCTTCTGGTCGTAAAGTAACTGCGGGAAATGAACGCAACTGCGGTACAAAATATCTTGCAGCTGTTCAGCACCACATTGTTTGCTTTCTCATTTTCTCCACATAATTACACCGCTCTACTCACCTTTTCCCCTCATGGTGCAAACACAGAGAAAGTGAGAGAAAACAACCAAAAGAGCATACGCTCAAAAATATTTAGTGTTTTTCGATAGACCAAGAAATAAATCAAGTGAATGGTAAACAATGTTATTGGTTGCATGTTTTTGTGCGCGTGATTTTAAGATCATTACATCATTTCCTATTGTACACGAGCAGATTCCTTGTCATTCTTGAATGAATTCGAGTGAACTTACAATGTTCACCACACGATGGCAGTGTTACTCTAAAAGCAGACGGTATAACTCCAGTCTAACCGAGAGAAAGAAAGAGAGGGAGAGACTGTCACACTTTATTCGTTTTACTAAAATATTAATTTGACACTTTTTCATCTTTAATTCTCAAATATAGTAAGTGAGAAGCTTGCGAAACAATTAAATAAATTCCCAAATATTAACCCCCTCATTTTCTCTGACGTGAGATGCAAGTTTGATATAAACACGAGTGGTGTTTTCTTCTGAGTTGGCTGATTAAAAATCCTTAACACTTAATCATCAAAACAAACATGAATGTAATTACAATTGTGTCGTTTTTTTCATCATAGGAAAGACCTGAATAAATCTAGCCGAGTTATCCCACTGGAAACATTTCGAGTGTGCGCGTGCGCGCGCGCGCTCTCGGCTGGCACTGAAATGGTTTACCAATAACCGTCCTCCTCCTCCTCCTTCCTCTCTTCCCAAGAACTCCCTCTCTCCCCTTTTCAGTCTCTCCTGCTCTTCCCATCACAACATCGCGCTTTGTCTGTTTGGAGATGGCGAGTCCATCCAATGATATGAGGAATCAATATCTGACGCTCATATGAAATGCAACTCCCTATCAAAGAGAGTAAAAAAGGAAAAGTATTTATTGCCGGGGGACCATCACTAAGGAGTCATGTGGGCGCAGCTACGGATACATTTGTTTTCGTGAATATGTACGTCATTTTACGCATATAATTTCCATCTGGATGAGTTAATTTTTATAGTAATAACAGGCCTGCATTTGCTCAAAAACACACTTCATCTAGCGCTTGATCTCAATAGAGTTGTCAAAGTTGATCGGGGAGTTGATCTCACAAGCAATGAGTTCTTACTTCGTTAATTCCCTCTTCACTAAATTTAAAGGAGGCGATTCTCTGCGCTCGAACTACTATGATTGCTCAGGGTACGCGGCGGATCTCGGAGGCAGACCGTCTGTGCTGTACGGTCACAACACGGGATCCGCGTTTCAGCACGCGGCTCAGTTCCCGGAGTTCTACCACCACGGTGCATCATCGTTCTCCCACGGGTCGTACCAACAGAACCCGTGCGCTGTACCTTACTCAGGAGACGCCACGGGAAACGTCTTGAGCCAGGACGCTTTACAGAGGCAGTCGTTCTTCAGCGCACCCGACGCGGATTTTACGCAATGTGGGGATTGTAATTTAAAGGTCAACACTATCAGGGATGATTTGGAAAGTGCAGATCCGTGCGCAGCGCAGCTCTTCCCATGGATGAGACCACAAGGTGAGAGAGTGAAGAGAAACACTTAGTCTGTTATAGTCCCACTTAAAACACTATAGACAATGGTAGGCCTTTACTTATTACCCCCCAATTAAGAGCTTTATGGCACCAATAGATTAGTGAGGAATTAACACCCTTTAAGAAAACCCGGATTGCTCCGTACATGTAGTTTAATCGCAAAGACTAGAAACGGAGAGATTGTGGCTTTATTTCATTTACAAAGATAGATGTAGGCTATATATGATCAATCAAACACCGGAAATAACGCATCTTTCCCCCCCTCATAGCTACCGGCCGGAGAAGGGGCAGACAGACGTACAGCCGCTATCAGACACTGGAACTGGAGAAGGAGTTCCTGTTCAACCCTTACCTGACCCGCAAACGCCGCATCGAGGTGTCCCACGCGCTGGCCCTCACCGAGAGGCAGGTGAAGATCTGGTTCCAGAACAGGCGCATGAAGTGGAAAAAAGAGCATAACAAAGAAAAGTTTCCCAGCAGCAAAGCGGAACAAGAGGAAATTGAGAGTCGGAGGGAAGAGGGCAGCCAGGTGACAGAAAAACTCACATCAGGAGAAGATGACTCGGAGACGTCCAGTCATTCTAAATAGTCTGTTGACCGTGTTTCTGGTATCCGTGTTTGAGGTTCGAAATGACACAAGCAAAGGATATCACATACTACGCCAATCGTGTATTTCATTCATTGAGGCATTCATTGAGTGTGTGTTTTCCAGCAGTGATTATTTCCGCTTTTTATGTTCTGATGACTCAATCTCAGATTTGTAAGGATCCACTGGTGTGTTTGTTTGCGGTGAGGGCATGTGAGGAGAAGGATGTGATCTGCATGACGTCTCTTTACTGTATCTTCAAACGAGTACAAATCCCACTCCAAGATATGTTCATTTCAGTAACTTTGTTACATCATATAAACATGGGTGAGGGATGAACAGCAGTGAGTGCATTACTGTGTCTCTTACTGTAAGAAAACGCACTTTTGTGGTTGATTAAAGTTTACAAATCTACAACCGAACTACCTAATATACGGATCATTGCGTCAATCATTTTGTCAGTGTATCCATGCGTTATGCTTTCCTGAGAGAGGATGGTTCGAACGCACAATGTTATTCTTAAAATGCTGTGTAAATATGTGATATTGGAGTTCCGTGGAAGCACTGTTCTATTGTATTTTCTATTGTCTTTAACTGGAAGTGGTTCCTGAAAGGTCCCACAATAAAAAATGATAAAAGAACCACTTCGTCATTGCTTTTGTACCCCCCCCCCCCCCCCCCCCCCCCACACACACACACACACACACTCCCCACTGAATTGCCTTTAAAGAAAGTTGTTTTCTTCTTCTTGTTCAGCACACAATCTCCAAAGTTACTGTATACAACCCGAATAAACGAATATTAAAAGCTTCTATTGCATGAAGATATTCGCCTAATGCATTCAAGTAACTGGAAATCATCAATTAATCCTCAAATAATATTAAGTAGCATATTGTAAGTCAATCTCATAATTAAAAAAAAACACGAAATTAAGTGTAAACCAGTAATCGCATAAAAAATAGAGGATAAAAAAGACCCATATCTTTCACTTTCTCTCATGCGAGATGGTTTGCAGTAAACATGGGTGGTCAATAGTTGTCTGGTAAAAAATGTCAAAGGTGTTTAAAGGACCAGGATCTAAGAATCTTTTAAAGCAACTAAAGCGGAATGACGAGTCAAGCTTAAAGTCATTACAGTAAGCAGAACAAATATGATTCCCAATATAGGCCTAAATGTGTCTAATTCAGCATCGCGTGTTATTGACAACAGTGTCGACCAAAACCATTTGACCCCAAGCCAAAAGTTCAAAACGAGCACTTCGTTTCATGCGGGCAGTTTACAGGCTTTTATTACTCTGGTTGGATTCCCGAGCAGTCTGGTCTCAATCTCTGTCTCGTCGTTTATGAACAGCAAGTGCCAGATGCCTCTCAATTGTGCTACCTTTCTTTCAGAGCTTTTGGCTGCCTGGGACATTCATTGCCTGAGATTAAATATTTAAAGACACTGAGCTCTTCTCTGTGTACACACTCTGGTCTATAAATATGGTGTGTAATTTACTCTGGTATAGTGAGACTTGAAATGTATTTATTATTATATATGCGTTGGATTAGTTGAAATAATTAGATCAACTAGGCGATTGTTTCCTTTTTAATCTCGTCCTAAAATGAACCTAAGCAAGTAATATTATCAATCTATCATTTCAAAACAACGATATATCTATAAAAACGTAAAAATACAAAGTTCTAATTCTCTAAATCATAATTAAAGTTTATATCGTATTTAAGCCGAAAATAGGCGACACGCACCTCAATTTACAGAATTTTTTTTCTCTTTAAATTGAAGATATTAAACGTTGCAGCCGACTAATATTGTAGGCCTATATGATCGTTTTGCTGAAGATGATATTCGTTAATGTAAAATGTAACGAATTTCGATGTATTTGTTTAGGGATAGCCTGCATCAATCCGTTATTCTAACAAACTACAGTTGTATTCATGAAAAATTAGACTACGACCTATAGGCTGTATTAAACCTGTGCAAAAGAGAAATCGAAATGATGGGAATATGAATGTTGCACGATATTCTCTTAACAAAACATTAACAAAAGTATGTATGTCATACGAATTAGTATTATTTTAACACAATAATGTATGCAACGGGTACAGTAAACACAGGCGCTGATTTGAAGTTTATCTGCTGGTTTATCGGTATTGAGCTGTACACTCAATTAAACACTCACTACAGACATAATGTAATATCACAAACTTTTTAACTTCCAAAGAACGATAAAGCATCCAACCATAAAGCCATCCGCTCAAATAGTCCTTAATATTATGGAACCGTAATGCTGAAAACTTCATTTTTTGTGTCCACAAAATATGAAAGCAGGTTTTGATGTTGACCAGGGCTACCAGTTTGCAACAAGAAGATCGTTTTATGCTAAACATAAATGTTATATTTATGGATTAAATTGTATGCAACTGTATTTCGCTGTCTTGTCTATGAGCAAGGCGTAAAGACGTATTGAAATCAAACATTTTAAAAGACAATATTTTTAAACAAAAAAGGGATCAAATTAATAGTGAGGCCTGGAATTATGCAGAAGAAAGCGTCAGAGTCTGGCGTTAGGGAGGCATATCAATCTACAACACATTGGTTGTACACACACACACATATATGTATATATATATATATATGTGTGTGTGTGTGTGTGTGTGTGTACTATTAATAGCACACACACACACACACACACACACACACACACATATATGTATATATATATATATATATATATATATATATATATGTGTGTGTGTGTGTGTGTGTGTGCGTGTGTGTGTGTGCTATTAATATTAGAATTACATCATATTTTGTGATGAGAATCATCAGAAAAGTTTTAATTTATTATAAAACGGCCTACTTTCACGTTTCTGAGAATATCAAGATCACAATCTAAAGCAAGCAACAAAATCGTTTTTTTCAACTGTAGTCCTAAATTAATAAAAAATGGTGAAGTAAAACTCCAGCATATTATGTCACTTCATTGAGTCTTTCGTCTGATCCCAAGCGGGAAAATAGCATTATTTAAACCCTGTTATTGACGAGGATACGTTTGAAAGAATATATCATGTAAAAAAAATGAAAACATAAACCATTCTGTTTGTGTATGTAAATGTATTTACACACGTACACGTATGTATTACATTTGTCTGTTGTTCTCTTCTCAGAAAACATAGATGTGTGTCTGTGTATCTATCTATCTATCTATCTATCTATCTATCTATCTATCTATCTATCTATCTATCTATCTATCTATCTATCTATCTATCTATCTATCTATCTATCTATCTATCTATCTATCTATCTATCTATCTATCTATCTATACATATACATATACATATATACACACACACACACACACACACACACACACACAGATACGCACATACAAACCACCGTTTTCTGTTGGCTCAAATCCATAAAGTTTGGCCTATTAGCAGAACCATGAATTGAAATGTCTTGTTAATTAAAAAATAATAATTATAACAAAAAGACACAGTTTAAGTCATTTAAAATATACAGTTAACGAATTCAAGTAAAATTAGAATCCTGTTTATATACGAAATCATTTAATTAGCCTATTACATTCAATTATATAGACTATTCAATATAATTCTCAGTCTTTGCCTCCGATTTTCTCTTTCTTTTCTCGTGTAAAGAAAGCTGAAGACTGGGGACAATGGAAACCCCTCATTCCAAAACAAAACATGGAGACGCTTATATGAGGGTTAAATTATTACTGAGTGTTAAGAATACAATAACTAAAAACACTGAAATTCATATCGTTTCTTAAACTAAATGATTTAGAATTGGATACTATATTTCATTGAACAATCTCTTACACAAAAATGTAGCTTTCTATGCAAATTGAAGTAGGCTACATGCTTGTTGAGTTGCATCTCAAGAAATTTAAACGAACATATGAGTGGATAACAATATAGATATAGGATATTACAAGCTAACATTTGAAATGAAAATAATTCTGAATGTATACCTCGTATGCTGCTTTTAGGGCCTTTTTTGGACAGCTCGCGCTGCTGATCTTCAAGAGCATTGCCTTCTCGAGGGTTTAACCTGCAGACCATGCTCGGTCACTTTTGGGTTATACTGTTTTATTGCCCCAATAAATGTCGGAAATAAGTGTTTGTTCGTAGAACAGGAAGCAATTCTTTCCTCCACGCATGTTTAGTGCTGTAAAAAGCTTTCACCTTCCATTTGTCTATCTATTGAGAAAGAAGGAATGGTGCTCTTTCATTTTAGTGTAATTGGTCAATTTCAGTTTTTACCACAACTGGTCAAAACAGCCTCTATTTCTATATATGGAAATTGCTCTCTTTTAAATTTCGTTACGTTTTCATTGTGTTCAATTACAAACAAAATCTTTGTGTGGCTGGACTGTGAACTACCTATAAAACTGACATCTAACATTCGAACCCAATCGACTTAATTCTTCATCCTCGAAAATGAATGCATAGCCTATATCTGTGGATGCTAATGAAGTGAAGTCGTGTTTTTTCTCTCTCTCTCTCCCCTATAACGAATAAAGATGGCGGCGACCGAGTTGCTTTTGAAGCAAAGCAATAAACTCACAGCTGTTTATGAAAATTTACAACTTTGTGATAGAACTTTATGTGTGGTTCTGGCCGTGGATTGGCTGACGGCGGGTCACGTGAGCAGCTCTCTGTGAACATGAACTTTTTATGATTTCCCAAGTGGCTATAATGCAGCATTCTTTTGGTCAGGGCGCAGTCAGTAGCACCTCTGTCTGTCCTTTATGAGTTTTTTTTAACGTTTTGTTAAAGCAGAGGGAAAGACAAATTCTTCTGAGCTGGGCGAATTGTGTGCGTTAATATGGATGGAAAGCTCGACGTCACGCTAGAGCGAAGCGTCTTCAGATTTTCACCTCAGCTAAGAGTGCAAGGGTCAAAATTCACTCAGGACCTTAGTTCATTCTTCTCGAATTTGTCCAGTTTTAGTTCTGCAGACGACATCCCAAAAAACACGACACGAGATCTTGGTTAAGCGATGAATCCGCGCGCTTGTTTTGGATCATTCCGCTGATGAGATGATGAACGGGAAAGCAAAGGTAGGACTGGAACTATATCTGCTTTGCGATGTCGTGATGCGAACCAGAATTCCTTGCGCAATATCAGATTTTTCAGCATGTCTTTTGTATAACAACACACACATATTAAAGACAGATCATTCAAGAACTGGAATGAACATGCAGTAAGACTTTAGTCATCGTAAGACGGGTTAAAAAGTCGTAAATAGGCCGATTTGTATCATGCTTTTAAAACGCTGAATGTTTTATTAGGCTAAAATGCTTAAAATAAGTATTGTTTACATAGTTAAAAATATGGCCGCTGCATTCACATGATTATTATGAGGTTTACATTGACTTTGAGTTTCCAAATCAGCATTACCGAGTCTCTTAATAGCAAAGGCGATGCCCCTCTGTAACGTAGAAAGTCATTGTGCGTGAGTGTGTTTATTAAGGGCTTTAAAGTTGGATGTTTCAGCCATTGTTGTTTCTGCAGTTTATAATGTTTCACGGGATTTGCTCAAACCCTTGGCATTTTTTTCCCCCATCAGGAGACATTTGTGAGGGTTTCTGTCTCAAAGCATCAACAGTTTTCTATTGACGTTGTATTTGTGAGGAAACAAAAATGCTGGCCTTTGCAGTGGCTTTATTTTTTGTTTAGATCATTTAGATCATTTGATCTGAATAAGCGAAATAAAGTTTAATTTTTTAATTAGAATCACATGGGGAATTGTTCTGGTGGAGGCTATCCCTGAAGAAGCACACCTTTTCTCAATTCTTGCTCTGTGATGTCATCTAGTGACGAGATTCGGGAACTGTGGTGAAACTCAGTGTCTGTGTTTGGGTGTTCCTGCATGTGATCTGACTGACTCAAAGACCTCTAGCATCCCTAGATACATGAGTTGAACCAGTGTTGAACCAGACAAATGCAGTTTGTGAAGGGTTAATGCCTTTGGGTAAAATTTTTTGGGAGGATCTTTGCGCCTCCCGATTATTTAACCATATTTTATTTAGATTTCTCTGCTCTGAGAAATTGACCTTGTATTGAAATTTTGACATATCCTCGATAATAAGCATTATTTCTTCTTCCTTTTCATTCTTTCATTCTTTCTTTCTTTCTTGCTGTGGTTGGGTCAATCGTGGTCTACAAGCTAAAAATGCATTAAACACGGAAAGAAATAACGGGCAGTTTTGTATCCTGTCAGAGGGCGAGGAAAAACGAAAATCATACCTAATATTGCTTAATCAGACATGTAATATTATTCTAATTATAATTACAAAGGAATCGCTGTCTTGGGAAAATAAAAGAGTATCCCATCCTCCTTTCCAGGGATAAACTCACAATAATAACGTCGTGGAGTACTTACTGCAGCCTATCGATATTCAATAATACCTCTAAAGATCAATTTTTATTAATTTACAAAACAGAATAGTGATTAATGGTTATCTTTTTTCTGAGAGGTTTCCTTTTGCCTTAACTGAGAGGTTAAGGTTTTTACTGAGAGGTTTTTTCTGTATTTGTCCTTTCCTTTCCTTTGGCTTAAGTGATTTATCTTAATTATTTAAATATTACAATTCAAAGAATGTTTCATTTAATAATAAAAAAAATATATATTTCAAGGACACTAGACATTATTTGCGGATGAAACGTAAACCTGCCATGTAATGACGTTGTCAATTTCAAACAAGACGACAACAAAGAACAACATGGGCAGGACTGAATTTAAAATGGAAGTGTTAGGTGTAGCCTTTTTTAATTAATATTATTATCGTGGATTGTTTCCTTTGTATTATTCTTCTATTTGCCATCAATGCATGTTTTTATTGATATAGGAACATTGCTTGTTTTATGTCTATTGTGGTTACATAATGTCCTGCTGAAGCAAGTTTTCATGTTAAGTTCACTAAATATGTCGCATATGTGGAGAAAATGCACACGATATTTCGATATGCAACGTGGAAGCCATTATGTAAGGTAAACTAGATAGATAGATAGATAGATAGATAGATAGATAGATAGATAGATAGATAGATAGATAGATAGATAGATAGATAGATAGTTATTGTTTGGAATTATTTGGACCTTTTGAAAAGTTATGGTCTTCCTAAAACGACCATAATCATCTATTGTTGTGTGATCTGTGCTGGATTATTTTTATTTTTGTACATTTTTTTGTTTTATAGCAATAGGACATATATAATGCTAAGGGGCTAAAGGTCAATACAAGTTCGTGTTGGAGAGTGAGAGTCCGTCTGAATTGAGACACATAAACATTTTCAAGGTTTTGAGTATTGGACATTTTTGAACGAAGACAGTCGAAACGAAAATGACGTGCAGTTGCGCACATAGGCTATTCGAGGTTTGCAGAATATTTCGTAAAAAAAGAAAAAGAAAAAAAGAAAATGTGGGAAAATGATTAACCACATACTTGTACAAAGTAATTGTTTATTAATCTTATCGCATTTTAGATTTCTATTTTTTTTTCTTTTTGTTGCGGTAAACGGAGAAAAACACTTGCGTCTGAGTGTTTTGATGTGCCCTCGGGATTCCATTCTGTGCAACAAGAGGGGCCCCCACCGTGCGCTATCCTGTCAGAAGAGCTCAGGATTGGTCAGGCACCGATCAGCTGGTCCGTTTCCCCGCGGTCTCAGATTGGCACCTCGCCACCCCCCTTCGGCTAAAACCAAATCTCAGATAAAGTAATGACAAAAACCACTTGGACTATAAAACACAACAAATCATAACACTCGGACAATAACACTGGCCACCCCATGAGTTCCTATTTCGTCAACTCAACTTTTCCCGTGTCCCTACCCGGAGGACAGGAGTCTTTCTTGGGTCAGATACCGTTATATTCCTCTGGATATACAGATCCTTTAAGACATTATCCAAGCGCTACGTTCGGAGCTACCAATGTCCAGGACAAGGTTTACACCTCCTCGTATTACCAGCAAGCTGGGGGCGTTTTTGGGAGAAGCGGATCCTCCAGTGCTTGTGACTACACGACACCCAACATTTACCGAACCGCTGACCGCTCGTGCGCAATCGGAGGTCTGGAAGACTCGCTGGTCTTAACCCAGGACCAGTGCAAGACGGACTGCACTGAACAGGGTACAGAGAGATATTTTAACAGTGAAGACAAACCGTGTACTCCGGTTTACCCGTGGATGCAGAGGATGAACTCGTGTAATGGTAAGACGCGTTTGCCATTTCTCTAGTCATAGAATGCTCTGTGTCCACATATTAAAGAAGAGATACTATAGTCTGCGGTGTTTAGAGAAAGTTACACCCAGGTAAATAAAATAGCAAACGGATGCTCTAAGCTGCATAATGAATTATGCGCTTTTAGTAACCGCAAAGTGTACGCGTAAAATCAACTCAGCTGAATGACTTTTAATGTAATGTCTTCAAAAATATAAAATTAAGATGTCAAATCGGATAAGACTGCAGTAATGGCATACTTCGTAATAATGCTAATGATGACGATTGAAGCAGTGATCTTGTATTACTTACGTTGCCCTGTTTATATGTTTATTGGATGTTGACCATGTCTTTCTTTTACCTTTTTTTGACAGGAATGCCCGGTAGCACTGGCCGCAGGGGTCGTCAAACCTACACTCGGTTTCAGACTCTTGAACTGGAAAAGGAGTTCCACTTTAACAGATATTTGACCAGGAGGAGAAGAATTGAAATTTCGCACGCTCTCTGTTTGACGGAACGTCAGATTAAGATATGGTTCCAAAACCGTAGAATGAAATGGAAAAAGGAGAATAAAGTGATGAACTCCGCAAAGGGCAGCGAAGAGGAGGATGGTGGAAAGGCGGGGTAAATGTTAACAGCGGCTTATATGAGGAAGCCCTGGAGAAACATTGTACATATCATGTAGCCTGTAGTTTGAATTAATAAGTGCTGGTCTGTCCAACAAGAAAAAAAACTACCTAATAAGTTTTATGTTGCCCTAAAAAGCTTCAAGAGAGACTTTCTTTTTTTTTTCCTCCATAAAAACATGCGTCTCAATCACCTCTAAAGACGGTAAAAGATATGGGAGGTGCTTTTGCCACGATTATATATTTTGCATTTTGCATATTTGGCCTATCTAACCTAACAAGTCAAATGTTTTCTCGCTTTTGAAGAACATAGAAGTTCATGTTTAAAACCTCGGGATTAAAGGTCTTACATTGAATATGTGTTTGTGTGCTAGAAAAAGAAGAAAAGGGGACATTTTGATGCTTAATTTATTGGGTCGTCACTTTTGTGTATGTGTATGTGAATGCACTAAGAATAATACGTTAACATACTTTGTTAGCAATGTCATTTTGTCAATAAAATGATTGTTTAACAATTACTCTGGTTTATCTTTCTTTATGTGTAGCCTATATGGGCGTCTCTCAGTGAGCCAGAAAGATTTATTCATCAGCTTTATGCGTATATTTTACTTGATAGACGTCTGCTATATATATATATATATATATATATATATATATATATATATATATATATATATATGTATTATTATTACTATTCTTATTCTTATTATAAAGCCTATATTTACATTTCCAACTCTTCACTGCCTCGTGAAGCTGTGCTTTTCAAACGGGCCAGTTTGACATAATAATCTGCCCTGTTTATTATTTGATACATTTAATATTTTTTTATTTATTTACTTTGTTGATCTATGCCGATCAAAAACTAGTTTGACTAACCTAAGTTAAAAAAAATCACATTCATACGGTTTGGTGCGGAATCACTGACTTAAGTCGCTGAAACACCCAAGATTGCTTTGAGAGTCTAAAACTAAAAAAGAAAGACAGAAGAATGACTTGAAATATGCACTCTTTGCCTTTATTCAGCGTGCATCTGTTTGCAAATACGACGTAGAATAACCACATAGTGTTCCAATAGCAAAATTCTGCAGCAAAAAGGCTTTCCGAAACGGGCAGGTGTTTGGTCATTTTACAGTTCTTCCAGTAGGTGACGCCCTCCGCTAACGTGGGATGTGGCGCTCGATGGGGAGGCACCATTGAGTTGAACCTAACGATCATCATTTCGTCATCATTTGTAACCATAGAGCATGAATTACCTCTTGAAGTCATCAGAGAGAATTTACGACTGGTCAACAAAGGCACGTGATGCCCTAACGCTCTCCCATATTTGGCCGCATACATGGCAAAAACGAAGTACAGTGCATTGCTATAATTCATTATTACATCATAAATTGTGCGGCGCTGGATTTTAACGACCGAGATCTACAAATCAAGACATTTTAAAACATCCAAATGAGCTCTTATTTTCTAAACTCGTTCTCAGGGCGCTATCCAAATGGGTCTGACTATCAGTTACTAAATTATGGTACTAACGGCGCAATGAACGCTTCTTACAGGGACTCCACCAGCATGCATTCCGGGTCTTTCGGTTACAACTACAATGGAATAGACCTTAGTGTAAATCGTCCCAACAATGGGCATTTCGGGGCAGTTGGAGATAATTCTCGCTCTTTCCAAAATCCGGGTCAGGAGACCCGGTACAGACAGTCGAGCTGCTCGCTCTCGTCTCCAGATCCCCTGTCTTGTGCCACCAGCGAGACTTTGGAATTGAAGGTTTCATCTCCTCCATCTGATCAGAGCACACCAGCCGGCAACAGCAGACTCAACAGCAACAATCTCACCAGCAGCAATAGCACACATTTTGCGGACACGGACGAGACCAACGTCTCGTCCGAGACCGAGGAAGGAGCACAGACCACCACCACGACCACCTCCACACGGACGCAGAAGCAAGAATCCGTGGCGACCTCGACTACAACACCCAACGACGGCCAAACTCCACAGATATTCCCATGGATGAGGAAGCTGCACATTAGCCATGGTATACACACCTCTATTCCTTTTTTATTTAAAGGCATGAGAAAATGACAATTGTAACGCCTAATTTGTGCTTCATAAAAGAAAATGCATGCTTTTCAATTCAGATTTGTATAAACTACCATGCAGTTTTGACGGACCATTGATTTCACCTAAGTAGGTTAAATAGAGAATAACCACTCCATCTGGGTTGTGACTGCATGCAAAAGCAAAAAAATATTGTGCAGGAGTAAAGCCATAAAATGCATTGCTAAACTAGACATCGTCTTCCAGCATCCAAAGTGTAACGGACATTAAGTGCATTTGCGTTTGATGGCTTGGTGATGTTTGTTTATTATCTCTTTGCCCTTGCTTGTGCCAGATATGACTGGACCTGATGGAAAACGAGCTCGAACAGCTTACACTCGCTACCAGACGCTCGAGCTGGAGAAAGAGTTTCATTTCAATAGATATCTAACCCGCAGGAGGAGAATAGAGATAGCTCACGCTCTCTGCCTCTCAGAGAGGCAAATCAAAATCTGGTTCCAAAATCGGAGGATGAAATGGAAGAAGGACAATAAACTGAAGAGTATGAGTCTCGCTACGGCAGGGAGCGCATTTCAAAATTGAGTAAATCAAGTCACATTAATTGGAAAATTCGACTACTGTTACAGCGCTGCACCTTTCAGCTTGTTGATATCACCTGATTTGCTACTCAAAACTGTCAGCTCTCCCAATATTATCACATATGCTAAACTAGTTACAATTGCCATAAAATGAGTGTGAATGTCAAGTGTGTCAAGTTTATACATTCGTGGAGGAAAGCATGTTCCATGTGAGCTATTCGTGCAACGTATTCTAGACCTGTTACGAGAATTATGTACAGTACAACTCGCACTACCTAACTATCTTAAGAGATAGTGTAAAAAAAAAAGAAGAAACTTTTGTTGTATCCTTGAACTTGTATTGAAACGTCATGTATTATTCACGCAACGTGCTATATTCTTGTTATGTGCCAGGCTTTTTCATTTCTCGTCGATGATTCTTGCATCGCGAGAAATAATAATCTTTTCGCACTTACATTTGTGTACTTAGGCTGCAGCACAAGATTACTTTGGGCTCGTGAGATGTCCAATGAAGAATGTCTTTATACAGTAGTGACCAATATGTTATTTGTAGTGCACAACGTGAGTTATGAACGTTCTGTGTTAAAAGTTGGAGAAAAAAATGTTTTGTCATTGACATGTTGATGGTATATCTCTGCCATTTTTTTGTATTTGTGTCTAAACTGAAAATGAGTTGATCCAAAAAGAAAAATAAAGTTTTCTCTCAGTCATAAATGAAAGTCTCTTTTTGTTTCTAGGCCTGTTTGGTTTTGTGATCCCAACTTTGGGCAACTGGTTTTCATTTCACCCACCAGTTCATCGCCTTATATTACACTTTAATTCAGTGTTAAATTAAATCCCCACTGTGTATGTATATCTTAAATTAAGATATAGGTGTTAATGTTGCATATAAGACACCAGATAGTCCATTCAGTTTTTGCTGCGCTCTGCGAGGAAACTCTGGATCTCGGTACAGAATATGGCTTATAAAATGGAAATATTCAAACTCAGCTCAAATCTGTCACAGCACCACAACTCAACCCCTCAACACATTAGCGATATTTTAACGGTTATTTTAACAATATACATTATTTGTATAAAACAGAGCCGACAAATCATCCACCCAGACTATTTTCTTCTGAAGTCCAGTCCATAACACCAACATGTAGCTCTTGGTAGCTCTAAAAAAGTCACGTGAGGTCCATAAAGTTAGTTTTATGGTTTTAGGGGGGTTGACAATGTGCTACATAATTCACATTCTTGAATGTAACTGACTGTTTAACTGCTTCAGCGGGATTGTAAAGGTTGTGGGCAGCATGCGGAGTCTTCTCAAGCTGGACAGTCGTTATATGCCATGACTAGGCTGTCAACAATGATTTTCATAATATTTCTGCTGGATGTGAAAAGATAAGATGTCTTCTTTGTAGTGCTCAAGTAAGTCTCTTCCTTGATGGCCATTCTTTTCAAATAACACGCAATCTAGCCTATTTAAAATGTTGTTTAAATATATAAATGTCAGAGAATGCCGATTTTGTTGGGTTTAAAAAATATTCAATGATAAAAATACATTTGCAAACCATGGTGGATTTTGACTGTCGAATAAAAGCCATGTGTGGCTGCGTGCATAATACGTAAAAGGTTAGAAATTTTTCTATTATGGAATATATTTTATTCTTATATTTTCATGAATACCTGAAGAGAACAATAAAAAAAAATCCCTTTACAACATTTAAAAAGTCTACTTCACACAGATTTTGGAGTTTGGAATAGTAGTAACATTTTATCAGGGTGAAACATCAATACAGGTAGAGAAAGTTCACATGGTAATTTTTTTTGGTTGGTATTCCGTAGTAAATTGTGGGATTAACCTGAAAAATCACACACACACACACACACACACACAGATTTAGCCTCATTATATCTATATATACACATATTGTTCTAACCAATTTGGTGTGTTTGCACATTATAGAATATCTGGACTTTTGAAATGGTTGCATCATTTTAGAGACTGTGTGCATGTGTGTGTGTGTGTGTGTGTTTTAAAGATACTAGGATGGATGTAAGGATGTAACTACAATTTTGTCGTGATAGAAGCGGTTCCCCGATTCATAACTATTAAAGTCCCATTTTACCCCTATAATGTGTTTTGCATATTGATAGGGGTAATCTGGGCGCTGTTCTCATCAATTATTCATTGGGAAGGGATCACTCCGAGGTCAGGAGACGAGAGTGGCACACATGCCTTCCGAGAGAAGCACAAAGTCCGTGGCAAACTAACGAGATGGTAATCCTACGCAGTTCAGGGACGCATTTCCACTCAACACTCAACTTAAAGCCATTTTTGTACTGAAACGACATTGTTGAGAGGGAAAGACTTTGTGGAAGAGTTGTACGAGCAAGCTGAGTAGTCGACGCAACACTGAACAGATTCGATTATCTAGAAAGTTCTGATATTATGAATTTAGTTTCGCTTGATTCATAAATAAAAACAATGTCTTTGAACGTTTATTTGGTTGCTAGTTAGATTGATGTAATGTTACTTCATCACCAGCAGGGCCCGCCTCACACCGGGCTCCTGGTCGGCTTTTTCTCATTCTGCATAGCGGGAAATTATGATGCTGCAGGCTTTTTCTTTATTTATTTTCATTCCATGAAAACAAAATTATGTTTAGGGATTAAAATAAATAAATACAAATATTTAAAAAAACACACAAGCTGAAAAAATTCAGAGCTTTTTCAATGCGGCAGTTATTTTTTTCTTTTGTCGGTTTTTCGTGCCCGACTTTTATACAATATTGTTAAAATAGCAAATTTAATAAACCACGAGGAAGGGTGTGATCGAGACAGAAAGAAAGAGAAAAAAAACAGAATCGCTACATGGTAGAAATATTAAATGTGGAAATATGCAAATATCAAAGCCTAGAATATTTTTTTTATTAAAGACAAAAGAAAACCGACTGTGACAGTGGCATGTTGAAGGATCAGAGTTCATGCCGAGGTCACTCATCAGAAATGATGGCACCAGTCTCAGCTTTTGTTACAATGGCAAACATAAAAATTGAGAGCAGTGACTAAAACTCGGATATACATTTATTGATGTATTTGAAGGCATGCTATTTAAAAAAAAATCTAAAATAAAATCTAAATAAATAAATATACAAATAGCCATACTGCTAGTCATTTATAACATATATTTGCGTGTGTATAGTTCTAAAATTCGAATAGAATTAAAATAAGAGTTCTTGCGGGGAATGTTTAATTAGAGGTCTGTTTGTACTCGGTAGTGCGATAACACGGCCAGGAAAGCACTAATCAAAGTGTGCAGCAGCAGGATTGCCTAATGAAGTTGATAAACGATATTTCGCTTAAGGTTATCTTGGATTTTTCATCTTTAATCGATCGTTATGCGCCCAAAAGGTTCTGTGATGTCTCAAATGAAGCTGTTGGAAGGCTAGTCCTGCAGAGACGCACACGAAATGAAAGTCCGAGAGAGGGAAAAAAGCCAAATGCTTAGAAGTGTACTAATGGATCTATGATGTGAAAGTAACCTGTGCTTACTGGAGGCAAAGACAATGTAGAGACATCGAGAAACAAGATGAGGAGGCACAGTAAGTTTAACTGTCTCTTTACAGGATTTCATCCAAGTAAAGCAATGAATCAGATTTGCGTGATAGCCTTTGCTTTTGGTTTTGACAGCTGTTATGTTAATATAGCCTAAGCTAGTTTATTTGAGTAGTTCTATTTGCTGGCTTAGAAATTTTGAGGCAAATTGAATACCAAATAACTAACTAATAATGCACATATTGGTGATATTCACAAATTGGCTATAAAAGTGTAGGATTTGTTTTCTGCAAGGTTGGCCTGGCAGAAAAGCTTCAAAAATTCCGATGATGTCTGTCATCTATATATACCCTGTAGATCCGAATTTGTGTGAATAGAAAGTCGCAAATTCGTGTCTTGGGGAATATGTAGTTGATATAAACACGACGCCATATAGTGGAATTGTGGAAACACCCTTTTGTCTCCTATTATTCATTCATCTGTCTGTGTGTGTGTGTGTGTTATTAGTATAGACACGCTTTAAAAAAAAAACTAGACATGATGCGAAGGTTTTGAAAATTAGACACCTGATGGCGCTACATCATTTGTCACGGTGATAAATGTCAGCCTTCGAGAACGTGAGGAATGTTTCAACATCTATCATTCCTATTTAAAAATCCTACAGGATCATTCCTGTAGTGGTTTTGGTCATCAATTTGTTTTTAACCCTCTTAGCAATCTAAGACTCTCTCAAAAGTATTTTACCCTGTTCTCAGAGACAGACAACGCAATTTTTCAGATGTCAAGCAAAAATGCTGAATCCATAATACACAGAGGCTCATAACATTTATAAGAACAATTATACAGCCTAGCAGTTTACATAAGAATAATACATACACTCATCGGCATTGTAAAATGCTTCAGGGTATGACAAACTGTGTGACCCATCAATGTCTTATTAAACCTGATTTTACTTTATTTTTCTAGCAACAAGTGTATCCCAGTGAGACCCAGCGTGACCCTATATGAAGACACGCTTTCCACATGCTATTCATCAAATGGACAGTGTGCAGACGACCGAGAAGGAACATGACAAGAAACAGGTAGCCTAATTTTTACATCAGGAAATACTGTCAAATGTCAACTGAATATATCTTTGCTTTTAGATTACATAATGAATGAATAATGGGGAAGTCAGAGCCTTGCAAAGTATTGCATGCATTGTTGCTAAATGTCTATCTTGCTGGAATAAAAATAGACTTCTATCTCTCTTTGATACAAAGAGTAGCTAATTCACGGTGAAAAGTAAAGAGGTGGATTAAGTGAAAAGATACTGGTTTCACATCCCTTATTTGCTATGTCACGTGATTCATTAAATAATTCATGAAGAGGCTGCAGAGCTGGAAGGCAACGCAGGCACTTCGTCAAGACTGGCTTTTCGCCGAGCTAACTTGAGTGAGTTTGGGAAAATTTCTTGGGGCTTTTCCCTCGCAAGAAGTTCTATCCTCATTGCTGTGAACAGTCAGGAGGGAGAATAGGAGCAACCGCACAGCTAAAGCACCACATATTGTGAGTAAGCCTTTAGATCTGATACATGCTATTGCTATACTGTAGTTCTTCAGACCAATACTGAGATGCATATTTCTCCCCCGGAAATTTTTTTTTAAAAATACCACTGCGTCCAAACACTACCCCGTTCTGATGACACCTAAACTAGATTACAAATGCAAATATCTCATATTCCCTCTATCAAATTTGTTTTATGTAACATTTTCTTCTTCAAGTGCCTAGGTTTATTGTTTAAATAACCGAACTAAATTATAAGAATTTGTCAGAGTGTGTATGTGAACTTTCCTTCCGGATTTTACGGCAGGTTTTTGTGTGCTCTAACATATTTCATAAGACTGTACAATTGCAATAGACCACGCCCATATAAATATGTTGCCTACAAACTAGTCCATCTGGATGATTAATGTAACGGAGTGGCCGATATATAAAATATAGTGTTGTAGTCTAGTTGTTCAATCAACTTAATGTCTGGTTGTCCAAATTAAACAGTTCAAATTAATTGGCTCAACAAGATTAAATAGTTTGCAGGTAAATTCCACAAAATAATTCAAGTCAAACGGATTTGGTCTCATTGATCCGACATAAATTTGCTCTTCTGTTCCATTTGCCTAAATTAAGTTGAGACAACACAATTCAAATGCGTGGAAATAGGTGTCATAATAAAATTAAGTTATACCAACGATTTTTTTTTTGAGTGTGGGATAACAGCAATAAAACGGTTAAGGTTGGATTTTTAAGGCCTAGATTGGTTCGTCCGAAGTTAGGCCGTCTATGACGAATCCACTGCTACAATGACGTCATGAGCAAAGTAATGGAACACTAGAGATCAACTTGAGAGATCAAAGGCCTTCGGACCTTTGGGGAATTGATTGCAGAACCATCCCAAGACAGCGGCACTCTCTCATCTTCAACATCACTAATTACAATATCATGCACGAATAATTTGAAACAGATGTTCCCTTTACAAGCGTCTACAACCATTGTATGGTAGAGATGTTAGCTGACATATTGGCAGCTTAAACCTTTTTTTTTTTTTTTTTTTAGATATTTGTGCATGTTTTCAGAACTCGTTATCCTTCTGCAGAGAGAACGTATAGTTTCAGCTTTATGCAGCATCTATATTAACATAGGCATTTGTATAGGCTACTGTAATTTAGCTGCTAAAAACGTACATGTGCATTTAATGGATTATATCTGGCTCCGCACTATCAGCTTATTTAATTGAAAATAGCACCGATCTCTTCATTGGTTTGTGTTGTTTGTGGTAAACGCTCTTGATATTGGTATGTACACCACGTCAATACTGCTTCAGAGCAACATCCTGATCTTGCTTAATTTTTGTTTGTTTCGCAGTTCAATTTATATCGATTGCTAACTCCGAAAGACATCCTTCTTTGCCTCCATCAGCTTTTACATTCAAGACGTCTGTAATCCTCTCAGAAGAGGAACATTTCGTTTCAGGAGCTTGATACGCTTTAGACAGAATATGGATAATATATCGCAGTTTTTCTTTGGTTATGACGTGTTCTTTTCTAAAAGAAAACGGTGTCATATTAGTTTTGGGTCATTATCTTTTGCTGAGTTCACCCATATATTTGATACACTCGATCCTTTTATCATAGGTAAGAATTTATTGCATTTCTATCGTCATTTCATGGAGAGGAACATATATATTTATTTATGTATTTATTTATTTATGTTACACATATAAATAAGACATATAACACAACAGGACTTCGGAGTGAAGCTGAAAACGTTATTGTTTTCGACAAGGAGTTTTTAAAATGTCGATTAGAGTGAATTAGCACTTAGGTAAAATTTTTAATACCAAATATTTCTTTGATTTGTGCCAGAAATCAAGTTTCTGAAGAATAAGCTCACAGTTTGTGAATGGTGGAGGATCTGTCTGGGTGATTAATCGCCCTGGTACTTTGGCTAAGGTTCAAGACGAGTTCACTGGGCTTTGTGCGTTGTTCTAAACCACTGCGCACTCCATTCCCATTGTTTTTATCAACTATAGCCTCTCTCTTCGTTATTTAGTTATGTTTTTATCATCCCAGTCACGATTAAAAATACTGTACACGCATTTTGTCATTTTAAAGAGCACCATCTTCTTATTTCAAATGCTTCAGTTTTTATTTTCCATAATGCCATCAGAACCGTTTATATGGTTTAAGTGGTTTTAAATAGAGGTCTAGCTGTAGTTACATTGGGGATAATTAATTCAAGAGCATTATTATTTTGCTCTGATTCATGATTAACGATTTTTCCAAACATCGTTTTTCTGGTTGAATTACCTTCCTTTTTCTCATAGAAAAAGACAGCCGATGTTACTCCAACGATACAGATGTCTCAGAGAAACTTATATAGGTCTGATAAAATTAGGATATGCACATGGTTCTTTTATTTTTGATAAGTTGTCCAATACAAATTGTTGATAAAATAATTAATTGTTAGGCTATTTCTTTTCTCAAATCTGTAGAAATATTTCGACTCCCTGAGTTGACCTCAGTAAAACTAAAAAGCAATAAAAAGGAAATTATTTTCTTAAATATTTTAAAAGACATTTTTTTGCAGTCGTTTGTGTATTCATTTAGCCAATTGCAATTTATTCTGAGTTTACATTACATAACGCGCATTTTGAAACATTATGCCGCTTATATCATTTGGAGATGGGGGGAGGGAGGGGGAGACTATTTTTACATTGTTGCCTTTGTTTTTGTCAGCAGCACAGTGAGATATTCTGGTTTCTGGCAGTGTATACTCCGCAAAATACACTATTCATATCTGTTTTTTCCCCATTTAGTTGCGATGATGGATTCGTGTTCCCTGACTCACACCGTGTTGCTCTGACCCCGCAGGTCATTTTCCAGCGGGCCCCCGGAATCACACTGTCACATGACACGAGGGGCCAGAGTTTTTCTAGACCCCCAGAAAGGACCAACATAACTGATGAAAGCCATGCAGAAAAATGCAGATAACGAACAACAATAACGTCTATCTCACAACGTCGCGGAATTATTTGCAACAATGTTGTTATGTATTTGAACGTAATGAAAATTCGTCTCAAACATATTGGGTCAGCGACCGCTAAGGACCGACTTGCACAGTGAGATGGAATACAGAATGAGATAAAAAGAAAAGAAAAAACGAAAGAGACAAAATAGATATTGTAGTTACAGCAACCTCAGTTTTCTTCCCTGCAACTACTGGAGATAACTTTAGGAATCAACAAGTTCTAAATGTATTACCAACCCATATTTTTGGGATGCCAGAATTCAAGCAAAGAGGAACGCGGCATCATTTGGTGGTAAGTAAATAAGCCCACAGTTACAAAATGTAGGCTAAATTAAGTTAGGCCTATTATTTAGGCCTACCAGAAACATAAACAACAATTTTAGCATAGCTAAATGCGAACTATAGACTATTTCACAGGCAATATGTGTTCGCTGTTATTCAAATTTGTTAATGCGTGTTTTATCCAAATGTACTAATTGGTACAAATCCAATTCATATGATTTCTATCCTCTTCAACAGCTCAGGAACGACAAGAACCCCACGCTGGGATTCAGTCTCTCAAAAAGAGCACTCACTGCTATACAAGCGACCCGCTGTAGAGCGCGAGGTTCAGATTCAACCCGAATTTCTGTATGGAAATGCCCAGTTTACTCAAACCTATACTAGAGGAAAATAATCATCTGGATTCAGAACTGGAGGATGAGGCGGAAAAAATATTGTAGGTTGAAAAGCTTGTGTTTCTCATTGTCCGTCTCCGATCAACAGCCCATTACCACCGCCTCCAGAGAAATGCGGAAGATTTATTTATTCATGGCATCCACAGCGCCTCGGGCAAAAGGTCCTTCCACAAATATGGCTGGGTCTTATCCTATCCATATACATTAGCATTTTCTGGACAACCACAAAACTATTCCGCCACGTTCCCCAGATCGTATAATAAAGCCCTCCTTCATATGATTAAATACCAGTTTCATGTAATATGTCCTAAATTAATTTTTAATGGTAAATAAGTAGTATAGCAATGTCCCTGATTGATTTAATGAGGTCATTGGGGTTAATAATTCAATTGAATGTGTGAAAATAAAAAGCGCTATATGAATTTGCGTGTTATTTATAAATTCCTCTGTTTGTCAACTATACTAACAGTTTAGTTTTTGGGCTTCACTGACATCGAAATAGCCAATAGCATTAAGTTTTGCTTTTAGGAAACAATCCTATAAACCAAGAGCACGTTTTACAATCCCCTTCTGCTTGGGATTAACATTTTCTAGCGTTATAAAAACCTTACTTTAATGGGAGGTTATATAAGCGTCATTTTAAAAAGTAGAGTGGCTCACTATCGAGAGAGAGAGAGAGAGATAAAGCCAATATCTGTAAGCTATATATGTATAGAAGTTCATTCAATCCAGTTAAATAGGAACTTAGATTTAAAAATAGCGCAAAAAACTCCCTAGCGAAGAGAGAGAGAGAGAGAGAGAGAGAGAGAGAGAGAAAACAAAGTTTTAAGTCAATGGTGTATGAATTTTAGGGCCAGTTTATTTACAGCTCGCAACACAACTTCAGTTGTCATCTAATTATGCCGTTATAACAATGGTTGTACTCGCTTTAATTCCCATTAGATCTACATTTCCAGTTTATCAGATTGATGGGGGCATTCGATTGATGTGTTTGTCATGTAAATACGAATCGTTTGATGGACACCTGCAACGCCCAGAGTGCTGCAGCAGGTCGCACACAATTGGTGCAAAATTAGTCACATGATCTGTCACTTAACTGATATGAGCTCGGACAGAACTTTGTGTGGTTTGACATACTGCTCAGAGGTTGTAGGGGCATTGGGACCACACATCAGCGTATATTGACCCTGCTTAATCAATTTTGCTTGGTCAGTCAACAATGAATTCCTTCTTAGATTATACGATTTATAACCGAGGTGCAAACACGTACAGTTCGAAGGTTGCGTGTTTTTCTATGGAGCAAGAATATTTACCAACTGCTTGTGCAAGCGGTACAAATAGTTACATTCCCGAGGGACAGCCGGTCGGAGGAAACACCTTTGCACCGGCGCCGCACGAAACTCACGGCTCAACTTATCCAGAACTTCAGGCGCAGCCATACCACATCAATATGGATATGGGGAAAACTGGACATAGCAATTTCTGCAAGCAAACCCGACCTCCTCTCTCGGACTATGGACATCAGCACGTTCTCCCTCAAGCTGATGACCACATGCGCCTTCAGTCCCCTGCGTTTTCTGTCGTGAATATGGGATCCAACATTGGAGCTTACAGTGAATCTAACTGCAGGCCTGGCTCGTTCTCTGCAAGCCATTATCAGTCGTTTCCCTTTGGAGAACACGAACCACACGGGTTTGGCTCGTTCAGCAAGTACCAGATCTCCCCTGACAGTGACAGCGACTCAAAAACGAACAGTAAACAATCCCCAACGTTTGACTGGATGAAAGTCAAGAGGAACCCTCCTAAAACAGGTGAGTTGGAGTTATTACAGCGGCAGCTGTAAATATTGATGTCATGTGACAATGTTGTTTCTAATCTAATCTGTCTTTTTCATTCATCGTTTTGTTTAAAGTCGCCGAATACGGGAACCACGGCCAGCAGAACATAATACGCACCAACTTTACCACTAAGCAGCTCACCGAACTCGAGAAGGAGTTTCACTTCAACAAGTACCTGACCAGGGCGCGCAGGGTGGAGGTGGCCGCCACCCTCGAACTGAACGAAACGCAGGTTAAAATTTGGTTTCAGAATCGCAGGATGAAACAAAAGAAGCGTGAGAAGGAAGGAACAGTTCCAGTTACGAAACTTTGCTCTTCAGGTCAAAACGCAGACAAGTCAAACGGCTCATCCCCGAGCGCTTCGCCTGCCTCAGACACTGCTTTTTGATGCTGACGTGTCTTCGTGGCAAACGAACTTAAGTTTCATCACTGTGCTGTGGAGAACTACCTAACTTATTCTGCTGACATTGTGCTAGTGTGTGCAAGTGTGTTTATATATTCATGGTTCAAAATGCATTAACAGGGTATATGCTTAATATTCAAAAGCAAACTTTTAAATGTTCTTTTTTCTTATGTTTCTCTCTTATTTTGCACTACAGATGCATTCCTCTGTTGACAGAGAAAAAGACTGTTGATATGACTGACATGTTTATATATTTAGAAAACAACCTGGCCGGTGACATTGTGATTAAATAAATATTTAATATTTTTTAAATGTGTTTGATTTATAATTCCAACCGATTTCAATCAATTTATTGATTTTCTTTTAATTAAAAGACTCTTCATGATGTTAGTAAGATTGTGTCTTTTGTCTGAGGATGTTGCAATACAATGGACCTAATTTAAATACGTGTTGCTCGAGCCTGTATAGTTTGACAAGAGGAATGTTGCATTACACGCTGGGTGGCTTCCTTTGACCTTTTTCACCTTTTTTTGCCTTCAAGCTCTCTAAACATGTATACACTCCCTGGTGCTCAGAATAACACTCACTGTCTAAATTTGAGATTTCAATCCTACTTGGCGCAGCACGACAATACGGCAGGTAAAGAAAGTTTTTAACTTAGCCATGTAAGTTGCGTTCTTAACTTCAAGTCATTATGACAATTCATAAGGCCCTAAGTAAGGATTAGGCCTTGGAGGTAGCTTTTTTTAAAAACACGCATTGGATAAAAGCATCTCGAGGCAAAACAATGACTTGAGCAAGTCGCTTTCAATTAAAACCGTTCAATAATGTATTTTAATGTGGGATTTATAGGCTTAAACCTATGACACTGTGGGCATATGTAAGGTACTGGGGAATAATTTAAAAAAGACCTTTGTTTGCACAAACATTTTACTGCAAATCTGTTTCTTTAATTCACTTTATGTTTATTTTTGGAATATCAGATTCTGAATGTAAGCAAAGAGGTGGGTGAGCTATTAGAGAGAGAGAGAGAGAAATGTTTAACCCTAGATGTTATCTTCATTAGCCTCAATTCTTCTAGAAAGTTTGCAAACCAACTTGACAACCCTATTTCATTCCTCTGATCATCTGATGGACTGCTCCAATATTTACTCAGGGTGTTGGGTTTGCACAGTATTTGCCCCAGCAGCCACGCACTGTCAGCACCCTCTCCACTGACCAGGTTCACTTGGAGTTCAGGCCTAAATTAATTCACAAAAGCCACGGGCCTGTCCAGCAGGGGATGAGAAGGGTATCTTCCCAAAGGTCAATCAGAGCGTTATCTCTCTCCAAAACAAATGATCCACTATAAACTGAAAATCGAATTCAATCTCTAATATAAATAGACAATAAAACACATTTAAAGTAAATGAATACAACAAAAAACGCTATTGAGAGTTTTTCACTGAGCAAAGTCACATCAGTTCAAAGGTCAAAGCATAACAAAATGGTGAAGTTAAATTTGTTCCAAATCAGGCCATCTAAGTCAAATGACAAAAATCTGGTAAGCGCATGATGGGGATTCATTCATTTCAATTAATCTAAAAAAGTGCATAAATATGCCATAATATAACAAACATCACTCTTGAAACGAACATGTGGAGAAAAAAAATTGGTCGGTCAGCCAGAAGGAAGAAAACAGCAACAATGCAACGTGTTAACTTAAAGTTATTAAGTATGTAGTGTTTGTTGCTTGCCCTTTTGGGTTGTGTGGCTCTGGGCTCCTACTGTGTCTCCCATCTGTGGGCATCAGTGGAAGAGCTACAGTGCTGCAGAGACAGATGTTCAGTCAGCCCGGAGGAGGAGGAGGAGGAGGAGGAGGAGGCTGTTTTTCACCAGGTTGTCAGCATGCAGAAAAGGCTCACACTGCAGAATGTGGGGCAAGAGGAGCAGTCTACAGATACTGGAGAATTAGAGGGAGATAAAAGTAGCATTCTCAAACAACAATAATACGAAGGGGAGAAATAGGCCATGCTTGAAAAGACAGAGAGAGAGAGAAAATAGATGTGCATGTGGGAAAGAAGCAGTCAGCAGTAGTCATCAAAAAGTCAGTCATTCTGTGAAAAGAGGAGTAGTCGTTTTTAAGATAACATCAGGTAAGACTGGCAAATAATTCAAAGAAAGACACACTCTACATACTGATAAATGATGCCACAGTATTGCATATCACTTTGCTGGCAAAAAATGGGGATGTTTAAACCTCCCCACAAAGAATATATTCATATTCATATTTTTTAAAGACATTAATATTTTTTTATATGACAAGGATGCATTCAATTCCTTAAAAGTAACAGTACAGGCATTTATAATATTACAAAAGATTTCATTTTAAATAAATGCTGTTTTTTAATCTTTCATCAAAATGAAAAAGATGAATCAGTAAAAAAATGAATCAGTTTCCACAAAACTATTGTTTCTAGAGCATCAAATCAGAATATTAAATGGTTTCTGAAGGATCATGTGATGCTGAAGACTGGAGTAATGGCAATTGACATCACATAATTATTTTTTAATTTAAAATATATTACAATTGAAAACAGTTACCTCCAGTACTTAATAAAATTCAATGGGTAATGCAACAAAAAACTAAAACATTAAAAATTCAGAGACAAAAATCATACTGACAGGTACACCGCCTTTGCTGTCAGGTCACTTTTAAGGTGATGTTTAGGGCAGATCTGAAGCTTGCAGTGGATATACTCTCCCTGCTGGGTGTGCTTGTCAGAGGGTCTTTTACAAATCAAATGCCTGGCTTGACTTCCTGAGTCTTGTTCAAGTCCCTCTGAAGCATGTCACTCTGCTGGGGTGCGTGACCTCAAAGAGATAAAAAGAATACTGTATACACTATTCATGGGCTTGAAACGGGGTTCAGGGGGTCATTTTATGTCTTCTTGTCTTTCACAGACATAGAGTCAACAGCTTCGACAGTGGCCACATGCAGATAGCCTCCTCCTCTCGGTAAAAACAGGAAGAACAGGAAGCCTTCCTCTTGCGCTCTCCACACAGACCCATATGCCCATCCCCCTCTCGCTCAATTGTATCCATGTCCTCACGAGACGATTTAATCAGTCCACCGCCTTATTAGTTGAGTAACTGAGAGGGACAAGCTTCCAAGACCCTGTAAGCACACAGGCTGGCCTCTTGCCTATACGCAACCAACAAATATAGGTTTGGGCAGTGTAAAAACAAACGTGCAAGATTTTTTTTATAGTATAACACTGGTTTGATTCGAGAAATTAGAGGTTGAGAAAAGAGAAGTTATTGCACCTGCATAAGGAATGAAAGGACGATTTGGAAAGTTGCCAGTGATTCTCAAAACCAACACTGTGGGGTTTTTGTCATAATTGAATTGACAAATTTCCTGCATGTGGTTTTGTTTGTAGAGATCTTAGAGCTTGGCAAAGTGTAACGGGGCTCTGTCACTCATATGATTTAGAGAGGAAAGTAGTGTGCGCCAGAGGGAGACAAATGAAAGTGGACAGTTCATTTTATCAGTGACAGATCGTTGATCTCATGGACTGCCTCCCTGGTCTCTCTTAGAAAGCGGTGAAGGTTGAATATTAGTGGATACTGATACAACCAACCGTCCCCTTCTGAATCCCAAAGGCTTTATATTCCAACCAGCAGAATATGATCTACAGCACTAGACACTGAAGCTACAAAACCAAAGTAGTTTCAGATTTCATTAATAAAATTAACATCATATTAGTTTAGAATTTATAGGTTTTATGTCCACAATTCAATCTTATTGAAACCTTTATATTCAACAGGACAAATGACATAAATACAAGCTAAATCGGTTAAACAACTGCAAAACATTTTGTTTATAGCTTCATGATGAAAATATTGACAGATGACAGTTAAAGGGATAGTTCACCGAAAACGCTTTTTTTGTACCTTTAAGTGTATGCACATTAAAATATGTTTTTTCTGTTTCTGAGACGTTATTTTAAATAGTTTCAGAACTACTAATTTCAATAGTAAGCGTTCAAATAGTCTTGAATGATTTAACCATTTGTGTTTGAGATAACAGAGAACTAAAGGCATTCTACTAAAGAGGTATAATCAAATATAATCCTCTAAGTTCATTATGATTGAAATGTGGCTGTTGACATAAACTGATACCTGGGTAATCCCAAACTATCATATTTTCCACACACTACACATATTTACCACACAGGTCTTTGCACACACCCACACAAACATCTTCTAAGTGCTGCCGGCCAGTGCCTGAAGTGTCTTGTGAATGTGCGGGGAGGTTAATTAGCAACAAGGAGCTGAATTGAGTTCAAAGGGTCAAATCAGCGACAGAGATGAGCCGGAGGCTTTGAACGGGCGTAAATGTTTTCAAACCATTTAACAAGAAACGCATTATAAACCGGTTGATAGTAATTGAATCTCATGATGGAAAAGATGACAAACTCTGAAACTGTTCCAGTGCCTTCATATTGACCCCTGGTCTCTCGAGGGGTGTGTGACCATGTTGGAGTGTGATTTCTGTCAGGTCGGGGCGGTTGGGGGCTCTCAGATGACAGAGTTGTGCCCCTCCCCCAAGTGAAACACAAATGAAAAGGAATGCAGAGATAAAAAAGCCTGTGTTCCCAGATAAGGGGACAGAAGAAAGGAGTAGGCGAATGCTAAAAGAGCTCTCTTGGGGAGATGAGAGGCGCTGATGTCAGTGTTGGTGGTAGGAGATCATAGCAGGTTCCTCTCATCAGCCCAGGCCTGTGTTTGATACTGGGGCTTTGTCGCTCTTTCAGCTATGCATTGTTGGGAGGTGTAATCCCGGGCGGATTACAAAGGCAAGATCCTTTCATATGGCTGTGCCCAGCAGGCAGGGGGCAGTGCTCATGCTGGAGTGGAGGGCCACGCTCATTCCTCTATCTACCTTCACAAGGGCCCGTAGCTGCAGGGACAGTGACGAAGGGGTCATTCGGTCATGTCCTCTCCTTGGAATTCTGCTCCCCCTTCTCCATTCAGATGTCTTTCTTTCATGATCTACCGACACCCTGTACCTGTGCACAACACCTAACAAATGTCACTAAATACTTAACATGAGCTCTGACATTTAGCTTGAATGAAATCTTCCACAATATTTTTTTCTTCTAGGGATTATCAGCAGATGCTATACAGTAGATTATGCTTTGAACAACTGTGCTGAGATAAACCAATATTAGGCACATAACTCGCCTTAAATTGTGTGGCTTGTTTGTATTTGTTAGTAAAATTGCACTCTTCTAAATAGCTGGACAACTTCATATTTTCACCCGGAGCATGAGAAAATGTGTGAGAAAATCTCATATTGAGGGATGAAGTTTCGAGCTAAATGGGGACTAGAAAATCATGCAAGTGGGCTCTTTTAAACTGGGTAGTAGGCGACCACCAAGCAACCACACAGCAACACTCTGGAAACAACCCACAACACCCTACTCACTGTAGCAAAGACTACTGCATATAGGTCATTTCAGAAAATGTCAAAAAAAAACTAGTAGGCTTTTATATTTGTCTGTAAGGTATAAGGCTTATGCATTAAAAAAAAATGTTCATTTGAAAATACACCATAGTAGTTTCCTAAACAAAGCAAAAGTTTGTCAATATGCACTGAAAATATTTACCACAAAGTCATCCTGTGCAATGATGATTTTGATCTAACATTTAATATATTTTTGATTATTGTTATTTTTTAAAAATCTCTGTATATATACACTGTATATTGAGACAAATACAGTGCAGCCTTAAAAACTCAGAGTAAACTAAAACTGCAACCAAATACACTTTTATTTAGCAAGCAAAACAACACATTTAAAAACACATTTATATTGGAGCTTCAAAATATTCATTACTGCACTAAAGACATTTTTTTTTACAATTATACAATAATATTATATACAAATTCTTCTCAAACAGGTTCTTTTTAAAAAGGTTATGACATGCCAAAGTGATAAAATTAGCCTTTTGCCCCGGGTGGCTTTTACTCCACGTGTGGTGAAAAAAGGCCCCTGTAACTTACATTATTTTTACATCTTTACTTCTTTTAACATCTCTTATTGCACATATTATGCTGGTCCATCGATATATATATATATATATATATATATAGTACCCAAGCATAATCAAAATAAATGGGACTTGCTCTGATTAAATTCTGTTATTAATGTAATAACTTTGAAAACAGAACACTGAGATTGTGCCGCCGGCCCTAATGCGATGTAGTCTTTGGTATTTCACATGCATTAAGTGCCAGCTCAGTATAAAACTGCTGATTCAGAATTTTTGCAAACAATTGTGAAAGGCAAGCAAAAGCTTTCATGCTATGATGCAAATGAATCAGAGAGACTCCACTGCATGAACAGAAGTCATTCCACTGAGCAAATGTTGGGAAGACCAGGAAGGATTAATACAATTAGTTTAACCAATAATAATAAAAACAGCGGTAAGTCATGGTCACCACATGGCCTGTCTCTGCAAATCATGTGTAAAAATTTCTCAAAAAAAAGAAGAAGAAAAGGATTCCTTGATTATAATTATTATTATGATGTCATAGGTTCGATTCCCAGCGAAAGCAAGAATTAGAAAGTCAATGTGTTCCTTAAAAAAATGCAATGTAAGTTGCTTTGGATAAAAGCTTCATTCAAATTCATTAAAAAGTATGCATGTAAAAGTAAAAACGTTAAACGGGCTGTAGGTAGTGATGGTGGGTGGCTTAGGCTAATTATTCCCAACAATAATAATAATAATAAACATGAATTAAGAAATGCAAGGACATTTAATTATCACAATACATTAATGGTAAATTTAAAATCGGTATCACAGAACACATCGGAAGCGAGGTTGATTCGAGACAACTGCAAACCTTGACTAATTTATGCAATTCAGGGTGAGTAATGGATTTCGAAGCTTTAATCACACAAATATAAACACTTCCGGTCTCCCTGAGGCGGTTGTGCAACGATGGCCTCAACATTGTGGAGTCGTAAACGTTGCATAAAATAATACTAGACCCACGTGGCTCGACTTACACAGCGATATGGAAGCTTGATTTAATCAAACAAACTGACCAGAGGCTTATACCTTTTTCAATGTGGAGAAAACATGGCCACTTACACATTAGACCGCTGTTGCTAAAGTCACAATCGATGGTCTTGATATGAGATAGTGGTTGAGGCAAACATGAGATTTAAAAAAGAGGTGCAGTGGTTTTGCTCGCGACCCGTTGCTGTCAAATCGCAGCTAACGAAAACACTTCAAGTGATGCCAACAAATTCAAACATTGGATAGCCTAAAGATTAATACGTGGCGCAAAGGCAATTTCACTTGTAAAATTGTGAAATTAATTTGAGACTGATGTCACAAAGTTGTCGGCCTACATCTTTTTAGGCAGTGTTTCATTTTCACAATGTGCTTTGCACTTCCTCTTCATCCTTCCTCCGCGAGCCGCTTCGTGTGTGTTTGTGTGTGGATATAACTCTCTGTCGAATCTTTAAAATATTACTTTAAAAATATTATTTCACACTGCGAACTCATTATGTGAGATGACAAGTGACCAACAAATTCTCTCAGATTGTGTCTGATTTTTAATCGTTAACAACCTATTTTAATAGCTTTTATTTCTGTTTGGAGACTCACTCAGAGAGTAAGAGATGGGGACGGTGGTTGATGACATCAGACAACTATTAAGAGGTATTATCCATTGCTTCATTGTTAATTGACTATGAATTAGATTTCTGTGCTTATTTAATATGTATAAATATATGTAGGCTACCTATTTCTTTGTTATATGATTTTATCTGTTTGTTTGTATGAAAAGTAAATTATAGTACAGTATTTGCTAGCCTAAATGTCAATTTTTGACTTTAACGAAATGCTTCTTGTATATCGTCCTATTATTATTATTATTTTTTAAATACCTGGGCTACATGAACGTTTAGGCTACATCTTAAAGTTCAATTCATTATAAACATGTCAATTATAGAAGTTGTGTTTGTGTTATTAAACACTGACTATGGACATTTTATGATTTCTCTTGTTTGATGTTTTCTTGTAATTATTCAGCTTTGCTGTGTTTAGTCTAGAGGAAAAAGAATTGTGCAAAATGTTACTTCATGATTAAGGCCATCATAAGATTGCTATCGCCCTTCTGACAGGATGACTATTGTCATTTTACACAATCTGGCATCTCTGACATTTGCATGAATAGTACAATCCATTTATGATTATTTGCATCTTTCAAAACATGTATGCTCTCCTGAATGGAGATAAAAATCACATTTTTTCTCTTTCCACATGCTTAAATTCAACAAAAGATTTCAATGTCATTATATTTTTCCTCATGTTGGTGTCTTGTAAACAGACTCTAACATAGCATGAGTTGGTTACTGAGGTTATTTATTTTTCTTCTCTCTCTCTCTCTCTCTCTCTCTCTCTCTCTCTTTCCAGACTGTGAGCTGTTTGTTTTTGACATACTCCAGGATGAGAATCTCAGTAATGTTGCTCGAGAGTCCAGGGAAATTCTTCTACGAAATTTTCTTGTCATCCAGAAGAGGTGAGGGATGTCACACTATGTTTTATTCATGTGCAAGTATTGGAGCTGACATATACTCGCTCCTCCTTGTTTGTAATGCACAATGAATACAGCAAAAAGTAAACTTATAGTAGCAAATTATTTGCCCTTTGAAAATCTGCGCTCCCAGTCAAGCTACAAATGAAACACAACAGTTAAACAGACAGGAAGCAAATTGCTCAGTTTTTCTATTGTTGTCTTTTTAGAAGCAAGGAGTACAATTACAGCGCCGGAGTGGTTTTGTGGTTTTGTGTACTGAAACGAGGTGTTTGCAAGGAGAACAAGCATACTTGGTTTTCTTTTCTTCAGCATTGGGGCTACATGAATGCTTTGCTGTCAATGCATCGTTTGCAAACGCTGCAATGCACCGTTTTCTACACATGCATGTGTTTAAACAGATACTCAACCTGCCATCAAACGCCTCTTCGATTCTTTTTGAATTTGTAGTACTGCTTTCATTGTAGAGCTGAAATGTTTATCTACACTAAAAAAGATAGTGGAACAAAACAAACATTATATGCACTTCATTATAAGCATTATACAGTAATCCATTTTTGGAGCATTGCAAAGTCCATTTGTTTAGAAGGTTATTTTGTCCTTTTTAAAACAATCTTCTCTGAAAGCATTTCTAAATCTTCTCTTTTCAGACACCCACAAGAATTTCCCCACAGAAGTAAGTGAACAGCTGTTTCATAATTCTAATTAATTGCTCACCGAGATTTCCGCTCATATTCAGTCTTTCCCAGAACAATGGTTCTTTAGAAAACAAGTCGGTTTGAAAAAAAATGATTAGTTCCCCTCCCACAGCATTTTCATTTCATGTATATCTGTTGAATTCACTCAACAGAGTTTCTACTTATGTGAAGCTTTTGTTTTTATTTGTTCTCCTAGTTGAATCCAATCCTGAGGATAGTTCAGATGACAACCGCAGCTCCAGTCTGGGACGCTCTGCCCCCTCAGATGATATGTCAGTGGCCTCTGACTACCAGGAGGAAGGCGCGTCTGAGCGTGAGTTCAAGCCTCTCTGTGTGAATATGAGTGTGTTTACTCGTATGTCTAATGCATGTAAGCTATGATAAGTCAAGACAGGAAACTTGTCCAGAGCATCTTTAGAACATTTCTTGTTGTGGGGGTTTCACTGGTAATGATGAAATACCCCAGTGGAGGTGTTTGGTAACAGATCACCCTCTAGTGGATTCCCACAACTCTGCTGCTGGCATTGAGGAGTGTGTGGAAGGGGAATGGGAGGGTGGTCTTTTACCTCCATAGAAAAGGGATGAAGAGCTCCCTCTAGTGACAGGCTCGGCGGTGTGTTTGGGCATGTGTGCTGACTCTGAGGCATTGGGGTTAAACTGTGGCATGTTTGCCTGTGTTTAACAATGGTGTCTAAATGTTAGCTTTCTTGTGGTTCTGACGCAAAGTAAATTTACTCTTGTGTATAGCCTACTAGAATTTGAAAAACCTCAACTGGAATGAAAGAAGTTTAAAAACAGGATGTACTACAGATTGAAAATGGCTCGGCAAAATCTGTGTTTGTGAGTGCAGATTGTTTTTTTCTTACCAATATGGGCAGTTTTCTGTTGCTTCAGGCTAGAAATGTGACTGATCATCTCTGGATCCTATGTAACCAGCTGGTCTTGAAACTCAAAACTGTACCTGAGGGCCGTTTAATCCATTTTCTCTCCTTTTTCACTCATCATGCAACTGACAATTTTCCGAGTGGCATCAAAAGCAAAAAAGAAAGAAAGAAAACAGACATTCAATTCCATATCATTGATCTCTAATGACTGGCTCTGAGATACTGAGTACTAAAATCCGCTAAAAGACAAAGACAGTCCAGATTCTCTTGCTCTTTCGCCAGATTTGACTTCATAGAAATATTTTATTCTTTTAACAGTTTTCCAGATTGAACAGAAAAAATGTCAGGCTAAACAATTGGCAATTGTGAAAACCATAAATTATTGTTTTTATCTCCAATACCTCTTCTTGTTCACTGACATGAAACTTCTCACCACACTGGTAAAGAATGAATACTCCATTGTCCCATTTATTTTATATGTTGTTTGTAATTTAGCAACAAAAGGGGGTCAAACCTGGATGTGCTCCTTTGATTCGATTCTTTGCTGGAAAAGGCATATAAGTCAGAGAGGAGTAACTCTAAGAAATTTCGCATCATGTCGCTCTTTCAATAAATATAATGACCAGCAAGGGCAAGTGCAGTTCAGGGTTCATGTTTAGTTCACCAGTTGGGAATCTCACATCAAACCCTACGATAGGACATTTGGAATTTGAGCGGGAGAGCATTTACGAGGTATGAAATTAGAGAGAGTAATATAATCATGAAGATTAAGCTTCAAATGCGCACCTTTTTCAGATTTAGTTTTCTCATTTGCCTTTGATTCGATAAAGACTCTCTGCAGTGAGCCCTTCTGATTTTCTTTTCTTCTCTTTTTTTGCTTAGCTCAAGTGAATGAAAAACAAAATGCGAGTGTGCTGTGAATGAGCTGGTGTCCTTGCATGCTGATATTTTCAAATTTACTCTATTGCAGCGGAGGGTAAATATAGTTCAGGCATTCAATTTCTGCACCGTTACTCGTTCCGTGATGTCACATGCTCGCCTGTGTGAGGAAGGGAAATTGACTGTGTCTGCTTGTGCTCTAACCTGACTGGAAGACGAGGCAGCAGTTGACTCGTCGGTGGGAGGAGTCAGTGTTATTTCATTTAGCCAGCTCTGCGTCCCTGTCTCCAGAGGGAGGTTTGACAGTAGATTTGTTATAGCTGACAGGAACAGATGGGCGCTCTATTGTCAGGGCCCCTGTCTGTATGGTAATGTGAACTGAGTTTCACCCGTAGACCGCATGGTTGACCCCACCGTGCCTGCAGCCTCGTCTGGATGACAGCAGCCCTGCAGCCGAGGATGGGAAGCCCAGGGCAGGAGGAGCCTCACAGTGGGGTGGATGTTTTGCCAGGTCAAGTTTAGGAAATGCAAAAGTAGAAAAATCATTCTTATCCCTTTGAACCGCCTGAGTCAGAGATATTTGCCCGGGATTATCCCTAATATTCATATTCAATTTAAAAAAAAAGGCAATTTTATGTTGCATAAGACGTCAGGTCAACCAATCCTTTCCGTAATAACAAATACAGCAGAAAAAGGTGAATGGTTTGTCAGCCTGACAGGAGTTTGTGTGTTTAAGAGGCTAATTTCAATGCATGTCCTATCAAAAGCTGCACATGCTCTGGGCTCTTTGTGTGCACTGACTTGATTTATGTCCAGAAACAAAAGCCCCTCTCGTTCCTGTTATCTTACCCCACCACGGCTCTACAGGCAAAGCTGGAGAAGCCAATCAGAGGGAGGCCAAGGTTTTAGAGTTAAGTTCTTTCTTTATCGCAAATTAGATCATCAAGATGTAAATTTGATTTTTTTCAAGATCTTAGAGCCTCTTAATTAATGGTTACATTGGTTAGGAAATTGATTGCTGTAATGAATCTCTGGAGAGTCCAGAAAGCGCTTGCATCAATGAAAAAGACATTTTAGTCTGGCAATTAAGCGATCCCTCGAAAACTAAAGCGACCAGCCTAACATGCAAATCGTCTTCGCCACCGTCACGGTTGCTGTCAAGAATTTCAGCAGGGCTGAATCTTGCCGTATTTATCCTAATGCAATGGCATGTGGCTAGCAAAGGTGAAGTCATCACAAGCAGCCCACATGACCTCCGTGTTTAAGTCATTGTCAGCTGGTCCTCATCCACGTAGCCTCTTAACTCCACACGTTTGCTCACACTTTGAGTGTTTCTTCCTCCCTACAGTAAACTTTTGACCCCTGGGTCTTGCTCTGGTCATTTCATGACCTGTCTGAACTCTGTCTAGAGCGACTTAGTCTACATTATTGACCTCAGTTGCCATAGCCACAGCACAGTTCAAATAAAGTTTCACTGACTGGGACAGGATTATCCAAATCTTTGAATTGCATTTTTTGTAAACCATTTTGAGCATCTTCCATTCTAGTAATCATCCATTAATTATCCTCCAACCATGATTAATATTCCAAAGCAGTTATAGAAAGAGTGAAGTATGAGACATTGGCAAGCTTCATAGGGCACGTTAAATGACTTCAGCAAAGATGACACCATCTTTCCTCTTCACTGTCGTTTTTCCCACCCTCTGTTTCCCTTTGCATTAATTAATTGAAATAGACACATATTAGACCCGAACATCCTCAGTGCATCGCTGCTTCTGTCATCGGGTTCAAAAGTTCACTTGGCTCTCCGAAGGCTACAATGCTGCTGAAAATGCTGATATGTGCTCTCGCTCTGTCTCTCGCTCATTTGTAATTTCACTGTTTCACCCAAACACGCTCCTGCCCAGTAAACTGATCATTCGGAAGAGATTTTAAACTGTTAATGTCATATCATTGTCAGTCGCCCTATTCATTGTGCAATGATGAGTCAACAGGGCGTGCATCACTGTATTCATCACGCACTTTCTTTCATTGGTTAGGGAAATATTGCTTCTGTGCTCAGCATAATATGTCCAGATCTAGTAAAAGTTAGCGTGGGCGAAGAGAGGAAGTCTTTCCTAATTTGCAAGGTATGAAATAAGCAGCATAGGAAGTCACAACCTTGAGTGTCTAATCTTCTTTGCAGCCTGTCAGTATTGCAGACAAATGGCAAAACGATTCAATGCTGTGGGTTCAGCTGGAGGTTAGCCTTCCCAGGTATCTCCAGCTCCCTCTCTCTCTCTCTCTTTCCTCTCCCCCTTACCCATCTTGCAAATGAGAATTTGATTTTTCTCTCTACTGGATTCCATTTCTGGAGATTGATGAAGTTTCGATGCAAGGCCCAGGTGGCCTGATGCTTTCGTTGGGAAACAAATGAAAGCGTGTGTAGGTGTGTTTGTTGTACACCCACAGGGAAGAAGAGCTGTTCAAATGTCTTCTGTTCGTCTTTTTTTAGTTTGAGCTAAATGCAGATTTGCTCTTGGCAACCATTCTTAATATTTAGAATTTCGGTGTCTTACAAAGGCATTTGTGGAGTGTTTATGCTAGAAATGAACATTCGCTGATTAAGAACTTTTTTGTCTCTATATTTACCGACATAATCCATCTGACATGTCTGGCTCTCTGAGGTTCGGTTTTACAGCAGCATTTGGAATGTTTTCACATCTTTAAACTGACCAGAAGAACTGTTTTTCCATGAAATGTCTTTCTACCCTCTGATTTGTCAGCCTGTAGGTATCATTTATCTGTCCGAAAATGGAAAATATTATGCTAATTGCCTAATTTACCATATGTTTTCTATTGAGTGTTGAAACATGTAATAATCATAAAAGAGTCTTTTCTCCACACGGTTCTGAATTTGAGTAAGGATCTTCACGAGTGAGAGGCAATATTTAAGTTCAGGAGGTTTAGGCTGGCCTGGTAATGCACATCACTGCAATGTGTGTGTGATAAAACACAGCCATCGGTAACCACTGAACCAAATCATTTTCTTGATGACTTGATATGACAGATTCCAGTGTACAACAGAAAAAAAAAACCTCTTGATGTTATCACAAGATGAGGACTTTCTGTGAAGTGATCTTTTTTTGGAACAACAATTCCTGGCCAGTCTAAAAGCATTTTGAGCCAGTACAAACACTTCAAGTTAACTTATCCTGCTCTCCTAAATTTTATAGAGTAGCTTAAAATGGAAAATTGTTTCCAGATTTTTGTTGTGTGTGTGTATATATATATATATATATATATATATAAATATAAATTATTTCAAACAAAGCTCAGGTTTTGTTTTTATAAAGAGAATATTGCTCATATATGGCTGGATTAAGATTACAGATGTGTAACTGTTGGCTGTTGTAATTCTTCCATTGAAAGAGTTAAGCCCGTGAAGTTTCTGTTTATTTACGGAGGGGACACGCGCTTCTTCACGTTCTGCGCCTCCGACTCCACCAAGGCAACATGAATAAGAAAGTTGTTTAGAAGGCATTTCGAATGGGAAATTTTCGTTTTGGTTAGTGAATATTTTTTCTAATTTTACCCAACAAAACTAAAATAAGAGCACCCCAACATCATATATATATATATATATATATATATATATAAAATTTGGTACGAACATTTTTAAGGGAATAATAATAATAAGGAATGCGATAAATTATACGGACGAAACTTTCTAGCATTAAAAATAATTACACTTGAAATCAATGTATATATACTAATACATATTTACATTAAATATACATTATATATTTACATATTTACAAATACTATTTATTCAAATAATTTTCATATAATTGCGCAGTAAAATAGTATTTTTTTGAGGTCTCCTGATAATTAGAAGGGGAAAAAATCATAATTTTAGAGCTGGCTGTCTGTATATTGTGGAACGAATACATAATTTAATATCAGAGTTTTAAATGTGAACGGCGTCTAGGCTTACGGGAAACCGACTCATCCAGGTTTTTGTTAAATATGGTTGGGGGGAATTATAATAAATATATTCTTTAGGCCTGAACACGAAATATATATAATTTTGTCTCTGTTTCCCACAAATGTTTATATTACTATTATTTGTATTAGGATGGCATTCACTTATTTTTCTTCGTTATCGTGTTTTGTTTGCAATCTTTTGTGTATTTTGACTTGATGACAGTCAGTGCTGTCGAAGTTCAGTCTTCAGACGCCATTCACTTTCCCTCAACACGCGCCCTCTGGTGGGCTTTTTGGTCCTTACCAATTCCTTGAAACTAAAGCGATTCTGTTGATTTGTTTTACTGTTGATTTATACAAACTAAATGACACGTTCGCGCTACCATTTAATACAATTTAATTTCACGTTTAAAAACAAAACAAAAAGTGAAATTTGTTCATTTTTCACTCCCTCACTCAGTAAATAAAACAGACTGGCAACAGCAGCTTTCTGGAGTTTGTCTGGCAGTCATAAATACCTGCGTGACACACATGTATGTGAGCGTTAACAAACACGTCAAACTTTACGACTGTACTGCATTCCTCCTGTGATCGATGCTTGATATCATGAATCTTGATTTGCAGTCTGCAGACAGTCGACACGTGTCTGCCTGCGTATTTCATCCTTCTTGCATCAAATCTCTTCAAAGTATCCAGAACAAGCACGCAAACAACTTAATCTAGACGTTAAACCTTCCAAATGCTCCAATAGTATTATTTTACTGACGTATGATATCATGTTGTTTTATTTTAACCTGCGAAGTAAATGTAGCCTACTAATTTAATTGAAATCCAATGAATCGATATTGCAATTGGAGGACCGCAATTATAAAAGGCTTATATTTAGTTTAAATGATGTGCAATTTTATTTGATTGTTCTGCTAAACAAATAAGATTTCATGTTTTTTTTATTAAGTGCGCTATGTTAAAGGGGAAACGAATGTAGACGAAATGCGTAAAAACGGGCAATTCAACAGAACAGGGAGTGTGTGAGTGTGTGATCATACATGCATATATATATATGTGTGTGTGTATGTAGATGAAAATCCGTGTGTGGTGATAATCAAATTTAACAAAACAACCTGCATTGATACCAGTTCTGTTATTTAGAATGCAATTATGAGAAAGAAGAAAGGTACTTCCGTACCTCAGTGTTTTTCAGTCCTGTAAATTCTTTATATTTTTACAGACTTACAGCTTCAGGGTGGTGGAAATATATTATTCAGCACTGAAGTTAATTTCTAATTGGTTGAACTGATGCTTTTACAATTCATCCCGAAATACAACACTCTTCTGTCTCCCCCCTTTTCTTCTCTTTTAGGAATGTCTCAATTTCTCCACACATTCAAAACCTTCACAGACTTGCAGAGTGTCTTGTAAATAGATGCAAAATTACAATGAACGGCTTATAGAAACTGCAGCAGTGCATTGCTATATTTAAAAATAATTATACTTACCTGAATTATAGACTCAAATATATATTAAGTTTATAAAAAAATAATAAAAACATTTATTTGCAAAGATATGCGTTAAATATCTGTGTATCCCTTTTAGTTTCTTATGTAAAATAAATTCACATCCTTTCAGTTTTTTTTTTTTGTAGCAGGAACCTACTCATAATTCCTGTTGAAATAAACACACACTCATTTTTATCGGATATTCATGTTTAGTTAGTTCATTTTTCTTTGTGAATTGGCTATAACTGACAGCACCGAATTCCAAGCTTTCTCATGCCTCAGCTCCACTAGTTTAAGTATATTTCCACTTCTCGCTGAACTCATTTTTCTTTGCGGCCGTGTGTGATGATGACACTGCTTTCGAGTCATATCTCCTCTGGCTGTCGTGCCCCAGTCCACCTCTCTGCCATCTCCGGATTATAGTATTTGCAGTTAAACTTTTGAATGGATGTCATAATATATGGGGGTAAAATTTATAGAGCTCATGGAGGACCCCCTTTGCTTTCCCTGCTCATTGCCAGGCTATAAATTCTCCTCTTGTACGGTGCGGCTCGTCAGTAAAGGAACAATGTTGTGGCACTAAAGCATGTTAAATGGTTTCCCACATCATGTGCGAAGCCCACAATTGCACCGTTAAACAGAGACCGGCTAAAGGTCCATCCTGGAATCTTGTAAATAATAAGTAATATTGCAAAACTGTTCAGGGGCTGCATGATTTCAGGTCTCATGTCGTGAATAACAGATCCTTTTCATTCAAATCGAATCAGTTCTTGTTAAGGACAATTTAGAGAGGTGATGTTCAATTGAGCCATTCACCTAGGGATCTCTCTCTCTCAGTCTTTCACCCTCCCCCCCCTCCCTAATGCCTTTCCTTTTTTTCTCTCTCACCCTCCTAATGTTTGCAATGCGCAGACATCTCACAGAGGCCACTGCCTTTGCCTTTAATGAGGAAAAATGTGTCAATTTACAGTTCTCTGTGTGCAGTTTGCGTATTGGTGTGCGGTACAGGGGGGTTAAGGATGCTCGGAGTTCTCCTTTTTTCTAATCAAGTGCTGTACAGGAGTGCACCGTAATTCTGGTCTCTCCATCTCTCCCTGATCAGCATTCCTCCCCTGACTCTTTCCTCAGCCCCCCCAGGGACCCTCGTGCCTTCTGTTTCACCTCATCTCTGAGGTTCACGCCGAGGTCAGCCCAAGGCCCGTGCGTCCCATGCAAACAGCAGACTACTGAGAAGACATGGATAAGGCAGCGGCATGATGCAGATTTCGTACACTGTATATGCAGGCATGTCTTTTTTGCAGACTTATAGTTAGGGATGTACACATCAATTGTTTTTCATTCATCAATATTGCACGTGTGTGTGTGTTATCAATATTTAATAGTGCATGCTCATTTTCACTATTTTACAATTTCCTTCGTCGTCATATCTTACATTCACTTAAAGTTAATCATTAAAAATGCTATTCGTTTAATAAAAACTGTTAAATGTCATCATTAGCAAATCTCAAAATTCCATTTTCACACTGTACATTATAAGGTTTTAATGACTAAAATCAGCTGTAGTGTATACAATTATTAATTCCAATTTTTTGTTTCATTTTTAATTTATTTAGACAAAATAGCATAGAATTTTTATATTAATAATCATTGATTCCTTAGCTGTGTTGGACAGAGTAGAATTTGGTACAGTATATTTTGCAGTGCAGTTTTGCTTCTTTATGCAAATGTATCACATGATTGGTTAGTAATCCTTCATGGACTCATTTAATCAATAGTGTAAATATGTTAGTGGTCTTGACTTTTGTGTCAACTGAATCTAAAGTAAATCATTGTATTGTGTCGATGATAACATTTGGAAATGTCAAGGTAAACTTGTAATGTAGTCATTCAATCTTTCAAAGTTATTTAATAATTTGATCAATTGCGTGCATTTTGATAATTGCAAATGTCGTAAACAGAGAATACAAAACATGTATGTTGCCATCTTTAATGCAACATTTTTGTTATTTGACCCCTGTCAGGCATCATAAAAAGAATGAAAACAAACTTAAATGTGTAAATAAACTACATTTTACCTCCTTTATGTCTTTGACAGACCTTTGCATTAGTCACCACTGACTGTGCCCTGTCTTTGACTCATAGCCACTCAACTGTTGCTATTTAATGTTTTTTCTTTGTACTTTAAATTCCTCGGATCATTACAACATCAATCAGATTTTTATAGCTGATTCACCTGCTGTGCCCATAACATCACCTGTGAGCGCACTATTATGCATGTTATTGAGAATGTTAAAGGCACACGGAGCCCGGGTTTATTGTCCAATATGAATACCTGATAGGAGCTAATGACGAATGGTAATTAAATAAATAGTATATGAGGTTGTTTGTTTGCCATTCATTTGAGACCTGCTCCTCTTTCTGTCAAATCCGCTTTTGATTTCATTTTTACAGAAGGGTTCTTTGCAGAACGAGTCCGTGAGGAGTAAACACTGCCACGCATTGGTGATGGCAGGCAGTGTGCTGTGGAGTGATAGGAGTATTGTGACCTGGAGCTGTGCCTATACCTCCATGTTGTAGAAGGAGGGGGAGGGAGGTTGGGCCGGCCATCTCTTGGTTCTCCGGTATCCCGCAGAGCTCTTCTCGTGGCATCAGTCCCCGCTCTCCTGCTGCCATGGCACTGATGAACGTCCCTCTGCGTGGCACGCTCAATGCCTCACTCCACCAATCTCGCCCTGCCACATTGCAGAGGCCACGCCATGCATCACCACAAAGCGTCTAGCAGCCACAGAGAGCGCCTAGAGGAAAGTCATTAGCTTTGCTTCGCTCCCTTTCTCCTCTCTCCACATCTCTTCGTTTTTTTGTGCGGCATTTGTGATGAGTTACCGACAAAGTCACGCTTGGAGCTGGATGTCTGCTTAACAAAAACTAAGTATATAAGTATTCTGAATAATGTTTTTGTTTTCTTGATACAATTTAATGCTCCAATTTTTTTATCACTGAATACCTGATAATAATTGATGTTGGCACCAAACAACATGAGAAAACAAAATAAATGAAGTTGGAAAAGCTACAAAGCCTCTGAGAACGATGGTGATGTAACACTCTGCAATATTCATAAACATCCACAGCACATTTAAATGGAAATGATTGGCCTTGTGCTAATTAAGGAGGGAGAATGCAGGGGGTGAGAGTTAAGAAACCTCACTGCTCTGAATAATTAAAAACGCAATTTATAGCTGAAATGAAAATCCTCAAGACTGGTTACACGTGCATTTTTTATGATGCTTTAATAGTTCTACAGAGGTAAATGATTGTGTTTATGAAATGCGCAGCTTTATAAAAACATGTAGAATTAAAGGAAACTGACTGAATGTAAGAAACGGGCAGAAATATAACATGGTCTGGCCTCATGGTTTTTCCCTTCCTTTTGCCAGCGTTTTGTTCTCTGTGGCTTTAAAAATATCAAGCTCTGATTGGTTTGAAAGGAACGACTGAAGTTGAATGTTGTGCCTGTTCATCCAATCAGAATTTTGAGTTTCCTTGGAGACAGTTCAGAATGGAAAAACATGCCATTTTTTTTCTGAAGGTGAAATGTTTGGTTACACTGCTACCCTGTGGAAGAATCACGAATCTAGCGACTGGCCAGATACACACCCACTGTTTAGTTTCCTCAGAAAGGCAGGTCGTAGGTAGTGAAGAATGTCGATTTCTGTTCCGTCATTCATTTTACTGTTACTTAAGTCTCTGACCGCACCATGGGGTCAGACAGCAAGGCCTTAGGAAGAAGGTTGTCAGTAGGTGTGTGAAGATTAGAGGGACTGTTAATTGTGCGCCATTCTCACATTTCTTCTGTTTACTCTGTTTCTTCTGAACTATTACGGGGGGCTTGACCTTTTAGATAAATGAACAGAGGGGGATGTGGATGAATGAGGGGAGTAAAAGGTGTCAGGACGAAAGCGAACAGGGAGAAAAATTAACAGAGAAGTGGCCGGACTAAGGCCTCGTTTTTTTTGATGATACATCAACTTAGCCTTGACAAACAGTGTGTAGTTCAGTTGTATTTATTACGACGTAGATGTGACCGTGTGTGCGGAAAAGGTTCATGTGTGAATGTGAGTGAGGGTCAAAGGGCTCCTCTGTGAGATGGTCATCTGTCTGATAAACTGGACACATAACATGGCAGGCTACAGAGCTCAGTGGTGATGTCACGCAGACTGGGTGCGTTTGATGAGCTGAGCCTTATTTATAGGGGCATTAGATTCTCCAAGCTGTTATATCCACTGCTCGCATCCAAGTTGAACTCTTTAACAAATTTTTTTCCAACGACAAGTCCTAGACAGCGCTCTTAAGGCGGCTGCACAGTTGACTACATGGCATTGTCTGTTTAATGCATTGAATGGCAACCTTAGCTCAAAGAGAAAAGATACCACAGAGATTACTTCAACATCACCGTGCAGGCAAGGAAGCATCTGCTCATGTCTAAATTAGTTTTAAATAAGTCTGGTAGCGTGCCCAGAGACGCACCTGTCGCCTACGCTCCCTTGAGGTTTGAAGCTGATGAAAGCTGGATCGCGAGGGTGAGGATTTGTGTCTCGTTCTCTGTATGCAGCAAATTGTTCGCCTGCACTGCCGCTCTCATATGCCCTAGAAAACATGCTAAAAATAGGTGCGTGGGTGCAGATTTAAGCGCAGAAAGCCTGCACCGCATTTTGATATATTCCTATTACAGTTGTCATCATATGAGCAGTGCTGGACCAATTTTTTATTAGTTCCCTCCCTCCTCCCTGCCTTACGAGTCGGTTCTACAGTAGAGCTTGCACTGTAGTTAGTACATTTAGGGGTGCAAAAGCAATTTATGGTTTTGGTGTGTTTGTTTGTGTAAATATATACTCGCACTGCTGTTCAAAATTTAACGTCAATCAGTTTTTGTTTGAGAGAAATTATTTTATTCAGGAGGGACACACTGATACAAATGATCAAAAATACAATTAATTATATTTCTAATAAATGCAGTTCTCTATTCCTTTTATGATTAAAAACTTGTTTAAGCACCAAATCAGCATGTTAGAATGATTTCTCCCATCACAGGAATAACTTATATTTCAAACATATCTTATGTAGTAGAAAACTGTTATTTTAAATTGTAATAACATTTTGCAATATTACATTTGTACTGTATTTTTGATCAAATAAATACAGACTTGGTGAGCATAAAAGGCTTATAAAGAGTATGAAACATTTGTGTGCCTTATGGGCTTGAGTGATAATGATAAGGATATAGTTCTGAAAATCATTCTAGATGTAAAAGAAATCCAAACCACAACTATAATGATAACGACACCAAGAAACAATAATGTTGGAATCACTTTCATAATGATTTTTTCCCAGCTGATAAACGATTAAAACATTGACAGCTAATCAGAATCCATCCTCCTTTAAAGAGCTTGAGCATTGAAAGCGGGAGATGACAAAACTGCAACACGTACTTAGAGTAAACCGAATAATATCTTCCACTGGTTTGGGCTCAAATATAGTTCTCATTAGAGTTCTTGATGTGAATAGGCCTTTACTCACTAATTTTCTTACTTATGCATCACATTACCACATTATTTCACACCATTATTGCCCTTGATTTCTGATCAACAGTTTTTGACGAGATCCCTATGGTGGCTGCACAGGATCTGAGTAACATTCTAAAGCAAGGCTACCTGGAGAAGAAAAGACGTGGTAGGAATCTCAGAAATCATGTGCATCATAAGTCATAAAAGTTCCACAAGAATTTGTAATCTTTTTCTTTTTTTCAGATCACAGTTTCTTCAGCATGGAATGGCAAAAGCGATGGTGTGTTCTGAACAACACAATTTTTTATTACTTCGGGAGTGAGAAAGGTGTGTCCTGTCCCCTTGAATAAGGTATACAAGTCTTTTCATAAACATCAAAGACAGAGATATTCAGAAACTTTGGATTTTGTCTTCTAAATTCAGACAAGCAGCAGAAAGGCTCTTTTTATATCAATGGCTACAGTGCAGAGATGGTCCCCAGCTTACGCAAGGACTCCAAGAAGAATTCATGCTTCGAGATGAGTGCTCCTGGAAGACGTTCTTACCAGGTTCAACACACACACACACACACACACACACACACACACACACACACACACACACACACACACACACACACACACACACACACACACACACACACACACACACACACACACACACACACACACACACACACACACACACACACACACACACACACACACACACACTGTCACATTGCTTATTACTGTAGCTGTGTTCAGTCATATTGCTGTCATTTTAATGAATAATGAGAATAGCGCCCAAACCAACAATGATATTCTCTCTCTGTAGTTCACTGCCAGCAGTCCCCGTGAGGCAAGGGAATGGGTGGACCAGATCAATTTTGTTCTTAAGGGTATGTGAGATATTAAATAGTTTTTTATTGTAATACACACCATATTTTACATTATGCTGAATGCATCGAACGTGAGGCAAGTACCACATGTGAAAAGGGCAGTTTTATATAAAAATTAAAAAAAGCATACCAATAACTTTCCTTCTGGTTCAGCCAATAAGATAGGCTCTAGACCTCCTCATGCAGCACGTCACTGAGCTTCTGAGTCCAACGTGCCTCAGGCTGCCTCCTCTTCCCCGTAGCGCTGCGCTCTTTACAGGAAATTGATTGGGATTTGCCCGGTCATCCTTTAGGGGCATCGATCTGGTCCTGCTTGGCATCCAGGCAGTGAGGATACGATAGCCTGTGTTACAGAGCTCAGTCACCTGCAATCAGGCCCTCACTCCATCTGAGACAGATCTGAGGCACCCTCGCCACTCTAAAATGGGCTCAATGCGGCCCTCTGATTTGCGGGAAGTAATAGACACTCCTGAGATAGTTTTCGCCCTCCCCATCCCCCTTTCGCACATGTAGATACAGCCAAATGGCACAAGTATCATTCATTTTCAGAATTCTGTGCAGTTACTGTACATTTCTGATATTTTTATTATAAATTCTCCAAAGCTTTAATGGGGACCAAAAATGCTAAAAAAAAATTTCCAAGTTAAATTTAAACCTGAACAAAATTATGATTTTGGATTTAAAAAAAAGTTTAAGTAATTAAAATATTTTTATAACAATAAATGGAACAGCACAATTTTTCATTTGAATATTCTTATTCAAATTATGCTGAGAATCAACATGCAGAGTTAATGCATCTGGAGTGCCATTGCCATGTCCCACTTTATATTAGGTGTCCTTAACTACTATGTACTAACATTTAAATGTATAATTTGATACAACGCACTTATTGTGTACAAACATGCTTTACATACTTATATTCAAAAAAGATACCTGCATGTAATTAATTTCTGTAATTACACTATTGAGGCTTGCCTCACACCTTAATCCACCGTTAAACCTACCCACACCACCAAACCCGTCCCTAACCACACGTGTATCCCACTGCAATAGCAGCAAACGTGTTTACAATACAATATGAGCACAATAAGTACAATGTACTTATTTTTTGACGAAAGCACACAGAAGTCAAGGACACCTAATATAAAGTATGACCATTGCCGTTAAAGCAAAAGCAAAAAAAAACCAACAAAAAAAACGTAGTAAATCTGAAATTCTTGTTATTTGTAAATGCTTGTTATAAGCATTTTCACTAGTGGCCATTGACTTTTGGGGCCCCACTATATGTACATTGTTTTTGTTTTTTTGTCTGCTGCTGATTTCATTGTTTAGATGTTAATGATTGCTTTTATGACTTCTCTATAAGATCTGAGCTCTAACTTCATCCCCTTTGATGAAGAGGAAGAGGAGGTGGAAGAAGAGGAAGAGACATATGATGATATTGAACGAGCTACCACACCACCCCCACCACGTCCTGGGCCAGCGTCTTTACCGGTTACTACCCAGAGTCTGAGACAAACCCCTCAAAGCAGCTGTGAGGAATGGAAGGACCAAGCAGGGACTCAGGAGGATGAAGAAGAGGACGAAGAGGACATTTATGAAGAGCTTCCAGGTATATAAAAAAAACATTAATTTGCTCTTTAAATAAAAAAGGTTTACAATATTGGATCATCCTGATGGATAAACTTTTGTAACTGCAAATGTAAGTGCAAATGATTACCTTGATCACTAGCTTAAAATACCGATATCCATTTTTTGATGGGCTTTTAGTGGAGCAAAGCAACTGAGGTTGTAACCATCAACTCTGTAATGTTGAACACCATCAATCAGAGCATATGCATCAAGGTCTGGTCACCCAAAGTGATAGCAGGACCCTCGGAGGACCTAATGAGACCTCTGAGGAGAAATAAATCACTCTGGAGTGCTGTCATTTTCACCTTACTTTGCCATGTGTGCTGGGCAGCTGAGCTGGCCACAGATGGTGGATCGAGTGACCCCTCACTTTTCCGTCCTTCATTCATCTCTCTCATCTTCTGGTCCCTCTCAGATTTTCATTTAGCAAAAGTGCTGAGTTGCCCTATTATAACAGTCTAAAAAGTGCTGAATTAACTGTACACTTTTTTTTTCAACTAATCTCATCAAAGAAATCATTTATATGAAATTTCGTAAAATACAGTAAGAAAATCAGTAAGATTTAAAAAAAAATGTAATTAATAATTTAAGCAGCACAACTGTTTTTAGCATTGATAATAATAAGAAATGTTTCTTGAGCACTAAATCATCAAATAATTATTATTTCTAAAGGGTCATGTGACACTACATGTAACTAAGTAATTACTACTGAAAATCACAAGTATAAATCATTTTTTTAATGAAATGCATTAAAATAGAACAGTTAATTTAAAATGTAATAACATTTCACATTATTACTGTTTTTACTGCATTTAAAAATAAATGCAACCTTGGTGTATATACAGTATTGAACTGTTAACGGAACTATATACAGTGTGTGTGTATGTGTGTGTGTATATATATATATATATATATATATATAAATATAATTTATTAATTTGTATCTTTAACGCTTAAACCCTATATTGGAAATGTACGACAATTTAAATTTTGCTGGACATTTTTAGGGATTTAGAATATATACATCAATTTACACTTTCACAATATTGATTTTCATCTCTATTCTTTTTAGATCAAGCCATAAATAAATAAATACATATTTTACCATATGCACACAAGCATATGGTAAAAGGCTACTTTAGCTTTACAGGTTTTTTCCTCATGCTGTTCCTGGAAGCTCAGGGCAAGCTCGTGCTGTGGGAAGTATAGGGTTGCTGGACGGTGGTTTTATCGGCAGGCTGACAGCGTGAGGATGGATGTGGGAGACAGAAAGCTGGGCTATCACTGTCACCTCATAGACCTAGAGGTGCCACGCCCAGAATCAATGCCTGTCTGCCTGAAACACACTAGCCATCTAGCCTGGTCTGGCACCTCCCCTATAAATCAAACGGGAGCTGGCTGTTCTGCCAGCACCACAAATGTCATTTAATTTACTTATAAAAGAGTTCAGAGGTACACAAAGCTGATCCAGATGATAAATCTGCAAGGAATATATTGACAAGAATTGACATTAATGAATTGATTGACAGACGAGATAAGAAGTGTGTGCAACAGGTAAAAAAGCTGTCACTGGGATAGTACCCTTTAAAATTGGTCATATATGTACCATTTAAGTACTAATACACTTTTGGGACCAGTATGTACCTTTTGGGTACTAAGATGAACTCTTTAGCTACAAAGGTGTACCATTCCAGTGACCGCTTTTGTACCTTTCTTTCTTTGAGGGAATAGACTGGTGAAAAACATGTATTGCATTTAAACCTTAGTAATGGCACTTGCTTTATGTTTCTAAGCTTTAACTCTGTATTTTTCAGATGATGAACTTTCTGACAATGCTGAAGAGTTCAGTGAAAAAGCTGGTGAGTACTGGTACTTTGTATATGCAGCGGTAGCGGGATACTCTAAATTGACCATTTTTATTTTATTTTACTTCATATAAATCTCTGTTTTTAAAATGAAAGGGTCTTCAGATTATGCAAACTATTACCAAGGCTTGTGGGACTGTGAAGCGGACCGACCCGATGAGTTGGCCTTCCAGAGAGGAGATATTATCTACATTCTCAGCAAGGTCTGTGTTTGCTCCCTCCATCTCTCACATAAATGCACCACACAAACACACACACACGCACAAGGTCAGACTTTTATTTCAGCGCTATTGCTTGTATCCTTGGCTGATTTGTTGGTTCAAGTGTTCTGCATGTTTTTTGATTTTCTTTTCCTTATCTCACTCTATCCATCTCCTCACTAATGATGAATAATATGCAGCTGGCCATAAGATGAGTCATTTCGGTCAATACTCACTGACTTTCTCTTCTCAGCTATTCATTTACTGTATTCTAAATGACAAAGCTGGGATGGTCTTCACTCAGTCAGTACATTATTTTTGCAACCTTTTACAAAGAGGACCTCTGACAAAATATAATGCATCAGGATTTGTACATTAGGATTTATAGGACTTTCTATTTCTACAGATTTGTATTTCTGTTGATTGTTCTGTATAAATCACACAACTGGAAAAAAGAGGAATAGCATATCAGCTTTCTAACAAAGCAGCTATATTTATAAAGATTATCCGTACAGATATCCAAGAGATTTGCTGGCAACAAATTGAGCCTGTTTTATAGCATGTCATATTGATATAACAGAAAACTGTACATCTGTGGTCTGTAGACCACTGTAATACTGTGGCCACACAGGCATATTCTCAATAATAGGCTGTTGATCCATCGCTGTAGTTGAGTGTTGGAAAATTGAGCGATCGGCCAAGCAAACCACTTTATTTGATACATTCGCTTTAATCTATATATTTTTGTGTTTTACAAATGGGGTGTTTCTTAAAGATACACCACTGAAAGAATCAATATGTTTTAATTTGCCTTTGACTGAGCATAGTTCACCCAAAATTAAACTGTCATTGTTGTTCCAAATCTATCTTTCTTTCTTTTTTAACACACAAAAGTGTTTTTTAGGCCATGCAAGTCAAAGGGGTCCAATACTGTTTTGAACTGTATTGCCTTTCATTACATCAGTGGTTCTGAAATAGTGGGGCGCGCCCCCCCCAGGAGCGTTGCCAGGGGGGGCGTGCGTGACCCTGGAGAACATGCTTTTTTCCCAGGGAGTAGGTTTTCTTGCACTGAACAAGAGCAGCAGATATGAAGTTCATAACAAACCCTTTGACATGTACCATCACACGGGTGTTCATATCTGTCACGTCATCAACCGCTAAATTCACACGATATCTGGCACTGATCCAGAAAAAGACTCGTTCAAAGCTTCTCATTTATCACAACAATTCAGTGTTTTCAACCACATGAGGTTTCTTTTAGGTTTCAAACATTTAAATACTCATAAGTACTGGCAAATCAATACATTTATAGTTTGAAAAATACATACTGATGTCTATAAAAGAGGAAATAGCAATTCATTAAATTATAAACTGACAAGGTGTTTTATTCATATCAGATACACATTGTATTGGTAACTATAAACTTCACTCTGTTCTTCTCCCACTTCACTGGCCACTTACAGTGATGTATTCCAGAAGAAGTGACTGAATTGACGTGTTGTAAATCAAACAGATCAGATTCTCTGAACTGCGGTGCAAACTAACACAACGGCACCCATCGCGCTTTACAGATCAACGAACATGTTCACTATAAAAATTAAGCGACAAAACACATTCACTTCTACATATCTGAATATCAGGTAGTTGATAACAGAGCCAATGAGTTGGTGACTATTTTGAATAAAAAATAAAAAAATAAACAAATGTGATACATCTATCACGCAGCGCTTTTTGTGACTGCAGTATGTCCGTGACAAGCATAACGCGTTGACATGGAAACAATACAGCGAACGTTCCAAAATGGGGGGGGGGGGGGGGGGGGGGGGGGGGCATGCAAAATGTTTACTTCTTCCTAGGGGGGCGGGACAGAAAATAATTGAGAAGCATTGCATTACATGGACATTCTTCTAAATACCTTATTTTTTTTCGACAGATAGGTTTAAAATTATAAAGGTTTATAAAGGTTATATAAAATATAAAGGTTATATAAGGTTATATAAAATTATAAAGGTTTAAAATTATATGGGTTTAATATTAAAGAAAGGTTTAAGTTAAAGAAAGAATTCTACCATTATGTTTGACACTCTTGATATTTAACACTAACGAAACTTACAGATATGGCACCTCGTGAACCCTATCAGGATTAAATAACAGGACAGCTAAAACAGATTTGATTTTGTTATTCAGAAAACATTGAGATATGGTTGGTTATCAAAACATGGTAAGGATGTGCAAGTGTCATTTATTTTTTTATCTCATGCCGTATTTCTAATTTGTGTAAACAATGATTACTGGATAAGGATTACTGGATTATCTCAGATAGCTGGAGCATGTCTCTGAGTTTGTCATCAAGCTGTTATTATATTCAGACAAGTAGATTTATCTGCTCTTACTTTTAATCCTTCTGTGACTGACATGTAATTGAAATCGCTTTTATTGATGGCAATATTTTCAAAATGGCCGCACTTGTATCGTTCAAATCTCTTAGACCTCTTCAGATGCATCCTCAGAATCATTTCAGACAATGTGGGGCTCCTGCTCTCGTTTTACGGGTGCTTCCCTGGAACGTTGACCTTACTGAATGAAATATAGGCCGTTGGCTAGAACTCAAGCCTAACTCTAGCGGACCCACTCATAAAGCAGTGGTCATAAAACCCGAGTGCATAAATTCTGCTGCACAGAGGCGTTGAGGGGAGGCCAAGTATATTTGTGTCAACACCAAGCGTAATTACAAGGTGATAAAGACGTGGAAAGTGCTAAATCAATTCCTCTAACCAACAGGTTTTTGAGGCAGTGCTATGATTGACCGCTGTGAAGTCACAAATCAAAGAGGTCGACAGTGCTGTCACAGCACTGGTGTAAGCAGAGCGTACAGATTAAAAAAAGCTCTCTCATCAGTCTTTATTGATCCACCACTTACAATGAATAAACAGCTATTCGGCTCATCTACACAAATCACTATACGTATCTATAATACGTGGGAGCATGAATATGTTGGAGAGCGCCTACACAAAATACTTAATTTGTATTAATAGAGTATTTTGTTTATGCTCAGGTGCAAGCATGGAAATGAAATTTAAAGACCCCCTGTGGTTGTTTATTTCTATTAAAATTGTTTGTCTATTTTTTTTTAAATAAACTATGTGTAAATTCATAAGTCATCACCATTTCCTAGTATTTTCTCCTTAAATCCACAGTAAACCAAAGACCATCTCAAAAAAGCGCTTTAAAACTACCCCTGTTTCCTACCATCATAAACATACTAAGGATACTGACTTGCATAAGGCAGGTGTCTGATTTTGAAATTTGTTTGTGTAACATTAGCAATACATTATTTTCTGTTTGATAACAAGCCAAAGACTAATTATATCAATTACTGCTACGTATATGTCCGATGTTGTTGACCCTGTGTAATTTGCTTTTCTCATTCAAACATATATGTCTGAATTAAGCAAATATTTATACTTGCCATTAGGTAGCGTTTACACAGTTGAGGTAGTCAGATAGTCCGGTGTGATGGATTGAAGGTGGAGACTAATTTGCATATTTATGCATTCACATATATTAAATCAAGCAAGGCCATTGAGTTCAATTCAAGCTATTTTAAGGCATGGATATGTTTTCAATATATTTTTTCTTTAATGTTTCACAGAAGAAATAAAGCATTTCAAATTTGGAAATATACCTTATACCTTTTATTTATCTAAACCCAACGTCCAGTTTTAATCTTCTGGTGATTTAATTTTACTGTATCTTTACCGAGTTTATATATATATATATATATATATATATATATATATATATATATATATATGTATATATATTTTATATACAAACCCGAGTTTATATATATTTTATTATATTTTACCAAGTTACCGGTAATTTTGCATGCAACACCGATAGCTGTACTAACAGCTCCTTGTTTCCTTCAGATCCGCCTCTCCCTGCATCCTTTGTGTCCTTTCTCATGCCGCATGGCTCCTCAGTCAGAACACTTGACCATGAAATAGTGGTGAATGCTAACATCCATCTGCAGGCTTTGTACAACCTACTCAATCCTCAAGGCTGAAGAACCATGGCAGCAGGATACTCAGGGATGTTTTTCTTCCTGCTCTAATCACATTGCATGTTCGCTACCACGTAACACATATACTTTAATTTGCCTTATAGTCATAACTCTCACTCTTTGCGCTATAGTTGGTTTGCTGTGTTCAGTTTTTACCCTACATATGTAGTTGAAGGGGCCCGTGGAGACTTTTTCTTATCCGTTCTTTTTCCTTCTTCAACCATGCCATCCTTTTGCATTCCTATCTCTTAATTTATGCCCCTAGATTCAAAGTACACGACTCCCAAAGGTCAGACCCAACACATGCCAGTATTCCCAGTGGAATCCCCTTAAAATCCTGCAATGAGAAGCAAAGAGATTTATTGTGCTAAAAAACAGAGGCAAACTTCTCCAGGACCCTTTTAACATGCAAGCCCACTGATTTTCTTTTCTTTCATTTCACCCTGGATTTCTACAGAATGTGCTTTACACTGTCACCATTAGGGGCTGTAAACCAGGAATCTTGGATGCCAGTCTAGACAAGGGCCAACCCACTGTTAACATCCAGATGCTCCATCAGTATGGGTGTAGACACTACTGCCACCTTCTGGTTGAAATTTGAAAGGTTTTTCAAGCTAGGTGGCCCTTTTAGTGTTTTTTTAAACAAATTCTTGATGGTTTGTGTAGAAAATCTGTCTCTTTTTGCACTATATTTTTACTTGATACATAATTTCCTGCTAATTTTTCTATATATATATTTTCTATTTCTATTTGCATTTTATGTTTTCAGCTTTTAAGCTGGTCAAACAGCTTTTAGACTACCATTCAAGCATTAAGCATATATGCTTATGTGTATTTCTCTCATGTTCCACTGTGTGTGGGTTTTTACAGGTAGACACAAATGTGAATTTGCATATGAATGTGCAGTTCTCACAGACAAAACTGGTTGATTGTGACTGTTATCTCCTCCCTTGTGGGACACATCCTAATAAACTTCAGACAGATGACGGCTCCAGTTGGCCTCCCGCCCAGGGGGTCAGTCTTCTACAAAATGCCTAAAGAAAAGAAAAAGGTGCCATAAAAGAAAAGGAAAATCCAGTGGAAATAGACACTCCTTTTTAACTCATTCTCACACTCATCTAAGGGCTTGCCTTCTTTGTGGCAACATAGGCGCGGAGGTGCAGTATAGACGTATTGAGCTTTCTATTTACCAGCAGAGGCATCAAGGGGGTGAGTCTGGGGTTCTGGGGTCATGCAGAAGGCAGCGGTCATCTCCCGGTCAACTACAGTAGGTCATTATTCAGCCTAAGCCAATAGTCCAGAACTGCACGGCGCCCCCCCCCCCCCCCCCCCCCCCCCTCACACTCTGCATAATTATTATAAATGGGAGGCCACATAAACAGCCATCATTACAGGCTCTCAGCAGCATACACAATCCACTTTAAATGCCTATTAAGTTTAAGTGCCATCAGTAATCCCAAGTGTACTTTTACAACGGCAGATTATTTGCTCTTCCACATTTTTACTCGATGTCACACCTTCGAATGCCCAGGGTTTGGGATTAAATAAGGCCTGTTGCGTTTCCTCTGTGGTTTATTTAACTACGCCAAACAAATATTAATACTACAAGTTCTTAATGGCTAGATAAGATGAAAATGACATGCAAATGAAATGCACTGATTGAGATCAATTGAGCGCTGGCTGTCTTTGCTTGAGCAGCAGATCAATACCTGTTCGCCACCTGCCGTGTCTGCTGCTTAGGACTAGCAAACAACGTGACGTATTGGTGTTTGTCTTTTAAGATGGCTGGATGAGTGAGTCCCTGTGCAGCACTGAGCGTGTGGAGCCGATGCTTTACGATGTGAGTTAAGGAAAGAGAAGCAGGAGAGGAAAAGTGGAGGAGGGGGGTTGTAGCACCCGAGCGCCGGGTTCAGCGGCGGGGCAATGAGAGACTTCCTGCGCTCCATCACTCCCAAGGCCTACCTCAGTCAGCTGGTGGCCAGGGGCAGAGGCCTCATGTCTCATTCTTATTACCAAATCTCCTGCCTCCACAGTGTGTGTGTGTGTGTGTGTGCATCTCTACTTGATACAGGAAAAAAATGAATGCGTGTGGGCACCGAGGGAGAGTTTGCAAATAAGGGAAATGATTAAAACACGATTGGGGCAGGAGGCGTGCATGCAAATCGTGTCATCTTGAAGGGGAATTTATAGAACGGAGAAGAAGAGGAGGCAGCTCTGTATTCTGCCGTTAATATAGACAGGAGTCACTTTTGAGCCGGTTATGATGCAGTTCAAGTTAAGCCACTCCTTTTTTAAGACATCATTAGCTGTCATTCTGTCCCCTGGTCGCTGGAGAGAAATGGGCCCGTCTGAATACCATTGCTAGCCGCCCCCCCCCCTGAGTGAAAAATAAATGATATCAGTGGCACACTGCAGGTGTTGTCATGGAAACACACACTCTTGATAGCTCCCTGTGCCAACTCCGCCTTCCTCCAGAGAAGGTCATGCGGAGGTCAGCGCCATCGCAACAACGCACTTCACTTTCACACCAGCTGCCCACCAGACGTAGACCAAACTGAGACGCACCTGACTCCTGTCCTGTTACAAAGCAGCTTTCCGAAAAGCCACCCATTATTCCAGTCCCATGCAGTTCTTTCGGGTAAATCTCTATAACAACCCTGTATACGGTCAGGCGCAGATTGGATGTCTCCCAAATGCCTCTAGCTGACAGATGCATTGCCGAAAAGCAGATTGCTAATACTGGGAGGCAGGAAAAATGAGGCAGGAATGAAAAGGACACGAGTCATCGAAATGGGACGGACTGCACTGGAATGTATTGACTCTCTTTCTTGTACTGCGCGTGTACTCTGTTTGAACCCACAGTTACACCATGTTGGGGAGGGTGGGGGTGAGGAAAATTGTGTTGGACGGGAGGAGGTTCTGCGTGTTCCAAATGGCTTCATTAGCCATGGACACACCTGTGATTTCGAGGAGTATAATACAACAGTTTTTTTCTGGTCCTCGACTTTGATTTGCCATTCTAAGACTCCTGATGAAAAAAACAGTAAAAAGAAAAAACACCATCAATCTTTGCTACTGGTAATTTTTTTTGTGTGAGACTCTTTCTGTATGTTACATCATTGCACCAGTAGGTGGCGACATGCAACTGTTTGCTTCTCAATGAATCAGTGGCTGCATCCGAAAACTTGCCTATTGCCTGTTGCTCTCAAAAATACATAGTTTAATGATCTACGGCAAAATAGAGAGAGCTTTGATGAAAATTAAGAGACTATTTAATTACTACAATAGTAATTTCTCTCTAGAAATTACATAAACAGTGGAAAATGTTTGTCAAAAACTTACATTTACACACAACCTGACCACCAACCACAACTTTGAGATGCCATTGTTCCAATTATTTTGCTTAACTGTCACGGAATGGAACGTATAGAATTATGGGATATCAAAGACGGCAAAGGATTCATTTATGCTGTCAAAATTTTATCAGAATCAATGAATATTCCATATAAATGAGTCGAATTGAATTATTTACTCAATTGATTTGTACTGAAACACATTCATTCTGGAACGAAATGAGTGAGTTCATTATTAGGGACTCATTTATGCATTTCCTCAACTGATCTGCTCACAATAAATTACATTTTAGGAAAAAACATTAGAAATCAACCATCCAAAATCACCCTCTAAACCCATTTTCATTCATAATCTAAATGGCAAAAAGTACACAGTTTTGAGAGATGGAGCATCATCAGCTCTTCATCACAGGGCGATTGAGTGAAAATCATTTGCTCAAACAATGATTCATGGAACAATGCTGTTGCTCAGCATGAATAACCTGGGGTTTTCTTGTGTGTTGAAAAATGTAGGATGCAGGATAGTGGAATGAACAGCCCCCCCCTACAACTTTTACCTTGGGTACCACATTTTTAGAACACCGTGTCAATGTAGCAAAAGTGGTGAGACAACAATATCCATCTAGCCTAGTGCATGTTTGGATAGAAAAACAATGGAAAAGGATAGCACTGAAATGCAAAACTCGTTCTGTGTGATTGTGAGTGGCCCCTTCAATATTGCCCCTGGCAATATTGCGTCTAAAATGAAAGTTACTCAGTATTAACTTCTTGTTTACTGAACTGTTGAATAAGAGCATCAATCTACACCTCCAACAATCCCCATCTGCGTAGCTGTATGCGTCTCAAACAAAGAGCTCAAGTTCTCAAATGTACTGTTACTGAGGCGTTGATGCCACAGCGGCATTCAGCTCACCGTCCAGATGGATTTTATTCCGTATAGCATCATTAAAGCGGCTCATCTGCATGGGCTGAGGACTACATTAGGCTCTGAGCACTGTGGGTGTGCTTAAAGAGGGGAAGGTAATTAGTTCCTACTCTCCTCAGCAGGCAGTGGATGGATGACATGCTCATCATGTCTAAATGTACAGTGTGTGCTTCTAGAATACTAAAGCTCTTAAAACACTTCACTCTTTCACTATCAGTCTATCTCTGTGTTCTTTAATCTCCTCATTTATAAGCCCCTGTCCACCTGAGTCTGTCTTCATTCATTAAAGGCCAGATCTGGGGCTCTCTCCACTCTTACTCTGAAGAGATTTGGCCTGGAATAGCTCTTATAGGTATTTGATTTCGGACCGGAGTGAATTAAGAGAATGTTAAACTGGGAAAACAAGAAGATTCAGAACAAGAATTAGGGATTCGCTCAAGACGTAAAATGGCCAACCCTATTATGTACTTCCACCACCCAAATAAGATTTCTGCTTCTTTGCACCAATGTTACATCCTTGTTTCTCCATTCACTAGTCGCCCGACTTATGTCAATATCTCTGGTGGCAGTTATTACCTCTAACTTCTGATAATGGAGTCATCATGCTTCTTTAATTACCATAGAAATGATTAAATTGGTGTGTTAAGATTTAAATTAACATTTATATTTGCATTTGAATTGCTGTATGCAGGTGCGTGTGATTTTGTCGTATTAAAAACATTTTGATATTTCTTGCATGCAGTTTAAAGGCCCTGCTGAGACATGCAACTGAGTAAACATCTCTTCGTTCAGCAGATTTTCTGTCACAAGACTGAATATGACTGAATACTGAACATATTTGAGCACAATATATGAACCTTTTATGTTTGGTTTTTGAATTCTACACTTTCTAATGTGATGAATTACATCATGATGCGGTTACTCTATTATGACACTTCATTTTATGAACTTATGTGTCCTATTTCTGATCATTTGCCAAATCCTCATGTCATTTTCTGTATTTCTGTCTTTCTAAACTAGGAATACAACATTCATGGATGGTGGGTTGGGGAGTTAGACGGTGCTATCGGCATAGTCCCCAAGGAATTTTTGCATCCTGCTTATATTCTTTGAGGTACTTATATACACATTCTATAACTCTTTAACACTCTTAAACTCTTGAGAGTGAGAAATAAATGTAAAGTGTATTGTTAATGTTACAAAAGCCTCCACACGACAGCCAATCTATGACTGAACTGTTTTAAAGTTTTCAAAATCGCTTCAGCATTATTTTCAATTACTCCATGCTGACACCTGCTGGAAATTATTGCAACTACAAAGAAAAATGGCAGCATTCACACAAAGGCTGTGTTTGAAATGGCATATTCTCTTGAGAAACCACTTATTTTGAATAAGCAATTATTTCACACTGCTTAAAAAGTATGTTCTATAATATAGTGTCTATATAGTATGTGTGTGTAGAATTAATGTAACCTGGACGTACATTCACCATGCTGTCATCATCAAGTGACCTACCAGCAATAGTTTTATTTAGTATACTATATCTATCTATATATCTAACTGTCTATCTATCTAGAGAGAGAGAGAGTATATAAAAGTATATATACTTCTATACTATATAATAGCGAATATAGAGTGTTCAAACTAGTGTTAATTTTAATGTTTTCTCTTCTAGGTTTGTGTGAAGATCACAGAATTTCCAGGGTTATAACACTGTCACACATCATTGTTTAGAAATTGTAAATGAGTAGATTATATTGTGAGTTAAAAGAATATTTCACCCTAAAATGAAAATGAATGAATAAATAACCCTGGTGTTGTTCTAATTGCCCTACTTTCTTTTATGGACCACAAAAGGAGGATATTTTAAAAATGCATCCAGCAATAAGTTTTTTTTTTTTTTTTTAAAGATGCAAAAGTATAACAGAATGATCCCAAGTATGTTCAGTATTCTGCTATACAATATGAAATTTAATGTATTATCCAAGTATAATCCTGACCTTTGCTATTGGTCTTCAGTGCACAGCTACAAGACAGACTCGTCGTACTTTACTGCCTTTATATGGGTGATGGCGAGCAGGCCTTTTTTAACAAACAATTCTCCTTTTGTGGTCCATAAAAGAAAGAAGGGAATATGGCATTTAAACAACACCAGGGTAATTTACAGCCTAATTTTTATTTGAAATAGTTTAATTGATATTGTATTACTAACCAATTCACCAGATATTTCTTTGAATAACCTGTCACACCATAGGTTCATTTTATTTTAACTAAAGGAAACTTTCTACTTTGTGTATAATTTAATTACATGTATGAATAAAAGTAGTGCTACTGTAATGCTAGTTCTTTAAAATGGATCAAAGATTAAAACATTCTGGACAAAAGCACAACACAAGAACATTGACATGCCTTAAATGTATTGTAAAATAATAGTTTATTCAGCAAAATGTATCACTCTTAAAACCGGACAAAAAAACAAAACAATAAAAAGCGTCCAAAATTTCATGAATCAGTCATTTCTGATGAAAATATATTCCATCATGTAATAACTGTCAGCTCAGACTCTTGCAGACAAACCGCCTTGCTTCCACTTTAGTCTACATGTACATTTCAGATGAACAACGTAAACTGTAAAATACAGCATCAATAAGAGCTTCTCGACCAGAGAAACCGACCATCATGTGTAGATGCAAATTCACAAAACCCCCCCCAAGGAGGCTCAGAAACACTTGAAATGGAAACAGAATTACATGGAATTTGGCTTTGCAAAAGATGAAAAAATTATAATAAACCCATTGTTGAAACTTTTTTTAATTAACGAAAACTGAGACCGTTTTCTCGGGACGCGTATTCAGGCTCTGCCTTTAAACATTTACACTGTCCGCTAAGAATCAAAACAAAAATCAAAAAGGGCTAATTTTAAAGGGTTTAAAATAGTGACCATATTTTACAATTCTATCTTAAGTGGCATGTTCTATCAGGCATGATTGAGCGGTCCCTCTCTCGGCCTGGTTATAATGGGTGGCAGGACTGCTCTAGAACCATCTGAAGGCTAAAGCTAGCTCCAAATGGTGGAACAATGGGCCAAGAACGAAAGGGGAGGATGATCTTAGTACAGAGCATCAGTATTGCTGCTCCTTGGCCTCTTGATCTTCTCGATGTTCTTCAGGATCATGTCATGTAATGTTACCTGCAGGACAAATTTGTTTTTTTTTAAAATATTAAATCAGTTTTCACAACACCCAGGACAGTGCATACTTGCATAAATATTGTTACAGCAATACTTACATATTGATTTCTCAGCTCTGACACTATAATCTTGAGGCTGATGTATTCTTTCTCATCAATCTCAGTCACTGTGCGACGATAATCCTCCTATAAAAGTCCAAATGTATGCATATGACAAAAACTGCATTCCTGACCTAAATGCTATGTATGTGTACTGAAGATATAACTTACAACATGAGGGTATTTTGCTATTTTGGAAACCAGTTTTGCCCTTGTGATGTAGTACCTACAAAAGACAGTATTTAAATATGAAGAAAAAAAAAAACAGATAAAGCCTGAATGTAAATTATTGTCTGACTAACACGGACTTAGTGTGACGTACCTGGATATCTGATCCAAGTAAGAAGCTGCTTCCCCTTCCACTGTTCTGAGTTCAGCAACCGTCTCCTCCTGTGGATAGTGAAGATAAACCGAATCACAACCAGGTAACAGACTGAAAATTTCTGCATTTGACATTCACTGACAGGACCAAAACTTCTTTTCTTCGTTTATTTTTAAACACCAAAATTGACCATAAATTGTGAGGAATTACTGCTTGTCATAATCCACCTACTAAGTGTAGCTAATTGCTGTTGAAAGACCTTTAATTGATGGTCAAAAAAGAGAACTGAAGGATGAGGAACCATACCTGAATTGAGACACCAAAATTGTTGCCATCTTCTATTCTTGGGATTAACAACTGAACCCACATCTTGACCTAGAAAACGAAGGAAATTACATTTACCCAAAACACTTTTAATGAGAGATAATGCGTGTCTGATACTATGGTTACATGGACCTACCGTGTTGCACTTTTCTATGAGAGTTCTGATTTCAGGCTTGACTTTCTCAATCAGCTCCACCAACTTGCCATTGCTTTTCATCATTCCACCAGGCATGACAAAGACCTTGGTCCCGCCAACTAAAAACAGAAAAAAATAAGATTAATGTAGGAAAGAACATGTAAAACAGTGTTTTAAATTTACTTATTCACCAAATTAAAGACGCTTTTCTTAGGAAGGCAGGAAAACTCACCTTTGTCATCTCCTGCACCATCTTCGAGTTTCCTCTTTTTAGCATTTTGCTATTGAGAAAATATTTCAAGGTTACTGGCTGATCTTTGTTTTATGTAAGCTTATTTCCATCACAGAATTTAAATAAAAGGTAACTACGACTCGAAAGTCGATCCCCAGTCCCAAGTTCATCTCTCACAATTCCTAATCAACATGCCATAACGTTTTGCAAAAAGCAACAAAAGTAATATATTCAAAAATCCTATTCAGAGACTTCATATCACTGTTTGACTGATTAAGACACTAAAATTACTTCTTACCCCCTCAAGCCCATCATGGATGTCTGTAAGTAGAATCGGGTCTGGCACTGTCAGATTGATCTCTGAATGAATTTCTTTCAACTCGCGGATATTAATTGTGGGATCCTAAAATAAACCAAGACAATAAAAATATAGTTTAGTACATCTGAAGCAGCAAATGTCAAGAACGCATAATATTTTGTGATTAACCACTTACCTTCAAAAACTGGTCCAGTTCTAACAATTTCTTCGGGAAAAAGTTTGCAACCAAGTCTTCAGCCTAATTTTGAATAATTAATCTGTAAACTGTCCAACTGTCAAAGAAATGTTCATTTATTAACTCTGTAAATGCAGTGACTTACCTCTGCTGTAATTCGTTCCCTGAAAGCATCAACCTGACAAGAAACATTCATATAGAACTATTAAGTCACAAGACGGGCATTCTGAATTGTTACAACATATCTATTGTGTTTAAAACTCATTCAGTTTTAGAAGAAAAAAGACATACTACAGACGGCCTTTCTACTTTAAGATGCAAAATGGTGCCAACAATCACCACATAATCGAGCCAATTCCCAATCTCTCGTGATTTGTTAGCCTCACGATCTTCATCGTAACGCCTTGCCAACATAATGAGCGGCTTTAACGTCAAAATCGGGAGTGAAGCAGCCATGCGTTTCTCCCGCAGCATCACGCTGCCGTGCTAAAAACACGCTGCATCCACACGCGCGCGAGCTCTGGCTTCCCGCGAACATGTGATATGTATAACCCGCATACTTTATCCCAATATGTATTTTCTCTTTTAAAGCAGGAGTGATTTCACAAAGATACGTGCGTGTAAAAGTTAGCTAACGCGCTCACGAGGCGACTCACGCGCAAGCCGGCTAGCCGCAAGCTAACGTTTACAAACAGTTCATCTGAGTGCCCTTGTTTAAATGAGGTAAGCGTGAGAAACGTACCTTTGTCTTGATCTCATTGTCCACCTTAAGAAGTGAAGACATCGTATTAATTCAATAAATGAGAAAAGTAAGGGATTGTCCTAAAAGCATTAACTACTAACCGTGTGGCTCACTAACCGCTGTCAGCCACAAGGCACTTGCGCGCTTTTAGATGACGTACAGACTCCGCGACCGTAGAAATAAATACATAGAAATAAAACATATCAGCTTTGTCGCGTGGAGACACTCGTCTTCTTTCATTTTGAGTTTGGTATAATCTACAACACGCAGAATCACCTGAAAATCATGTAAACAAAATAGATACGATATAATGGTCTCGTCGACGTATCGCTGTAATCGGCAGACCAACTATTACTATAACGGATTCTATGTGTTTAAATCTATGTTCCCGACGACTTCCACAAACGTAGTAGTGTGCTTGCGTGCGTCATGTTTTCCTTTTTGAAATTATTATTTTTTGGAATCACAGTATTACACACAGTATCGTCCACGAGCTAATTAAAATGTTTGATAATAATATTAGGTAATAATAAAAATAATAAATATTTAGTTGGAACCAGGGCGCAAGTAAACCCGAGACACTTCCTGTGACGTGTGTTGGGGGCGTGTACGAATCTAGCGATGTAAACAAGGACGCGAAAGACAAGTCTCACAGTGTTGACACCTCAACGGGCATTTTTAGAGCACCATAGCCCCGCATCATACGTATCAGTTGACTCTGGCTCACAGTCATGAACCTCCCCGTCACTGTCAAAGTGAACTTTAGGGGCAACGTGAAGAAATTTCCAGTGTTGGACACGAACAAAGCACAGTGGGAGACTGTGGAGGCCTGGGTAAGGAGTCATTAAGCCTTGCTGGGTGGCGTTTATGTGGGGACGTTTACATTTCTTGGTCCTGGAAGGCCGTAGCTGAGGCCTACATAAACAAACCTTAACCGGGAGTGTAAGACGTTTAAATTTAATTAAAAACATTTAATCCTATCATAGCAGATATATAACATATATCTCAGTTGGGTCTTTTATTTAACCCCCTCCCTCCCCAATGATCCAAATTGCAACAATATCTACAATTTCCTCCTGACCTTTCTGTTCGGCCATAAATCAGACGATGGTTTGTAAATAAAGAGTAACGTTGGAGGATATTGTTTTCCGATCTAATCTGCCTCTTCGATCTCTTAAAAACTCTGCAGTTCTTGATTGTGTGTTGTCGTTTGTTTTATGCTTACCTGACATTATACCATGTTATAACTTCTAGATTAAAACTACATTCGGCTTGAGCCATTTTCAAGTGAAATATTTTGACGAGGACAACGAGGAGGTAAATAATAAGAGTTCAGAATTTATTTTTTGATTTCATAGTTTTCCAGATTTTTTTCATGTTTATCCTAGAGTTTGACAGCAATCAGTAAACCGTTTATTGACTTTTTTTTTTTTTTTTACAGGTGTGCATAAACAGTCAAGGTTTGTAATAAATTCAATATTTTCACAAAATATGTTATTTAAATGTGTTAAATTAATGCCATAATAAATATTAGCTATTCTTTATTTCACAACAGATGAATATACAGAAGCTCTAAAGGTAAGAGCATCATTATTGTTTTCATTCATTTTTGTTAAGCACAAGTCTGTTTACTCCACTGAGGCCCATGCTGCATTAAGTTACCTGTATGCCTTTGATTGCTGTCATCATCATAATCATCAAAATTAAAAATAAATAAATAAATGATTCCATCTTTAAACAAGATGCACCTTTTTTATTTAGAGTGCATTTAAGCAAGCCAATCAGCTACACATGAATGTCTATAAGATGAAAGGTCAGGCAGAGGGTGGTGCAGTAAAGGCAGAGTTGAAGGAACTAAAGATAGATCCTAGACCAGCTCCACCGTATCGAGCACGGGTCAAGATGGCAGACAAGGAGACCCAGGTGACCCCCGAGCGGGACTCGGTAAGCAGTTTGCAATCTTGTAATTAAACGTATATACCAGAGGTGTCAAAATCAATTTCTACTCGGGCCACATGAACATTACTTATACCCTCAAAAGGGCTGACCGAAGATTAATTTCCTTACTGGGCCATTCTAATCAGGGGCATTCCTAGAGCATTTTTGAAACATTAAAACACCAAAACATTAAATTCTCGCAATTTTGGGAGTAGTCTTTATTTGTAGTAAATATAAGTTTATTTAAATCCTGCCGATAGGCCTTTTTAGGTGTAAAATCCATTTGGTTGACGACAATAATTGGAAATCTGTTTTTATCATGATAATTTAATATAGATATAATGTATTGCATTCCTAGTTCCATGATGGCACATTAAGCTGTTGTCTGATTATTGCTGCTTCTGAGGACGTAAGTGTCAAGAAAGCATAAAAGCAGATTGGAATTTAGCAGAAGATCACATCATGCACTGAATGTTGTAAACACACTGCTGTGATTTATATGCATCAAAGGCTTAATATTCACAAGTAAAGCACTAACTGAGAAGTGATAACAGAGACGTTTCATACGTACATTCCAGAAATTTCCTCGCTGGCCATATGAAACGAGGCGGCAGGTTGAATTTTGCCTGCGGGCCTTGAGTTTGACACCTGTGCAATATGACATCTTTATAGTGTGAGATGTTTGTTAGTTCATGCATATATTTTAACAAAATGAAATGACAGTAGACTTGTCACAGAGCACTGTTTGTGTTATTTTCCTTAAACAGGGTGCGGCCAAAGAAAACAAAGGGATGAAAACTGAGGAGGAAGCTGTCCCAATGTGGTTCAAATCCTACATGGACAGGGTACTGTCTCTTAAAAAATGTCAACCTGATCATTTTATAGGTCTTTTCTTTAATCTAGTCCAAAGTAAAAGTAAAGGTGTTCTCAATCTACTTGCAGTTCAAAGATCAAGTGGTAAGGGAGGTGGTAGACAGGATGTGCAGCGAGTTTTCAGGCCAGTGTTGCACACACAGAGCCTTGGATCCTCCCGCCGAGGAGCCAAGCACTTCCGGCACTCAGAAAGTTACGAGTTCCACCACGCTAAGAGCTTCAAGCTCAACTCCAAATTGCAGTAGTTGCAAAGGACCAGCCACTGGGGGAGGATATCAGTGCAGGTGAGAATGTCCGAAAACTTGTTCTTAATGACCCTCTTCAAGAATATTTATTATTTACACACTATGCATTCTCAATCGACAATAAAACGAGAGATGGTAGCAATATAACATCATTCAAACATTCTTTAGAATGGTATAAGATAGAACAGAGAAGAATTAAGAAATAGTGAAAGTACTGAATTTCTTTTCTTAGTGGGATACAGTTAAAGTCACATCAAAACTGCCAATCTTTTTTATCATTCTTTTTTGTTGTTTTGAAGATCATATGCCCTCAAAATCTTTAATCAAAATAACTTCCCCTCCCTCTTACAACAACTTCTCTTCTCTGATGATGTGTTTGCTGGTGTGAGGGCGGGACAACCTGTCACTCACGTGAGATCACAGCAATCCAATCCAGTCAATTCCCAATGGACAAAATCAAATCCGTCTCTACATCTTGTTTAAGAAGCCGTATCACTTAAATATATGTCACAGTAGGGAAGAAAAGATTTAATGCTGAATTTAGGGATTCAGGGATTCGGCTGTATGGATGTTAGGAAGGTCAAATGTAATGCTCAGTATAAAACATTTTTCTCCTCTTATGTGCAGTGTTTGCCCATCTTGCATCTTATGTGAGCCATGTAGTCATAAACATGATCCCAGCCACAACCTAAAGAGAACAAGGACTCCTTTGTCTGTCCCTGAACGTGGAGTTACTCCAGAACCCAGGCAAGCCAAAATAAACACTTGGTGCTCAGAGTTTTGTTGTGTATCGTCTGCTCAGCCCGACTGGTTGTTAAGCAGTATAATTATACTTGCTAATTGAATTTGATTTCGTTTGGCTCATTCCCAGGTTTCTGAGGCGGGGGGACAGGACGGTGCGAAAGGCAGAGAGGCAGAGGCTGAAAGCTGAGCGGAGGCAGCTGAAGGCCGAGGTGAAGGAGATCAAGAAGAAGCTGAGGCTGGAGAAGAGAGGTCTGCTGTGGAGTGGAGCCTCCAATGGAAACGCCAGCTCGGGCCTTGCCCCCGCCCCCGCTCCGTCTCTAGGCCCAGGACCAGCCCCAGCTCCGGCCCTGTGCCCAGACCCTCAAACTTCCAGTCCAGAGTAAGGGCCACACTGAGAGGGGTCAGGGCTGGGTGACCTCCCTACCCAGCCCAGAACAATCATTTTCAAGATTATCACATTGTCTGTTATAGTTGAGTTATCGCTGGCAAGTGGATGGAACTACCTCAAAATGCACCCGCTGCCTTTATGTATTACGTCCTTTTTATACTTTTTTTGATATGAGCTTCAAGGAAAAGACAGACGCTGAAACAAAGCTGTTCTGATGATCCTCTGTGCACTCAAACCAGGGGTCCCAAGGTCTCCTGCTCCACCTTGGTGCCCACAATGACTGCCTTGTTTCTGGATGAGAATCTACCAGATGGCACTTGTCTGGAGCCAGGCACCAAGTTCATCAAGTACTGGAAGATGAGGAACACAGGCAACATCAGCTGGACTTCAGATACCAAGGTACTTTTTAAAACTCCCTAGAAGTTCTTATAGGCTGAAAAAAAAAATGCGTGGGCTACGTTTGCATGTGTGCTTGTGTTTTTGTAGTTGAAGTTTATGTGGGGCAACCTGACCCTGGGATCACAGGAGCAAAAAGAGGTGGCAGTGCCCTTTCTGCAGCCGGGTCAGGTCGGTGTAGTGAGTGTTGCGTTTGTGGCACCCCTGCTGGAGGGCACCTACACATCTCACTGGCGCCTGGCACACTGTGGAGTGCAATTTGGGCCCAGAGTGTGGTGTAGCATTGTAGTGGTGCCAAACGCAGGGCAGAAACTCAGCACCCACTGCAGCAAATCACTAGTAAGTCAACTTTAAACCATTGTACCTTTTAAAATATTGTTTTTTAAGCCATATGTTGTGACGGAATTCACTCTAATTCTGAGATTGTCATCAAATACTTTGTCTTCCCCTTATAGAGGACCGATCTGATGGGGAAAGATGGGATGTTCTGGTCAGGCACCAGAGATTGTGAAGCGTCTACCAGCTCCCGGAGAGAATATTACATCCCCTCTGTGGACTTACTGACGGCACAGGTCTGTGCGTTGTTGGACACAACGACACTACCTTATGTTTGTTCAGTGATGTGTGCCTTACTAACGTACAAAGTCTTGTTGTTCAGGATTTGTTGTCCTTTGAGTTACTGGATATAAACATTGTGCAAGAATTGGAGAAAGTCCCAGCCAACACTCCAGTTGGTAAGGCCTCATTCTGGTCACAATTATGTAATATATCCTCAGGGAGAATCTTTTCCTCAATTTCATGTACATAATTAGTCCGGCCTCATTTTGTAATCTCCTCAGATAAGCCTTCCTGTGTTTCTCCACCTCTTCATCGTGGACCCTCGTTTGGAAAGCACGGAACGGGACTAAGCAAAGTCGACGCTGGACGTTCAGGCAGGAACAAAACTCAAGGTTAGAGCATCTGATGTGGAATTTGAATTGCATAACCACTACAGACAATTAGTCTAAATACAATATATACTCAAATCAGTATTTCACACACACACTACCATTCAAAAGCTTGGGGTCGGTAAGATATTTCAGATATTTTTGAAGAAAGTCTCTTTTGCTCAGCAGGACTATTTATTTAAAAAATACAGTAAATTAGAAATGCATTAAAAACTACTATTGTGAAATATTATCATTTAAAATAACAGTTTTCTATTTTAGTATATTTTGAATTCTAATTAAGTCCTGTTATGGCTTAGTTGAATTGCCACATGATCCTTCATAAATTATTCTAATATGCTGATTTGGTGCTCAAGAAACCTTAAATGTTGATCGTTGAATATTTTTTTTGGGAAATGTGAAACTATTTTTTCAGGATTCTTTGATTAACAGAAAGATCAGCATTTATTTGAAATAGAAATCAAATAGAAGTACTGTCACTTTCAATCAATTTAATGCATCCTTGCGGAATAAAAGTCACATCTTACTTACTCTAAACCTTTGAACGGGGTGAATTTCATTCAACAAAGTGGCGCTTGCAAATAAATGACACTACACTTTTTTTCGGACTTTTCTGCTAAAATTTTATAGAGGAGCACAAACAATATACTTGGAGAATAAATGTCCTCCATTTCGTTTTTTACATTTTAAAAGTTTAAAAGTTTTAAGTTTTTTAAGTCTATGCCTATGCGACTGGATCATAGACAGTTTGGTTGTGAACTTTTTTATATATACACTGATGTGGCTTGTTCTTTGTTAGTGTTGCAGCCTCAGAGACAGAATGAGCTTCTGGACAATCAAGGCAATGAGGAAGGAGATGAAGACATCAGTGGGACCCAGTTTGTGTGTGAGACTGTGATTCGTTCTCTCACTCTCGAGGAGGAACCAGAACGTAAGCCTCATCGCAGGATTCGACCCAACCTGAGGAGGCATGACGGTGAGTTATGATGTGTTAGTGCTCATAAAACGCAGTGCTTTGTTTGTTTACAGAGCTCTATTATTTTGTTAATTTTACTCTTCATTATTTTGCAGTCCATGACCCAGCTCGCTTTCAGGAGAGATTATTGCAGGTGAAGACTGACAGACCTTTACCAATCATAAACAGGCCAGAGGCTCCAGCCCCTGTCCCAAAGCCAGTCATAACAGAGGAATCAGTCATGCCAGGTATGCATGGTTGTTGTTGTTGTTGTTTTCCTTTTTTTGTTTTATGTCACTGTTGCTTTAACAGACATACTGAATACGCTCTGTCATACTGAAAGTCACTGTAAATGCAGTGTGCCTTCAGACTTGGGCTTGGTAAAAATAAACATTCCTTTTCTGCTAGAACTGTACCTTCTTTCAATTCACACTCCGTTATTTCTGCAGTCTTTTCGGATGCATTGATTGGTTCAAATGAAAACCTCTACACCGACCCAGCTGCACAGGAGGAGAATGAAGAGGAAGTGGAACAAAAGGGACGTGAAAATGATAAAGAGGAAGAAGCAGGAGAGTGGGATGAGGTGAGCAGTCAGGTGTCCTCTGCCTCATCTGAGGACTACATTGTCATCCTGCCTGACTGCTTCGATACTTCCAGGCCCCTGGGAGAATCAATGTATAGCTCAGCAATGTCCCAGCCTGCAGTCCCTCTTGCCAACGAGCCAGAAGCACCGCAAATCCCGAGCACAGCTGAAGGAGAGAACGAAGAGCCCGCCCCTGTTCCTGCGCTTCAAAACAGCCTGAATCGGATGCTGTGCACCTCTCAAATACTGGATACTCCACCTCTGATTCCAGAGATGGTACCTCTGTCCATAGCACTCTTGCCACCACCATCTCTTCGAACCCACAGGTTAAAAAGCATTCAGAGAAACCGCTAATTCTTTCTTTTGACTAATTGATACATGCAGAGTGGATGTATTATTATAACATGGACTTTCATTTGTTTTAAACACTTTATGATTCTTTTACAGGTCAGTGAAATCTCATGATCTTGAGTCAGGACCAGGGGCCTCTAAAGTGAACGCGTCATGCCAATCTGAGGATGAGTCAAGTGGTGAGTCTCCTCAACTCTAACATGTTTTTTTCCCCCATGACAGACACGATATATGTGTTTGTGTGTGATGTATGTATATTACACACATACATGCATGCATACACTCACATTAGTAAATAAATAAAAAGATGCATTAATTAGTGTCCAACATTTTAGGAAAAGAAAAAGAAAATACAATTTTAAAATGTATTCCAAGTTGAAATTATTATTATTATTATATGCATATATTTCTTTGGTTCTGTAGACAATAAAAGCTCACTGTCTAAGAGTTGTCTCTTACTGTATACTGTTTACTGTTTTTGTTAAACTAGTTGTGTAGTTTTGAGCCATCTTTTAAAAAAACAAAATGATTATGTTGTTAATTTGCCCTAGGTTGCAGATCAGCTCATTTAGAGGCTCCTGTTAGTGCCTTTGAGACCTGCAGCTCCCAGGATCTCAGGTATAACTCCACAGTGAGGTCATTTCTGCTTGTATATTTATTTCAGGATGCAAATATTTCAGGAATCAGGTTTCAAATAACCTACATTAATGGTGTTTTAAATCCAGCTTTTGACAAAGCTGATAGTTTGAATACAGCAGAACAGGAAGTAGCTCTGCAGAAATTGTTTTCCTGTGGTTGACCAATTTTTTATTTATTTATTTTTGTCAGTATGATGTAACATAACACCTTTTTTCAATTCTTTTAAATAAGCATGGCTGTGTTAAGCATGTGAATCAAGTTGAGTTTCTTTTTTTTTGTCTACTATTTTTCCTCGGTCTTGTTTCATGATGGTTTTATGAATGTTAATCTCTCGAGTCCTCTTGTTTTTTTGGCATGGCACTGTTGTGACACGACCTTCTGTTCCTGTTTTTATTCTTCTGCAGGGCACGTCATGGTGGTCTGACAGAGGGGCTGGTGAAGGGAGCGCTCTCTGTGGCTGCCTCTGCTTATAAAGCACTCTTTACAGGCCAGAGCACACCAGCACAGGTTTTCGAATTTTTTTTTTTTTTCTTTTCTCATTAATGCACAACACACCAGAACAAAACATAAACAGCCACCATATAGTGACTTTTCTTTCTATTACACTACCATTTAAAAATGTGGGGTTGTAAGAATGCTCTTATGCTCACCAATAAAGAGCCCCTAATGGGAGGTGGGGCTGGAATACAATATATAAAATATATCTCAATGTTTTTGCAATCTATTGCAAAACTTTTGCGTGCTAGTCGCTCTTCCTGTAACAACGCACTGAAACACGGCAAATAAACCCAATGAATTTACAAGGTTTTATTGCAATAGTGTTCTCTTTATGACACGAAGAAAATACAATAGAGTTCTCTTTGTCATATGTCACTTACTTGCTTACTTATCAAGTTATGCATATAAAAGTCCCAAACATCCTAATAATGTTGTGCATTGCTGTTTGAGCTGAAGAGCTGAATGGATACACCAGTAAACGGAATCACTTTGCTAACAGGTCATTTAATTCAACGAAATGCATCCTATATTAGATTCATCAGATATTTATATCAGGTAAACATATTCCAATTTATGTCTGCACAAAATGAAGAAGTGTGCAGCAACTAAACGACAACTAGACCCAAAATTTTAATTTTATTAAAATATGTTTATTACAGTGTTCTTATTATAATGTTATGTAATATCACAGTCCCAATCATAGTTATTAATTTTGTGCATTGCTGTTTGCTCAAGCTAAAGATGATCACCGGCGCACTTGACTATCAAATTCATTCTTAACCAAACATATCCTATATGGAATAACTCCTATCTATCTATCGATCTAGATATAGATAGATATGATTTATTCTATATAGGATATGTTTGGTTAAGAATGAAGTAATATATACTATAAATAAATTACACAAAATAAAAAATATTACAACTTAATATTTATAAAACGTACATCCCTGATCCCGATATGGTGGCCGATATATCGTGCATCCCTATTGGAAATAAGTTTATTGTCACTTTTGATTAATTTTTTGATCAGTGCTTTATTTTGCTTTTCTTACAATTAAAGTAATGCGCATTAACAGTGACAGAATCTTACTGACCTAATTCAGTGCGGAGAACATAATTGATAACAGCTATAAAACAGCATACACAAGAAACACATGCATAAAGAAAGTAACTATATACATAATGTCAGAGATATATGGGTTACAGGAAGAAAATGCTGAAATAAAAATAATTAGGTTGTCCAAATGCAAATAAAAGGACAAAAAAAACTAACTTTTGATTAATTGAAGGTCTTAAAGGGTAAAAGGTCTTATTTAAAAAGTTAAAATAAAATTCTTACTGACCCCAAACTTTTGAACACTAGTGTACCGTTTCTAGAAAGCGGCACCATTGATTGTGTACTTCATGGTGGCTTTTCTGCATTTTTTGATATCTCTGAACCCTGGACTTGACATGTAACACTAACTGTGTTTTGGTTCTCTTTCAGCAGCCTGCTGTCGACCCAGCCTGCGAGGACGCCTCCATGATGGCTGTTTTACAGGAGATGGGTTTCAGTAACCAGCCGCTCAATCAGAGGTTGCTGAGGAAGCATCACTACAGTTTGCTTGATGTGGTCAACGAGCTGGTGCAGTTGACCGACAGCGAATGGCACATCTCAAGACATTAGGAAGCACCGTGGCAACCTCAGTCAAGTATAGGAATTGTAAATGAGTTCAACGTGTTGCAGTATTCTGGTGAAATGCTTCTGATGTTCTTTTCTTAGAGAAATAGTTTGGACTCTCGAAAAGCTGCATAGCTGCAATGATGCAATTACTTGATTGTAACATTTTAGTTTCATGTTTGTAGGACATTATGAATGGGTAAACAACATAAGGTTTATTAAGCAGTCTCAATGCTCTCTTTATTCAGTGTGTGTGTCCTACTAACACATATAAACTGCTGTTAGATAGGCTTCAGGTATCTTTTGTACTGCTTGATTAGATCAGAGGATTCATTTGAGACAATGCCCAAAGGGTTTCCGTTTGTTTGAGCACTTTGCCTCACAGAGGAATGATAAGCTTGTGCTGATTTAGTTATTTCTCACAGTGACCTCTATATTTGTATATCTTATTTTAAATCACACTAATTCATGTCACACTAAGGTGTTGGGCTGCTTGACCTATAGGAATGTGCAATGAGTTTTTTAGTCATGCTTGATTGGTCATTGTTTTTGCTCGGCACCAATTTGGTCATCTTGGTCATTTTCATTTGCAATGTATTATTATGAACTGAAGGCTTACCAACATGGCTTTTTGTGTTCAGCACAGTAAATAAAATAAAAAACATTCCATTATCGTAATCGTTGTTTGAGTTTTATTCGCATTGCATAATCATGAAACTTCTTGCTATTGTTAAATTACACCAATCAGCAAAACTATGTTTGGTTAATGTACAATGTATGAATTGCTGAAACAATGGAATGTACTAAAGGTTAAGACAGTTATCACTTTAGTCAGCTTCCTCCTTCAAGGCAGGAACTGAGTGGAGATTTCCCAGGCCCTTTTTTTCCATTTATTTTTTTAACTAATAGTATTGAAAACATATTTTCTTTTTATTTCATATTTGAGTCCTTGAACCCTATGAAATGTTAATCAGAATATTATGCATGTTGTACTGGAATAATTACATGGCATACTCCAAAACCTAATATGTTTCAATGTGGTATAATATTTTATGCAACATCAAAGGGTTATAACATTTAATAAACATTCTGACCTGTTTTTCTCCATCATGGCCTGATTGTTCTGGAATTAGACATTGATCAACAAGTATTCAGTTCCTTACTACATAAAAAAACTCCCTTTTAAAATTTCACTTCTCTTTTAATACATTTCTATATATATATTTGTAAGCCTCTAAATCCAAATAGTAATAATAGTTCCAATGTACACTGCTCAAAACTCAAAACAAATAACACTTAATCATCAAAATATAACACCATGTCAATTAAACTTCAGGGATATCAATCTGTCCAGTTAGGAAGGAAAAGTGATTGTGAATCAGTTTCACCTGCTTTAGTGAAAATGAAAGTGACAACAGGTGCACTGGAGAGGAAACAACAAGACAACCCCAAAAGGGAATGATTTTGCAGGTGGTGCCCACAAACAATTGTTCTCTCCTTGACTGATTTGTCTTTAGTTTTGTTAGGGTCACTGTCTGTATGAGGCAGTGCCTGCAACCCAATCAAGATGCAAAGGCAGTCCTGCTCCTCCAGGATGACACATCCATACATGCTGTCACAAGGAGGTTTGGTGTCTCCCAGCACAGGATCATGGAGGAGATACCGGGAGACAGGCCATTACACGAGGAGAGCTGGACAAGGATGAAAAAGGGCAACGACCAAGCAGCAGAACTGGTATCTACTCCTTTGTGTGAGGAGAAACAGCACTGCCAGAGACCTACAAAATGACTGGATACTGGTGTGCATGTTTCTGGCCAAATTATCAGAAACAAATTTCATGAGGATGGCATGTGGGGCCTCTAGTGGGACCTGTGCTCACAGCTCCGCTCAATTAATGTTTGCCAGAGAATACCATAATTTTAAGTCTGCCATTAGCACAACATTCTCTTCATGGATGAGAGCAGGTTCACTGAGCACATTTGACTGCCGTAAAAGAGTCTGGAGATGCCATGAGGAAAATCATGCTGCGTGCAACATCATAACATCAAACCAGCACGGTTTGGCGGTGGGTCACTAATGATTTGAGAAGGAATATCTTTGGAGGGTTGCACAGACCTCCACATGCTAGCCAATGGTTCCCTTGCTGCTGTTAGGTACTGGGATGAAATGAAATGATTAGACCGTATGCTGGTGCAGTGCCCGGCCAATGTGTAGGTGTTGGTGCCATTGACTGGCCTTCGCATTCCTCAGACCAGAATCAAATAGAGAACCTCTGGCACATTTTGTATCAGAACATCCAAGATCTGAGACTAGATCCCCCACAACATCAACCACCATCTCATCAGGATAATGCTCAGACATTATCGTGAGTGCATACAGGCACGTGGGAGCCACACACACACTACTGACTAACATTATGAGTTTCTACCTTCATGCAAGATGGATCAGCCCGTAACTTCAATCTTTTACTTGATTTTAGTTTCCATGAATTGTTGTCACATCATTTTGTTCTTAACAAATGATAGAATGTAAAGAAATAAAGATTTTCAAACTGAATATTTCCTTCATTGGGGTCCAACGTGTGATTTAAGCGTTCCCTTCATTTTTTTGAGCAGTGTATCAACAGTATCAACCGCAGTCTTTAAACACGCAGTATCAATTATGACCACGAGACGGCGACACCAAACAACATTGAACGACCAAAGAGGGAAGTAACTGAACTCAAGAGTCCAGACGCGAGTCTTGAAGGAAAGTGGCGTGTGTTGTCTTCAGTAACTCACGCAACGAGTGACTTTATGCTGCGGAGGACAAGTAAATCGAGATATTAAACCATGCTCAGATGAACGGTAAGTGGAAAAGGGCTGCGTGAAGATTTGACAAAAGCATTAAGTAATGTTATGACGACAAGATGTGTCATGATGTTATTTTAGAAGGAAACTGAGATAAAAACTCTCTGACACGACACTGTGAGGTTGTGTGTTCATGCTACATTTGGTAACCGTTTCTTCTTCCTAAACTCGAAAGTTGTCGATCAACATCTTAAACAACCACAATAGTTTCTGTTTGTCACTTAATTTGGGTTGCGAACTATTGCTTTGCACTCTTCCTGCCACTTTACGTGCTTTAATTCAACGTTACATTATGTAAATTGAGAGAATGTGACCAGCATAGACATTAAAGTATACGAACTTAAAAAACAACAACATATATACACGTGTATAATTATACAAATACGTTTCCCTCAAATGTCACGTGATCTGTGCCGTTTAAGGTTTTCATGAAATTGTGGAACTTTGTTCTGTAATGATTTAACATATTTGCACTTTTATTGCTGTGGAGCTTTATTGTTCATTTGGGGACATTTTACTGTTTTACAGCGAAACCTACCGTGGGTGTTTTGGTGACCGTTTGGATTGTTTCTGTAATGTATAACTAGAACAATACAATCACTGTCACCCAAACCTTAGGTAAAATATAATACTTTTAGTATGTTTTTGATTTTCCTCATCAATTATCTATCTACATGCTAACAAACAAACCTTAATGAAGCTCTCTTACAATTTAGGGTGGAGGTCTTTAGTTTTGATCTGATATCGTCTGGAAGTACAGCATTATGTCCCAGAATAATCATGGAGAGAAACGGAGGTTTTCCAAATGGTTGGACTATGGCAGTATAAATGCTGAAGGCCCGTCAGACGCATGCCCAACCTGCCAGGGCACAGGACGCATCCCGAGAGGCAGGTTTCAGTGTATTTTCTCAATTTCTTATGATTTGCTTAAGTTTCTTTGACAGACCGTTTTGTCTTGACATCTTCAGGTCAGGAGGACCAACTTGTGGCGGTCATTCCTTGTAGCGACAAAAGGCTGAAACCTCAACACACGTCAGTATAACCTGCATTTTTTTTTATAACTCCTTAGTTCTGCAATTTCCTCTTTAGGGATTTCTAAAATGTTTCATCATGTTAATATGCTCAAATTTCATCTCCCACAGGAAACTGTATGTGTGTATATCAGTGGGGCTTTGCTTCTTGACCTGCTCACTGATCCTGTTTTTCCTCTTCCCACGGAGTATGGATATGTCGAATGCAGAACTACAGTCATCTATGGTCTATTTCACTAAGGATAAAGTTATTATGGTGCTCACGGTAGGTGATCTGACATATAAATGACACCCTCTTATTGCAATATTTTACAAGGCTTGTAATCCTATGTCCGTATGATCCATCCTTCAGCACGAAATGAACCTTACCAACCAAAACTTTGTCAGTATCACAGCTGATAATCTTATCGTGCAAGCACTGATTTTCGAGACTGTGGTTGGCAATACCAAGTTCCTCAATGTCACCAAACTGTCTCCACGATCACAGAAAACGGTAAAAATTTTAAGCTAATTATTATTATTTGAAGCCATTTTAGTTCCCTTTTAAAATGTTCTCAGATGCATTATACAAGGCATCAGAAACCTGGGAAAAAAAATTATGAATAAAGCTAAAAATATAGTTTCTTGAAATCATCCATTGATTCGGGAATCTTTCTTTCACCTCTCAGATTACAGTCATAACCAGCATTGCTATTGAAGATGTAGGCCTCAAGTAAGTAATTCAATCAGTATATAAACCTCACTAATTAAGGTCTTTTAACGGTTGTGTATTGTTTACTCATATTTATTACAGTGTATATGACAATCTTCATATACACAAAATTTATATTCTCTAACGTATGTTCCTTTTCCAGTAATTACTGCAAGTCTCATGCCATTCAGATTCACTCCTTATTCTTGCATTTGCAGTAAGTATATATTTCTTTCAGCATGTATGCATTTGTCTTAGCATACTATTTGACTGAATCATTCAATGTTAGTTGCAATCCTTGGTTGATGTTTTGAAGGTGCCCATTGAAGGATTATTTGAATTAATCTCTGGTATAGATTGTAAATGTATAACATTCTAAAATCTATTCACTTGAGCAATAAATACAACAAAATACTTTTATTTCAGTCCACCACTGGAAATAACTGAGTCAATTATTCCAAATTTATTTGTGCATGTTTATGATTAACATACAACTTGTGATTGTGAATGAGATCTAAAACAGTGGTTCACAAGAAGGGGGCCTCTATCAACTTTCAAAGGGAATCTGGAAATTTGCTGAGCCCCCTATATGCTAATTTAGACCTGATAAGCATAAGCTATTCATACACTGCCTGGTCAAAAAAGTCACTGTTTAGATTTAAATAGGCAAATGCTTAAGAGTCAATTTATTGGATCATTACTGCAGTGATTATTATGTTTCTGGCATGTTATATGTTTGGCAAGAGTTCTTCTAACCCTAATTGATGGAGTGTGTAGCTTTTCATTTCTCAAACTAACATCATGGCCATATTTCAGGTAACAATGTCAAGATTCATCCGGCTCAAATTGTGAAAGAAAGGTTGGGATAAAGCATGACAATTCATTAAAAGTCTTTGGGATGTGCTGGAAGAGACTTTTCAGAGTGCTGGTGACTCTTGCATTGTCATAAGATCATGGCCATACATTTATGGAAATAACATCACAACATTTATTTCCATCAAGAGTTGCATCATTTCCAGCAAGAGTCAAGCACTCAGTAAAATGTTTTCTCACTGCAATAATGACGATCCAATCATTGATTCTTAAGAATTTGCCTTTTTACATTTTTGTTCTGTGGCTGGGCAGTCTATTTATGTATCTTGTAATGTGCTATAGAGACCAAGTTTTATTTCTTGGAGTTTGGACCATCCTGAACTGAATTAAAACATAAACGTGTAAAATCTGTAAACCGAAATTGGTTGTAGGCCATAACACAAAAATAATTACTGTGGCTAAACAAAGTAAAAAGAAAAAAGAAGAAAATTGGTCAAGCAACCCAACCCACACACACACACACACACACACACACACACAAACTCAACTTTTTTTTAAATGTGAACTTTGTGGACTTTGGTCTGTTAAAATATTATAGGTTATAAAGTGCATGACCTAAAAAAAAAAAAAAAACATAGTGATACTCCAGTCTTCAGTCACACGGTCTTCAGATATCATTCTGAAATGCTGACGTTGATGTTTGTATGTAACATCATCATCATCAGTGTTGAAAAGTTGCGCTGCTTAATAATTTTAAGAAATTACATTTCAGTCACTCTTCATTTGTGTTGCACCATACCTACTCAAGGATAACTTGAATAAATACATTTTATTTTTAAACTATGCATGTCAATTTTTGCTTTAATAAATCCAGTTCAATATATATTTGGTAATTACACACAGGATATCTAATCTCTACCTAATTTCCACAGGTTGAAAATCAGAGTCTCCTACCTGTCCCATTCAGAGGAGATGTCAACAGATGCCTATGAGTATATTGATTGTGGAGTGAATTCCACCATGCCTCATCACTTCCCTCTGAGTTCAGACTAAACCATTGCCAAAGTACGTTCATGAATGCTGATGTTATAGAAATCGAAGGACGCTGCTTTAAAAAGAATTGCTGTTTTATAGTTTCTAGTCCGTTTAAGTTGGATTTTACTATAATGACAGTGTTGTATGATAGACTGGATATAACTGGAATGATGAATGTGTGCTGTTAACTTGGACCATTTTTCTTTTTGGATGATTTGTTAGCGTTTACTTTATACAAACATGTTTTAATTTGCACATTAAATTTAAATTTTATTTGTTGAGAATTCTTGAGCAAATTATGCAAAACAAAATCTAATCATAACTTTTAATTAGATTATGAAAGAGTAATAAAGTCTGGTTTGTGGTGCTTCCCAGTAGTCTGGCCTTCATCTTCACCACTGCTGGGAATACTGCAGGGACTAGAGCAAACCAAGCACAAATCTTATGTAGATGATTTTTTTTTCCGGATCATTTCCACTTTATAAGTTCTCTAAATAATCGGTTCTAAAGGCATATTTATGTAACTTTATGTAAATAGATAATGTCAAACCACTGGCTCTGTTGAACCTTACTGTTATATTACAGAAATGGATTAAACAAGTTGGCAGTCTCTAAAGAAATGTGCAGTAATGTACTCACTGTGTATCTTTTCCTCTCGGCGTGACACTTGCAACTGCATTGCTTGTCAACCTCTGAAGAAAACATATGTTTACACTGATCGAGACAAGATTCCATGCATTACATCGATTTTAGTTTAATATTTTAATCATTCAGAGTCAATCACCACTAAAGCCGTGACCCTTTGTTCCTAAAGGCATGCAAACAATGGCTTTACCTAGAGACACATTGGACTCTGCAGGCTCACGGGGTGTCACGTGTGCCTCAGAATGCACTTTGTTTTTTCCTTGCTTGTCTTCCTAAAAATAAATCCCATATTAATTAGATGTAATATATTTATTAAAAAGGTAATGTAAGTGTATTATATGTATACTGATGACATGAGAACCTGTTTAACCGAGGCAGATGATCTGCGATCCAGCACTCTCTGACGGCGGCGGGCCTCCCAGTGCATCGCAGACATGTTACACCACAAGCTGGCCTGTAACGCAAGACCATTTCCTGATTACTGAAATTCAAACCCACATGGTGAGAGGTTTCCTTTGTCAGGACACGCACACACTCATGAAGAAATAAACACTGAACTGATTTCTTAGCTGCTCATAAATATCAACACTAAGTTGATTTAGCAGTGCATGCAATAAGGTAAACAAAAATAAACAATTCATACTGTGACAAATCAATGCCGTTTTAGAGTTATAACGTAAAATTTAGTCCTGTGCAAGACCGATACCGTTACATCACATAGGGCAGAGAATAAAACTGCAAAAGTATGTCTTAATTTAAGACATACTACGGTAAATTATATTAATTATGAAGAAACTGGCAAGAAAGGCACATTTACAGAGTAGTGGACACAATTTACCAAGTTGTTCTGCAGATAATGTCCAATCCACGCCGGACAACTCCAAGTCCTCCTGGACAGGTTTGTTGGTTTCCTAGCAACGTTCAACCAACGCTCACAACGTGCTGACGTCATTGATGATGTCATTTTAATTGTTTATTAGTACAGGACTTTTAGAAAACAACCAAATAAATTCTGTTTCCAACAAAGTTAAGGAAATTCATTACAAAATCCTCCATTCATCTATTTCTAAATATTCTGATATTAATGAAGCTTGTTCATTTTGAGGTTTAGCTACAGAAACACCTGCCCACCTGTTTTATGATTGTAATATAACCAATAGATTTTGGTCCGAATTAAGTTATGTTTTTAGCCCTATAAATGTTACCCACACCTTTGTACTCAAAGAGGTTATCTTTTATTATGAAAACCCAAAGTTGCTGTCCCTTGAATAAATTGTTAATTTCCTTATTTTGTATGCAAAATACTTCATTCACAAACAAAAATGGTTTAATTCCCCTTTACACTTGCCTATGTTTCTTGTTGAACTTAATTCTGTAATTTCATCCCTTGAACTAATTAATAGTAAAAAAAAGTAAAAACTTTTTAATGCACTATGGCAAAGTATTTAAAATATGATTTAACCATTTTATTGTACTTTCCTTTTTCTCTTTTTTCTCTATAAATGTAATGTGTAATGTAATTTTTTTGTTCCCTATTCTGTATTTACGATTGTTTATTATGAAAGATTCAATTTATATTTTGTTCCCTGATTTTGTATTGTAATTATTTAAAGTTATGCAAAAAAAAAAAAAAACTATTAGAAAACAAGAACTGTAAACCCCCACTAAAATTGGCATATAGACATTCTGGTTGTATCAACATTTAGCTTACAGCCGTTTAGCGTTAAGGTATTTTACGACTTTATTTAAAGTTACGGTACCCCAATCGAAGTTAGCTTTAAAAATAAACTATATATATACATATATATACATATATATATATATATATATATATATACATATATATATATATATATATATATATATATGTGTGTGTGTGTGTGTGTGTGTGTGTGTGTGTGTGTGTGTGTGTGTGTGTGTGTGTGTGTGTGTGTGTGTGTGTGTGTGTGTGTGTGTGTGTGTGTGTGTGTGTGTGTGTGTGTGTGTGTGTGTGTGTGTGTGTGTGTGTGTGTGTGTGTGTGTGTGTGTGTGTGTGTGTGTGTGTGTGTGTGTGTGTGTGTGTGTGTGTGTGTGTGTGTGTGTGTGTGTGTGTGTGTGTGTGTGTGTGTGTAAATCTAGTTTTGTAGATGTAGGCATATTTTCTGATGCAGCTGTTCACTGTATCCTGTTTGCTAGCGCATACCTGCACATTTTATCGCGTTGTGATGATTATTTAATTAAATCGAATCGTGTTCTAGCATTTAGGGGGAAGTCCTCTATAATTCGCAACAATAAGAATCAAGATACCGCGCTGGATTCAGCCGCAGAGAGGTGCTGTTTGGGTAGAAAACAAACCCGACTTGACATTCGACGCCTCGCGTTCATGACGTGGAGCGAATCGAACGCTAGAGGGAGTCGCGAGGGCGTGACGTCACACGCGGGGATTGTTGCTCTGGATGTTGTGCGCTCAGCGCCACTCTCATCTCTGAACGCGCTGGTGTCGGAGGGAAGTGAGACTCTGGGAAACGACCATGGTTTTGAGTCATTTGTAGAACCGGTCGCCTATGTTTTTAAAGTGGGAAATGGAAAAGCTGCCAGTTACAAGATAGACGTCTGTTAGGTAAGTGGTGTGAATGTTGGCAGATTAAACGGGCATCGTTTTACTAGCGAGGGTTTCGTTCTCGTTACACTGCGGTTCCGTTCTCAAGTCGCTGCTACATTTACAAATGCTTAATTTTATCTTGTAGTCTTTTCATACTCTTTAAAAGTAGTTTCGAATAGGATTTTGCCATTTGGACTTTAGATGCTTCAGTTTTTGTACCTACAGTACTGTAATGAAAATATTTCTTAGACGTTGACATAGGCTACCCATAATTTCCATTTAAACTATATGGGTAGACATGTAATAATAGTTCTAGAAATCACAACAGCTGTTTTATTGTATTTTTAGAAATCTATTTCTATTTACACTGTTAAGAGGATTAGGTGCGGCAAGTATTGAGAGCAACCTCTAACTCAATCTATGCAATTGAGAACTTATTTCTGTTCTTTTATATTGAATTTAAATGAATACTTAAGAGTCTTACATTGAGCTATTGTGAATAGAAAACCAAAGCCTTTTTGCTCATTAAGATTTTTTTTTATGATATAGCACCAAATACTTTTTGTGACCTTAACATTTTATCAAGTAGCTGCTAAAACATTGCAGCTGGTGTATTTTATTTGCCTTTACTTGGAGGCAAATCTGGTTGTAAAGTTGTAAATAACTTCCATATCTGTGATGATAATCAGCTTTTGTTTTTTCTTTAATTAGGTTCCAAGCGGTGCCGCCTGTCTGTCTGCTTTACCTTTGAAGTAGGTGCAAATGCCAAACACTTAGACGAATCTGTTTCTCCTTACAAGAGGGTGAGAAAACCAAGTTGCCATGGGAAACCAGTTGACAGAGATTGCCCCCAACACACCGTTCCTGCCCAACTTCCAGTCCCTCCACGTTGTGGTTATTGGTTTGGACTCTGCGGGCAAAACGTCACTTCTCTACAGACTGAAGCTGAAGGAATTTGTTGAAACCATCCCAACCAAGGGATTTAACACAGAGAAGATTAAAGTTCCGGTCGGAAATGGCCGGGCCATGACCTTTCAGGTGTGGGACGTGGGTGGTCAGGAGAAGCTTCGACCTTTGTGGAAGTCCTACACGCGGCGTACAGACGGCATGGTTTTTGTGGTGGACTCCACGGAGGCGGAGCGCATGGAGGAGGCTAAGGTGGAGTTGCACAAGATTACACGTACGTCAGAGAACCAAGGAGTTCCCGTGCTGGTGTTAGCTAACAAACAGGACCTTCCAGTCGCGCTGCCTGTTTCTGACGTGGAGAAGGTTTTGGCTGTACACGAACTGAGTGCCTCCACCCTACACCACGTGCAAGGGTGCAGTGCGGTCGACGGACAGGGGTTGGAGCTTGGTTTGGAAAAACTGTATGATATGATTCTCAAACGAAAGAAAATGGTTAAGCACAGCAAGAAAAAAAGATGAGCTGAACGGGACGGTTTATTCAACTTACGAAGCCCCTCGGTGGACCCTGAGTTGTCATAGGATTTTGTGAATCCCTGTATGAAGGAAATGCTCCAGATGGCCCAGTGGCCAGGAGAAAACAGATTTGATCTTTATCTGTCACACTGTATTGAACTGCTTTCTTCCATGGCAAGTAATTGCTGTGCAGCTCTCCTTTGTAATGAAGGACTATGTGATAGCATTAATAGGCTGTAGTATCAGCAGAAAATAAGCCTATATCCTTGCCTTTTTCCTTTTTTGTCCAAGCAAGAAAGAGACTGAATCATAGCTTGGCAATGTATTGATTTTCACCAGACTTCAGGCATCCTTTTTTTCACGTACGTTAAGCTTATTGCCAGTGCCGATATATAAAAAGGCCATATACATGTTCACGCTATGTTAGTTGTGAAACTGAAGTCCTAAACGAATCACTGAGATTCACTATTCACAGTTCTATATTTTAGTTGGAAAACCTGTTTGTTTTTACATGCTGTAAATAGTTTTTTTGTAATGCTGTAGAATTAATAAATTATAGACCGCTTTGACACAGTAACTGCTTCAGAAGCCTTATCTTTTATTCCTGGGGGTGCACTGTCTTTTTGGAAATTTTAAAAATCTTTATTATAATTTAGTATTAAAACATGTATTATACAGATAGATAGATAATTCACTGTGATGAAACAGAAAACAGACCCTATTAAAGAATTAATAGAGCAGGCGCTTGTGATGATGTCATCTGGGAGAGCGTCCCACAGGAAATCTTCAGAGAACATGGTTTGATGTAACCCTGATATTGTAGCCTAATTCGCAAACTGAGCCTAGAAATGGATGGAAGCAACATTACATCACATTTGCTGATGCAATATACAAGATAACAGTTTATTAAACAACCAAAGATATGTGCATATAGAGACAAAGGCATACAAAATGCAGCACATTTCATGTAAATCTACTCTTATTTTGAGGCTTGAATTGTTTTAAGAGAGCAAATGGTTTTTAGATGTCTTGACCCCCACCATTGCACACACACACAAATCTATTTACTTTGCTGTGGAGATCCCAGCTGCTTTGCTCTGATTGGGTTAATTGATGCTCTGGATTTATGGTGAGGAGAATGAAACAGGGATGAATTAGAAGATGGGCTGAGAGACCAGTGAACATGGTAATGTAAGATGACTTCAGGGTCTGTGACAGGATATGTCATTTTGATCATTTGTTTAGAATCAAAATACTTGTTATATTATGTAACAAAAAAAAAGAAGTGCTATTTACAGTTAGTGTTATATTTCAGTACCTGAAATTCATCTGTCAATATCCAATATGCCTCTGCTGTGCTGAAAGGGACACCAACAAGGTAAATGTTAAAGATTTTATTGATCCCTGTGGTCTACACCCCCACCCTCCACCTCAGATGCCTGATCCACGACCTCTGGTTGTCAATACACCATGAGCATCAAATGGGTGGAGCTCTGGAGACGAATGTCTCAACAAATGTCATGACAGACCTGGTTTCAGTGGTATTTCACATAACTGGTTCTCTTGATGTTATCTTAAGAATGAGGCAAGTCATCCTGCTGAGCTGGTAATTAAGAAGTGTCCTCTTTAGCTGAAGACAAACAGTAATCCTCTCTGACAAGCCGGATTTACTAATGCAAATGTTTGTCTAAATATTTTACTACAATGAAGTGGATTTGAGACCTGTAAAAACCTTATTTTTAGTCTTAGAATGGATGTCCTTAAAAAGCATGTGAAAAAGGGAGAAAGTTGCGTAACAAAGAGCTGCTCCAAACCATTTTAAATTGTTCATGTCCCCTCAGGTCAGCCATGCACGATGTCACATGATGAGATGAGCGGACATTGATAATGCACTATAATACACCACTGAACAAGCCCTTTAGAGTAATTCCATGCTCATACTTCCAGCCTGACCTGAACTATTAGGCTTCCAACTTTATACTCAACATTTAGGTTTTGAGTAAACACGTTTCTAACCTTCATGATGGAATTTTATCAGCACTGCAGAAAAAGGCTGTTCAAGGCTGTTTATTTCATGACACTTTATCTCTGATTATAATACATACCTTTATAGGCTGTTTTGTACCAATGAGGCAGAAATCTGCACTTTAGTAACACTTACATACACCAAACTTTCCGGGTTTGTTCCTATATCTATTTTCTGAAGGCCTTATTTATATAGAAATTCATTCCTAAAAAAAGACATGGAGAATATTGATTTGATTTCTTGCCAGATTTATGAAAATCTGATTTTATGCAAACTTTAGAAATAGTTAAAACTAGTTAATGTCGCATTTGCATATCTAAACAAAACATTTCTTAATGCACTGATTTAAACGATTTGACTTTGAATTGTATGTATCTATTAGTTAAAGTGTGTAACATTCACCTGTAGTGCCCTTACATTTTGTAACATGTTATTTAGGCCCACGTGACTTTGTAAAATGAACAAACTGTGGACAATTTTACTAAACTGAAATAACTTTTAAACGTTCAACAGATTTGATCATTTTACCTGTAATAAAATCAGCAAAATTGTCTGTCGCCAACTTACATCAACTTACATCATTCTTTTTAAAAATCATTTACAGTGCAAAAAAACTAACTTTTACATGTTTTTCTTTATAAAATTAATAAGATATTACTCTTAATTTAAAATACAGAAATGAATACCTGTACTTTTCAAGGATGCAGTCAATTGATCAAAAGATCAATGTAAAAAGATTCTAAATGCGGTTCTTTTAAACATTCTATGCATCAAATAATCACAATTTTCAACAATTTTCCATCTTGATGATAAGAAACGTTACTTGAGCCTCAAACCAGCATGTTTTCAAATTCAGCATTGCAGCATTTATTCACAGGAATAAATGCCATTTTATAATATATTCAAATAGAAAATGGTTATTTTAAATTGTAATAATTTTCTACAACATTACTGTTTTTACTGTATTTGATCAAATTCGTGTGACTTGCAGAACCCAAGATTTTGAATAGCAGCGTATATCTGTGGTGTACGACACTGCAGGCAGATATTTTAATTGTGGTTATTAATAACTAGATAACTAGGGAGGGTTGGCCCCTTCTAACAATATGTGACTTAGACAGCCTCTGATTAAAAAACTTCCAAAACATCTTGCATATCCTGTATCTCATGTGTCTAACAAAAAAAAAAAAAGGATCTGAATGTTGCTAAAACGATCTGTCACTGTGTTGACATGGACCCAAGTAACGCAGGGGAAGCCTCTGGGATTAAGAAAAGATTAAGAAGGGGAATCACAAGATGCCAGGTGCACATTTCAAATCATGTCACATCCATCATAGAGTGGTTCCCCACAGTATTTCCAGTCACTGTATCATGACTTATCTTAATTTAAGACTAAAGACCCGGTTCCCTAAATTAAACCTACACACAAAACAACCGCATACATAAAATGTGCAGATGCAAAAGAGCTTTCTTTTTTTATCTGGGCTAGATCGGAAGACAATAACATCAAAAACTGCCATCCTGGGACCCAGTTCTGGCCTCAATCCGGCTATAATTTCACACATCACAAAAAAGAGCACATAGGTGCTCAGGGAGCCCCTTCTGTGGAATAGCTGGCCAAGCAAACGGCCCAGACGTTCTTATTTGTCACCTCAGCAACTGTGAGCGAGTAACCATGGGTGACCTCAGAGAGCTGCACAGGACCTTTTAATTGCCTTTGTGGATGGCTATGTATTCCATGTAGGGGTGACAGAAGGGGCAGAAAGGGATATAGAGAATTTATGGCTGCTGTGTCTCTTACGATCTCCAAAATTCTCTCAAGCTATATTGCTAAATCCAATATTGTCTTGAAAGGCACCTCACGGGTCTGGAAGAGATTCAAGCGCAGTGTGCCTGTAAGACCACCCCTCACACTGGGGGATGCAATGTGTTTACCGTTGTTGTCAGGAGGCGGGGATCTCTCTAGCCTGCACTATTTTCCACAGGCTCGTAAAACTGCCACTGGGACTGAGATGAGAAAGCGTCCTGGGGAGTGGGTTTGTCAGATAGTGTGGGTCATAAATCTAAAAACACCCTGAAACAGCCGATACATTCTGGACTTTAAAGATGGGGAGGAGTTTTAATGGGTTTCAATGAGCTTGAATTTATCTCATTCAATTAAGGCAAGACTTTGTTTGACAGTGCACCCAAAATACACATTAAGGTGTTTATTTCATTACACTTTATCTCTAATTACAATACATACCTTTATAGGCTGTTTTGTACCAATGAGGCAGAAATCTGCACTTTAGTAACACTTACATACACCGAACTTTCCGGGTTTGTTCCTATATCTATTTTCTGAAGGCCTTATTTATATAGAAATTCATTCCTAAAAAAGACATGGAGAATATTGATTTGATTTCTGGCCAGATTTATGCAAATCAGATTTTATGCAAACTTTAGAAACAGTTCAAACCAGTTAATGTCGCATTTGCATATCTAAACAAAACATTTCTTAATGCACTGATTTAAACTATTTGACTTTGAATTAACTGGGGAATGCATGTATCTATTAGTTAAAGTGTGTAACATTCACCTGTAGTGTCCTTACATTTTGTTACATGTTATTTAGGCTCACATATGCAACGCGGTTTTGTACGTGTGATTCATTAGGCAGGAGGCCCCTCTAGAATTATTGCCTTATATAAGTAACAAGATGCTTGTTTGTGCCAAAAGTTTCTAATAATTCAAAGGTGGGCCTCTGAGCACTCAAAACACACTGCATTAACGTTTTAACATAAACATTAACATCTAAAATAATCAATAAGATTTGCTCTCGTGATCAACAAATAAGACTTGGTTTGATTCATTCGACACAACAATTCCGCGCAATTCCACAAAAGAAGATTTTTTTGAAGAATGTAGGTAAACAAACAGTTGATTAATTTTTTATTTTCCCCCATAGTATGGAAGTCAATGAGACCCATCAACTGCTTTGAGGGTGATGACAATGATGACAGAATTTTCCTTTTTGAGTGAACTATCCCTTTAAGAATGCATTGTGTTGGTGTATACTCTTTGTGTCTGCATTCCTTTAAAATCCTCAACATGTTAATCCTAAATATTGGAAAGGCGTTTGGTAATGCCAGTGTGGTGCACAGACAGGGAAAACAGTTTCTATGAGTTTATCAACAGTCTTTTTTCTAAAGTCTAGTGGTCCTGTACCAGGATTATCCCAGTATCCCATCTGGCCAGACAGCTCTTGGGGATTAATGCAGCAGCATCTGATCCACCGCTAAACTCAACAGCTGATTTATGTATTGCAGTGTTGTGGTTGCTAAGAGCGATTGAGAATTGATCTGCCTCTCTCTCTCTCTCTCTCTCTCTCTCTCTCTCTCTCTCTCTCTCTCTCAGGATTAAAACCTGGAAAAATTGTTTTAGGATCTTGAAAAATTAGGATTAAGAAATCACATTAAAATGAAAAGAAAAAGTCTTAGAACAGTGAGGACAAACAATTGCTGGGAATACAGGGTGCAGAGCAGAGTTTATAAGAACGTATGATCTGTATTACAACCCATGTCTACTCTGCAAGGTAAGGCCAATGAGTTTTCGTCTGCTTTCATTAAGTTAATGTACCAGACTCAATTTTGATGACAACAGCACATAAAACACAGACTTTCTGAGTCAGCATGCTGAAGCTTCAGGTAGCTTCATTATCACCTAGTGCTTTAAACATCCCAGAGTAGCTATCAATAAATGTAGTGCAATTCAGTTCTGCTTATTTAAAAAAAAAAGGAAATATTATATTCCTCATCAATGTTATGACAGAAAACCACATTTTATTAAGAAGCAGTTCCATTTAAAAAATACAGGAACCGAAATCTGTTCAATGCTGATTGCGGAACTGCATGTGCATTGTTCTGCAGAATTGGAAAAAGCACCATATTAAAAGTACGTTTCTTGCATTACTGTTCAGTGGGACAAAAACAGCAACACTTAGAGCCACCAGCGTAATTTGATTCCCGAACTAATTACTCTTATGATCAATAAAAAAAAAGAAACATTGTATGACCAGTATAGTCGGATTTCTCTTATTATTATTATTATTATTATCATGAGCCAGTTCTTTTACATAATAAAATGAATATGATACAGCACAGCTTCATTTTGCAAACATATGACTATAATGAGCTGGTTCTTTTAGCACATTCAAACATACAATAAGACCAGTGCAGTCCGATTCCAGAAGGAATTACTCTTATGAACCAGTTCTGTTATTGCATCAGAGAGCGAAATGCATAGTCAGATTTCCAAACGAATGACTCAAATACGGGTTCTCTTGCTTTGACACATACACCTCGTAACACTCGTTACAGATTAACTGATTATTCATAGGACAACGTGTGGATAAAGATGCATTATGCACTTTATCAGTGATGTTTTATAAACAATTAATCAATGAAAAACATCACCTTTTGGTTTTGTGGTTTAATGTATAGTTAAGAAAAAAATATTGTATTGCATTTATACTCTAAAGTAAAGACATTAACTAAAACAGTAATTAATATTTCTTTTGGTACCAATGATTTTAGTCATTGTTAAATTTGAATGACTAAATTCATAATTCCCACTCCTACTAAAAACCCAACGTGCAAAACTAAGAACTCTACTGTAGGGTATTACATTTGATTACACAAATGATTTACGAAACACTTTCAATATCATACTTAGCATTACGGTTTAATCATGTTTGCAGATGCAGCAAAATTCAAAATGTTGTACCAAACTATTACTTCTCAACAGATCAAAATCTCATATTATATCACTCCATCAACACCCTGCCTACCCACACTCAGGGCTCTTCTCTCACCACCCACTGTTATTTTTCTGATAGTAAAGCAGTTTTTAGTGTGGGTGGGTGATCTCTCACTCTCCTGCACTGCCTCTGGCAGCATGTACGCTGGTGCTGACACCTTTGTTGTTCACCAGGACACCCCTCCTGCTCCAGCATTACATCTCGCAGGCAAAAACAGTACAGCATGCTAGATACAGTATTTGCTCAAACAGCCATGGAGAACAGTGAGTGGGGTCATGGTGTGAGAGAAAAGAACGCACGTGTGAAGTGAAGCCCATGTGAGTGTGGGAGCTCATGTAGTAAATGATTCACTTGGTAACAAAAGTGGTCCTCTTTATTAGTTTAATAGAGAACATTGCAGTGATATCTCTGATAAATACTGTAACAAATGTATTGCTCATCACTATTGACGAGCAGCTTTATCTAACATTAGTTCATGTTAGATAATGCATTAACTAATGGGACCTTATTGTAAATGACAAAGGATTGAACAGAACAGAGAGTATATACACATAAGGAAATGATGGAATCAAATGAGAAACATGTTAATGTAATTAGGAAAGATGGTAACAAACAGGGAGCTAAACTAAGAGGCCGTTTAACAGAAAAAGTTTTACGTGTTTTGGCCTTTCTTTTAAACAACAACAGAGTTTTGGGGGGTTGAAAACACAAAATTTTGAAACCAAGTTCTCTGTGTAAACTAAAAAAATCTGTGAAAAAGGTGACGGTATGCACATGCATATTAGATTTTTAGTCTATAGGCATTTGTGTTTGGCACAAGTGCTTTGTAAATTAATGCATTTGTGCGCGAGTAGTGTTTCTTTACAAAGGCTGCATCCGAAATCGCATACTGTCTTGAGTATGTACATATTTTGAATAAGTAATTACTTCTCGACCTCTAAAAATACGTCCTATATAATATGAATGTGTGAAGTATGAATTATTGCTATGTGACATTAATACCAATATGCCCATACTACATTTGTCATGTTGCCATCACCAGCACTTACAAATCCTCTCCCCTGGCCTCATGGGATTGTTAAGTGTCTATTGTATGTAGATGTAGGTCACACGGGTACGTTTTGCCTACTCATTCATGAGTACTGTGAATTCGGGCATGCATATTTTGTCACACGTACAGTGGAGTTCACTTATCTCGACCTCGGTTAACTCGCCAACCCTATCTAGTACAGCGTGATGACCTCACGAATATGTTATGAGCGAATGTGTTTACAAGTAAATACTCCTCCTAAGACTTTTGTGGAAACATATATGAGGTCTACAACACACTTCTTTCATTAAAAGAAAAAAACAATAAATTGGGTCTTTTTCCTAGCACTGGACTAGCACTCACACCCTTTATTTTAGAAAACAATTGCCTGATTTAAGAAGCCATTCTCCCCTAATGCGTGACAGAGAAAATAGTCTTCACGCTGGCAGCTGGCAGGCGCTGCAGGTGAGAGTTCAGGTAGCTGTAAATCATGCGCTGTGTGTGGGTTAGCTTTGAGCCCAGGGCTGGGAGCCAAGCACGGTTCCTCTCATGATTGTTGAGAGGAACCCATGCAAAGCAGATTGAGTATTCACTCCACAGCGCCTAAATGGACACCTGCATAAAGATGCTTTTGTTTATCCCCGTTTCTACCCGGTCCATCATAAGCTTTCCCGGGAAATTATTGTCTGGCTTGTGCTCGCTCGGTTGATTATTTTCTGAACCCATTCTTCCAGAGCGGTCATCAGCTCGAGTTCAGAAAGGTGAATGGACATCATTCTATTCCACTCATATGGGTTTCAAAAATGAGTGTATTTGTTGCTGTAAGATAAGCTTACAGTTCACATATGAGCCATAAATTATAATAGACAGCTAAATGGTGTCAAAAATGTATAAAAAGCATGCTGCCAGAGATGACAGCATTACTTTTCCATTGCCTTTGCCATGCATTAGAACTGAGGGCCGGCCAGACTCCTTGCCGTTACTGCTTAATACCATGTTTGGGGACAAACTCACTCATCTTCTTGGAAACAGCACTTCATGCAAGTAAGTAACCGGCGTTTGCATAAACATCACTAGGGTTTGTTTGGAGAGGATCAGAATGTTTAAAGTTTAACCACGGGCAATGAAGACACATGGATGCATACTCACTAAACTCTAAAGAACCGAAAACTTAATTTATTTGACTGTAAAATACAAAAACAATGGAGAAGAGATGGCCCCTTCACCAAATTTTACCATGAATGTCATCTTGAACTCTAAAAATAGACAGGAATAAATGCTGTATTTGACATTTCTGTGGTCCTATTTAAGAGAGGGTGGCTAAGCAATTCCAGACTATTTTCAGTCATGTGAAAACAGGTCAAGAGCTACAATTAATCTACCATAGCACTACAGCTATGAGGATAATAGAGTAAATGATGCAAATAATAAGATAAGCTAATGGTTTTACTATGTTTTATAGTGGCTAATTGCTAATAGGAACAACAGCAGCTTTGATTGTGGTCTACTGTTTGCACTCACTCCATTTACGTCTCAGTAAACCCATTGAGCCACCATGAAAACTCACTAGTATTGCTAGTATAAATGAGAAGTTTAATTTGTGCCCCGTGGCCAGTTTCAAACAAGCAATTTAAAATAAGCTGCATTTTAGCCCATCTTTATTCCCAATTAAAGCAGAACCAATTATTATCAAAGTTCTAAACAATAATTGCCTTTAGTTGTATTATGAATTATTCATTGAGCAGTGAGATGTGGTGTAAGACTGCAAAACAAGACAACACTCTTAAAATTTCAAATGTACAAGTTTCTTTATTGTGGAAAAAGGTTAAGATTATAAAAATATTTTTCACACTCATGAAAAACACGCACGCGCACGCACACACACGCAGGCACGCACACACGCACACACACAATGGTTCACTTAAAAACTGTTCACTGAAAGATTCTTTACTAAATAATTAGGTGTCATTAGGTGACAATTCTAAGTATCCTAAATATAGTACATATAATATTGCATTTTCAATGCATATTCCCCTAAGTATCATGCAATTACGACGTAAAGGTAACATGCAACATTATGACACACTGTATTAGGAATGTGTTGAGCGCTGTACTCTCTGCCTCCCGCGTCCCACAATTCCCACTCCGCAGTATGTGGGTCAGCACAAATGTATGCAGCACCTGAGCTAATTGGTGCAGCACAGAAAAAAAAGCCTGTAATCACAGAAGAAAAACACTCTGACTATCAAAGTACAATCAGGAGATGCCACCCATTTCAATGTGTGTGACTTCAAAAGAGTAAATCTATGTGTGATGGCCTGCACGGATGGATAGTCAAACACAAAGTCGCTGTGACGCTGACTACATAAAGGGGAGCTTGACAGCTCGCAATTTCGAGGCAGCAGAAGAGGGGAACACAGCTGTCAGAGAGGTGATTGTAAAGGACGATGGGGACTGTGAGGAGTTATAGGTGTAAATAGTGCAGTTGTATGGCACAGGAGAGGAGGAGAGAAAGCAACTGAATGATAAAAAAGCAGCAGCACCGGAGCTTGCAGCTCTGCTCCCCAGGCAGATTCACACACTTTACTGCATTGCAGAGGAAAAAAAGGGTGGTGGTGTAGGGGGTTGGTTAAACACACACACACACACACACACACACACACACACACACACACACACACACAAACAAACTCTCAAAAGCTTCCCTCACTTTTTTCCTCAGCGATCAGCAAAGATTTTATTTTATGCTGAATTATTTAAGGAGTCAAGGAAGGAGTTTTTCTTTAAAATAAAGAGATCTACGTGCATTTACTGACCTGTATAATGATTGGATGAAAGTACACTCAAAAGGTTCAAACGATCTATACATTAACATGTTCTCATTTGCATGCAAATGCAAATCAGTGCATACATTTAAGCCCATGCATATGATGTCTCCTAACACATTGACATTGCTGTGGATGGGTAACCTCTACTGTCCACCTGTCTCAATAGCTGAAGTCTGACCCTGATCTGTCCTCTGGAACCCACTGTGGAGCACAGAGTAAGGCTAACCAGCGTTAGAAACCATGCCAGCACCTAGTTTGGCAGCAACGTTTTTATGTCCTCACTTGATCCTCCATTGCAAGGTTAAGCAATCAAATGCAAGAGGGAGGAGACCTAATTTATCTAATTGATAAAACCCCTCCATTGGCCCCTTCAAGTAGAACGATACAGTACATTGATTAGCAATGAGACAATCTTTTACTTCTCAAGTATTGAATGGAAAAAAAATACACATGCATAATGTTCTTTTGGACTGGTGCTGCATGCAAAATTAATGTGAGGGTGGACAGTCGGCCTACAGGAAGAGGGGGTGTTGTACATTGATCTATATATCTATCTATGTCCATGAATCGGAATAGTTGAGCAGAGTAAACAGTACTGATTTTTACTTTTTGCATGACTCTGCTTGTCTTTCTTTGTTGTGTTTCAGACCGACTGTTAGTCTGTGTTTTAATAGTGGGGATTTTTCAATGACTTTTTCTGCAAGCTGCATTGATTCTGTAGTGGGTGACTGACTTTATTAGTGACATCCTGATCTTCTTACTTCCTTTCTAAATAGAGGGTGAAAAACAACTTATAGAGAGTAGTGTGTCAGAATTCGTAGTATTCATAAAACAGAAGAAAAGTGACTGAAATTCAAATAAATGCTCATCTAATGGACTGAAACAGAACGGACACCTTAAGTCAAATGACAATAACAACATAGCAAATGTAGCACACCCAGATTTCATTAATTTGACACATTATATAGAACATACTTTTTAAAGTATGCAGCTGTTTTTAAAGTTTTTAAAATGTATTACCTACCAGTAAGAAAATCTTTGAGCAAGTTATTAAATCATTCATTGACTCATTTGTTCAAAAACACGTTATCACTTATAAACAATTCCAGTAACAATATTTATTAATGAATCATTAAGTCCTGCCCTCAACTGATTTATAAAAAACAAAACAATGAATCATTAAGGAACAAAACATCACTACAGTGCTTTCTGTGACTTTGTTTGGAACAATCTTTCTTGACTTGAGCAAAGCAGACAAAGTAACTAAAAATATTATGTCTAAAGTATGAGTTCACACCAAGGACAATAACTATTGATGATAAAAATATCATTCTAAATTTAAAACAATAGCAGAGTCCACACCACAACTATAATGATAATGGCACAAAAGAACAATAATGTTGGAATCACTTTCAGAATAATTTTTTCCAAGCTGATGAACAATAAAAACATTGATAGCCAATCAGCATCCATCCTGTTCTTAGGAACTCATTCATTTAAGACAGCTGAAGACATAACTGCAGCGTGCGCTTATAATAAACAGAACGTTATCCTTTGTTGGTGTTGACATTAATATAGTTAACGATCTTGATGTGAACGGGCCTTTCCTCAATATCATTCTGTTGTTTATAGTCTTTGTATAAAAGCATTATTACACAATCATGCTGCATTCTTGTTACTCCAACTTCTCGGAAATGTATATCCAGTTCAACTCAACTCACAAGATTAGACAGATGGATGGATAAAATATTTCTAGACTAAAATAATGTACTCAGAATATAACCTTAAAGTTAAAGCAGGACATTTCCCCTGTCTGTTAAACTCCTCCCTAACTAACAACTAAATATAAACGGCACACACACACATAAACTCTCTCTCCTCTCCAGCACATGCAGATACACTCATAAGCATCTCACTTAAGTGAAGCTCGTGTAACCACATCAGCATGCATGTGCGGGGGTTGAGGCCGTGGAGAGGCGTCAGTGCACTGCCTCCAGCTCCCTTCTGCCTGAGATCAAGGCCAGCTGAGTGCACAGTCATTCATTCTCATACAAAAACATGTGGCGTGTGCTTCGCAGAACTAGGCTTCAAATAATCTGCCCAGTAACAGTTCCAGAGTGCAGTAGAAGGAGTGAGTAGTAAGAAGAAGGAATGGTAGAAAAGGAGGAGGAGGAAGCTACTAAAAAAACAATCCAGCAATAGCTAAAGATAGATCTGAGCTTCCAGGCACGCTAAGGCCTGGCACACTCAAGGTTAGTGCCTGCACTGAGCCACGCAAACACACATGCGCACAGCAGATAGGAGTGCAGAGATGAGGCCAATGGAGTGGATAGACAGAATAAACATTGCTTTTGTTTACTTGGAATTTCACATAGCCTTCAATATTCAGAGCAGTATCATTATAGTTTTTTTTTAAATACTTAGTTAGTTTTGTTAAATAATAATTAGTTTTCATTGTGTATTTAATTCAATTTATTTGTATTTAAAGTTAAGTTCATTTATTGTGCTTTTGTCATTTAAAAAATATGTAATTTTTAGTTTTAGTTTTAGTACATCAAGAAAAATGTTATAAAATTAAATTGAGAAATTTCCTTTGGTAAAAAAAAAGAAGTGTTTAATTTCAAGTAATGTAAATGTTTTTATATTATTTTATTATGGTTTCAGTTTCAGTTATAACCCTGATTAAGAGTCATGCATAATGTGTGGCGACCTTTCTTCTATATGACTAATGTAAAAATCAATAGATTATAAACTTCACTCTTGGCTGCAGTGACTATATTTAGTAGATGCTGTAGAAAAATCACACATGGGCTTTGTGGAGTTATATGAAAAGGAAATACTTAAACTATGAATTTCATTTACATTTTACGTTTTATACCAAGTCATGATGGCACAGGCCAATGGGCCATTAGCACAACCTGTTGAAAATTACATTGTAAACTACATGGCTTAAGCTGATAGGTTTCTGTTGAATCTGCAGCCAATGAGATTTCTACTTTGCTGAAACCTCCAACATCCCCAGCTCCACCTGTATAGATTTGCTAGGTGTAATTTCATATATGCTATTTGTGTAGCAATAGAATGATTTAGATGCTCTCAGGACGTAAGTCATTCTCCTGTGTATACATTACCATGCTAAACTCTTCAGAGAGTTGTCATGATAGAAATTTTTCAGTAATGTTATATGAATACACAAAAAATGTGTATACAGCCAGATGACAAAAATATTCCACTTCGTGGGCATTTTATAAAATAGTTTGTTATTCAGGACATTATTGTTCCACCAAACATATTTGAATAAGGAGATCAAAGGAATTACAAAAGGAATTACAAAAATGAAGAGAGACAATTCTGTCATCATTTACTCACCCATATGTCACTCCAAACCTGGATGCCTTTCATTCTTCTGGGTAAAACAAGATGAGAGAAAGTAATACAGATATTGATTTTTTTTGTCAATACAATGAAAGTTAATGTTTTTAGTGCATCAGGTTAGTGTTATGAACATCTGCTCAGACAGACTGTCACGTGTGCAAAACGTATGCCAAGCTTTGTGTTTTGCAGAGGCCCATCGTACTGTTTAAAGAGGGATGAAATTATGAGAAACACCACATTACTCTTGGTCCATTTTAGGTAGCATTTTCACAGGACTTGGCTTTGGCAACATAACACACTACATTTGCAAAAGCTTTAGATAGAACTGAACTTGTGCTGAACTCCCATGAATGAGATCTGTTAAATCCAAAGTAATAAGTTCAAGGGGCCTGAGTTATTACTATTTTTGTTTATTGTTGTGTCCAGCCAATAAAGCCTGCTAATCTTTCCATTGAGACACACTAAGCCTTTCGGAGACGTTTGGCCAAGGTAATATGGTCTTGGCCCTTTGGCTAAACTAATAAAGCCTAACCTCTTTCCGACAGGCCTATTACACCAGTCTAGCCTTGTTCTTAGGTGTGATATCCTGTGTTCTGTCAGAAGGGTGTTGCAGTCTGACGACTGTGGCTCTTTTGAAGCTTTTTATTTAAAAAAAACAGAATCTGGACTCTAGATCTTTCCCCGTAAACTGAAAGCGATATATTTTCTGAAACATACTATTTGGTGTCAAACAATGTATAATTACAGTTTACAAGTATTTTAGTCACATAAGATAATTGTAGCCTTATTTCAACTTCTGTGCTTACACGGACTGAATCATCTTGTGACAGAACAGTCATCAATTTGGATTCAAAGATACAATTTTCTCAAAAAAAAGAAAGAAAGAAGGAAAACAAGGGTAGCCTTCAGGCAGTGTTCAGGGCCGGTTACATACTGAACTCATGATGTGGAAAACAGTACTCTACTGAGTACTGATGGGGACGGTTTCATGGCACAGATGATGAGAGGAAGAGAGACATCACAACACTTCCACAGAATCTTTTTCTTTTTTTTCACTAATACAGTTTAAAAACAAAACGAAGCTATTTGTGTTCAACAAGACCGCTATTGTATTCATTCTAATTTGGTCTGGCATGTTTGTTAGAACTCTAATTGCTACAACACACAAGAGATGCCTATGAATATCTGAGCTTGATAAGAGGACATCAGTTATTTGAGGTGCAAGGAGCTTTAGAAAAACTTTTCTAGCATGTAGAATTGGTTTGTGGTGCCGTTGTCTTTTAGCTATAACTTGATAAAAAAAAAAGTGGTACTGTAAAGGAGACCTCTGCTGGAAACAAACCCATTTAAAGCTATTTATGCTCCCTATAGTAATGAGGGATCTCTCTTGACAACATATCTCAGCTTTAAAAACACACCACTGCATCAGCATTGTGTTGAGAAATTTGACGAATTCCTGTTATCTGTTGTCAAAATGTATTTAGTTTAAACAAACATGTTTAAATCTCCTATGAGAGATTTACACTAACCAGAGTATTGAAAAATGCAATAATGACCCTATAAGCTAAAGTTGTAATATTATTTGTCAATTTTTTCAAAAATCCAAGGCCAGCCCATTTTCCACTGCAGCAGACCTCCACGAGACCTGGTCACCTGAAGTCCCTGTGTCAACCAGAACAGTTTGTCGGATTCTGTCTCGAAATGGCCTCCATGGTCGAATCAGTGCCCAGAAGCCAGCACTAAACAAAAGACAATTGAAAAACCGTGTGGCATTTGCCAAGGCCCACAGCCTGCTAAAAGGATGGATGCTGGAAAAGTGGCAGAAGGTGGATTTTTCAGATTAATCTTCTGTTGAATTACACCACAGTCGCTGCAAATATTGCAGGAGACCTACTGGAGCCCGCATGGATCCGAGATTCACCCAGAAATCTGTGAAGTTTGGTGGGGGAAAAATCATAGTCTTGCGTTACATCCAGTATGGGGGTGTGCGAGAGATCTGCAGGGTGGAAGGCAACATCAATAGTCTAAAATATCAACTACCTCTTGTATTCCCAAACATAAAAGAGGCCAATTTCGCAATAGAATAGTGCTCCATCGCATACTTCAATCTCCACATCAAAGTTCCTCAAGGCGAAGAAGATCAAGATGCTTCAGGATTGGCCAGGCCAGTCACCAGACATGAACATCATTGAGCATATGTGGGGTAGAATGAATGAGGAAGCATGGAAGACGAAACCAAAGAATATTGATGAACTCCGGGAGGCATGTAAGACTGCTTTCTTTGCTATTCCTGATCACTTCATCAATACATTGTATGAATCCTTGCCAAACCACATGGATGGAGTCCTTCAAGCTCATTGAAGTCATACAAGATATTAAATTTGGATTTCACAGCACCACCACTTAATTTGCTGACATATTTTTGTATTTGCAGTAAATTTTTTCATTTTCTTTATAGGCGACAAAACTTTTGTCTTGCCAAAATTGGACTTTTCTGTCTTAATTAAATTATGAATCTTTTTTCAGTGAAACAAATTGATTTCAGTGCATTAAACATCATTTGGGAGGGTTTTAGCTTTTCATATGAGCTATTTCTAACACCAATTGATTAATTAAAAGTCAGGTTAATAGCAGCTGTTTGTACAAAATAGATAAGCGACAAGACTTTTGTCAGGGACTGTATATATATATATATATATATATATATACATACATAAATTCTATTTAACATAATTTATTCCTTTATCGGAAAAGCTAAAACACTACATATAAATGATCCAACGTGTGAGACATTTAGGATGCGCAGAGATTCTGTGTGCTCTGTTCTGTTGTTCAGGCAAGAAAATGTCCTGCTGCTCAGTTATGCACCAGTGGAACAGGAGAGGGTACGCGGGGGGTTCAAAGAAAGTGCAGATCTGTTTAAATTTCAAATGCAACCACATGCACGGGGACACAATCTTCTTCTTCTTTTTTTTTTAAATAACAGCAATAACAACAACCTCAAATCTTTTCTAACCCTCACTGTTTATTATAAACATTATAATCCTCAGGTCTAATAGACAACAAAACAAAACTGCCATGGACCAGATGACCTCATCTCAATGACAAACATGAGTGTCATGACCTCATTTCTCAAGCGTTAGATTCATGCGGCCACTTCGCAGCCACCCACAAAAAGCTGACAATGGTCAAGGAGGTCAGTCTCACTGTCTCTGAAACTCTCTTGGTGTCTCTGATCACCTTTGCAAAGTCAGGCTCTGTTACTTGCTGACATGTCCCGAGGCAGCTCCAGGTGCTTTAACAAACAGATGGTTAGATTATGCATGAGTCCCTATAGTGCAGTGCTGTCTCAGGGGCTATATTGTCTTGAAGGTCATTAATCAAATATTCTTACAAACGGACCTGACAGCAATGATGAAAGCAAATTCTGAAAGTAAAAATGCCTTTGCCAAGGTCACAATCAGAATGATTGCTGCTGTATTTAGTAAAACATGATTTAATATGATAATAACATGCTCAGAGCTGTGGTGATATCCTCTGTGGTTAGGTGATCTTACAACTAAACAATGTCCATCAAAAATCAAGAGCTGAGTGCCACCTACTGGCTGATAAATGGTATTGACTACTGCAGTCTAATTTTCACCTGAATACTTGACAATTACATTACATTTAATACATTAAATACATTTCTGGAGGAAACATTTAGCTTCACTGATGGTTAAAAGCAGACTGCTATATGCATACAATATGTTCTTATTGATCCAACTAATCGCAATGCAGTCACATTTGTGTAGTCACATTCCCTATGGATCTCTAGACAAACATGCTGATGAGGGCATGTTGCTCTCTGGGGTAACGTGCATTATGGCTCTTTCATAAACATACAGGTCTATGCACTATGCAACCCAAACGTAAAAAGCAGCATATATATATATATATATATATATATACTGTATATATGTGTGTATGTATATATATATATATATATATATATATATATATATTTGCTAGAACACATATATATATATTTGCTAGAAATAATATTTATACATTTAATATTTATATTTTTTATTTTACAAATGTACAAAAGGAAATTGGAAATTTGAAACAAGCTGGAAATTGTACAGCTACAATGTAACTCTATAATACATATAATTGTTTTTAATTTATTTTTTATAGAAATAATGTTTATATTTTTAAATGTTAATTATTTTTATTCTTATGAAAGGAAATGTATTTAGGAAATTAGCAATAAGCAGGAAATTATACAGTTATAATCTAAATCTATAATGTATGCGCGTATGCAATATATTATTTTACACATGACATAATCAAAAGTGATTAGAACAATAAAAATAATTATGCAAAAAAAAAAAATCATGCATATATTATGCTGTGTTGTCAGGGTCTCAGGTGATTTAGTTTATCCCTGGATTAATTGGATGGACATACAGAGTCCCAAGTTGTCAATAAAAAGACAATTTAACTGATGCAGCCCCTCCTCCAACCCTAGATTGCTTCCCAAATATTCAAATCATGCCCTTGGCTACACTTCACAGAAATTTAAACACAAGTGAAATAAATTGAAATAGGCTTTTTGATAGGCTCGTTGCTATGGACTTGGCAACAGACAACTTCTGGCTCTCTGTCAAATTTTAATTGTATGTCATCAATAGCAGGGTAAAGTCACAATGAGTTTGCAGACAAAGACATTTAGACTTGAGATTCCAATAAAAAAAAGCGTCATCATGATGACTTTAAGCTTGCCTCCTCAAAATATAATCACAGACTAACCAGTCAGACTGATTGTATTTATGCAACTGCAGAACAGAAGTCACAGCAGAGGTCAACTGTTATTGGAGACAAAACCAGCTCTAAACACTCGTCTCTCATTGATCCGCTGCTATGCCAACGTCGTCTATTGGATTCTGTGACAAGCCAAGTCTCTTACATAAGACAGCTGGAATAAGGACACTATTGCTTGCTTCACTTATTCATTTGTGTAGGTAAATTAAAATATTTTAAAACTTGCATTGTGTTTCTTGTATTTTATTTTACACTTTCAAAAAAATGCATATTATTTGTGAAAAATATCAACAACAAAAAAAAAATATTTTTTTAAAGGACTCCAACCATTTCAGTCTTCTAGAATGAAAACTGTTTTTCAGTAAACCATGACTTAATTATATCAGACAAGTTAGAATAAACATGCATAACTAAGAAAATAGAGATTTAGTTAAGCAAATATAGTTTCTTTCATAGTCATTTTTATAAGTACGTACCTTTAATCCAGTTTGCTTTTCAGAGATTCTATGAATCTGCTGCCTGTACAGACTTGTTTAAAATCATAAATGTTACTGTTACTCCCTCTAGGGGTTTAATAGATAATTACATATTTGGGTTTAGGATATTATTGTTTACATGTTTTCATGAAACAATGCATTATTGTTATTTTTTTAATCCAACTCATGCCATAGGCAGAAGCAGTTCATGAATAGAAACCGCAAAACTGGATAATGGCACCTGAGGAAAGGCAAGATGGAAAACAAAATAACCCTAAAAATGTCTTCAAGTGAAATGCCTGTGACTAGACACTTGACTAGAGCATTAGTGTGCTATTAAAGACACTTTACATCCTTAGTGAAAATGTACTGTAAGACAATATAAAACTGACGTATATGTGAATTTTGCAAGGACCACTGAGGTTTCAGTGTGGATATGATTCAAATATACATCATGAACTTTGATTCATAATTTGTTAGTTTTATAACTAAACCATGTCTCCTTTAAGTTGTCAAAATGTCCCCACAAGGATAGCAATCTTTCACAATGTGGGGACATTTTATGCTTTTACACAACTTACGCCACTCCATCCATATTCAGCTAACTTTCTTTCAATTTGTAATACACATTTTGTCCGGATAAAAAAACACATTTTCCTTCTGGAAGCCTTAAGTTTGGGTTGAATTTGACCTAATCCAGCAAACAGGTGAAGTTTAAAATGAAGTTAAAATATGTGTTAAAATCCACTTGTTGGATAAAAGAAGGGGAATAAATAAATAATCTTAAGTACTTTTTTAAGCCTGCCTGTCACAACATCAATTAACACACAAATCTAGCCTCACATGAAGGGAGGGGTCCATGCTCAGTTCTTGACTCATGTACGGGTGTCACAAAACGGATTACGTGTAGAGAACGAGCTTTTAGGACATTGTTTGACGCACGACCGGTGATGAATGTGTAAAATCCCGTCTAACCTGCCTGAAACGTGGATGGATTCGAGGATTGCTTAGCGTCCCCTTTAACGTCGCTCTCATTGACTCGTGTATCGGCGCGTTGTCGCCATCTTCCGCCAGTTCTGTTACCGACCTCACCGGAGCATCACATCAGACCGCCGGTGGGCGAGTCCGGGCGTGTCCGTCTGCCTGCGAGCGTTCAGGAAAGCTCGCAAATAACACCGAGAGGGGAGGGGGGAGAAAAGCTGGGGAATCAAAAGCCGTCACGTCTTCATCACTAGACACTTGTTGTTTCTTTCTTTTTTTAATTGCCTTTCTTTTTTTCGTTTTTGGAGGAGGCAGAACCATGAAGAAGCATCTCAGCCCCGCGAAGGTACCACTGGAAGTCACCGTGCCAGACACCGAGGCGACCGTCCAACAACTCAACAAGCTGCTGTCCAACGGCAGCGGTTTCTACAGTCTCCCAGCACAACATTTCAACGAGGTCTTTCCCAGGATTTACATCGGCAATGCGTAAGTTCAAACGCTCTTATGCAGACTTGTCTGCTTCGGATAACGGGAAAAACCCAGACCGGCGTCTGCTTTCACCCGTTGGTCAAATGTGTTGATTCGTGAGGCGGCACGTAGTAAATAAAACCTCTCAGTAAACACTACCAAAATGTTTTACGTGGTCGAGGTGCGAAACGGCAAACCTGTGAATGGAGTGCGTGTCACCTCTCAACAATCACGAAGCCACAGGAGATTTTGATAACGTTTACAGTCAGACTGCAAGGGAAGCTGCTTTTCTTCACGGTATCATCTCGCTATCTTTCTTAGATCGCTGGTTATAAAATCGCTTCGATATCAGTCACGTGTTTCGTTGTATTAAATTATTAGTAATATTTCGTCTGTCATACAAAGAGGAAAGGGGGGGGGGGTTAATGAGTCATTCGCCTTCTCGATTCACAGATGAACTGCATCGATCTTGAAAGATGGCTTTGAATCATGTGCTAAGGAAAATAAACATTTATGTAATTTGGATTTTGGACTCAAAATCCCTTGTTTAGGATTCAGTGACAAGTCCACTGTCTCCACTTTTTGGATATGTGGTTTTAAGATAACCCAAAGGTATAAAGGTAGTCACATTGTGCTAGTTAACTTAATTCCAGGTTTTAAAGTCAGCATGAATTTAAAACTGGCCAATTTGTTTTCTTTTTTCACCATCAAGGCCTTACTTGCTACACACACATCTTTGTTTGATTTCCCCATTTTCGTTATCAAGAAAATCCATCGCTGACATTTTTATCCCTCATTCGTGGGAAATTATTCTTAATTTGTGGCCACTATATATACATATATATATATATATATATATATATATATATATATATATATATATATATATATAATTTTTTATTTATTTATTATTATTATTTATTTATTTTTTGTCATGGCTCCATATAAAATAATTATTTTTTCCTCTGATGATGCGTTTACTCACATGAGATCACACCAATAGCAATCAACGACTCAATCAATTCAAGATAGAAAGTCCCAACTTAGATTATTTTTCTTGTTGGAGAAGCCATTTCATTCATACATATGTCACAACAGGGAAGAAAAGATTATGGAATCTTTCATTTCATGCAGACTTTACAATTTGCATTAGGTTTATGATTACATTTTTAGTTATTGATTTGCTCCTGGAACACTTTTTTGAAGTAACATGCACAGACGTGGTGTGCTTTTCCTTATGAATTGTTTTTGATGTTGTGAACATTTTAAAGTACATTCTTGCTTTAAAAAAATAAATGTATAGATTCATTTAAAGATTTGAATCGAATGGATGTTGGATGTCAAATTGCATCGAATCAATTTGCTTTAGAATTACTTAAGATAATTTTCTGGTTTGCAAAAACTTGAGGCATATCAAAGAAATTATAAGACATCATGACATTAGTTCTCTAAAATATTTGTTCCTTCAGGTTGCAATATGAATGCCAAACAAATATTTATTGTAATAGTATTTTAATAACAAGTCAGTAAGTGATTAAACGTAATATAAATTAAAATAGTCCAATATATTATCCAGGCACATAAACAGGCATAAATCAGCATTTGCGAATGATTGTGCCTGCTTGACAGTGTTATCTCTCCTTGTGTTAAATGCTGTTAGGTTTTCAAATATTGTGAGCGGATAAAAAAAATAAAAAATGGTTTGAGTATACTGTTTATTTCTGTAAGGAACTACTAATGGCAACTTAAAGGTTGGAGTTATTGTTTTATGCTTTAACTGTCATTGCAAGACTGTAAACAACACACCCATCTTGGACATATACTGTATTATGTTTTATGAGTGACTTCCTTAGTGCCACATATTTCTTTAATAAATCAGATCTCACAAGCATCATTGTATTGGATAACTATAGAATAAGCACATTATCTCTTTTTAACAACAAATCAGTTTGAACATAAAACAACAGTGTAATGTGCCTTAGTCTGTGCTCCAGGAATTTACATACGGCCATTTGAAGATATTGACAAAATATTCTCACTGAGCTGCTAATGTCTCTATCTGCCCTTATTCATATTCAATATTAATGTGATAGATAGATATGGTCTACAACATAAGCAAAATACACAATATATAATAATTAAAGACGAGTAAACCTCTCACAATAAATTCTGATGCCTTTTTTTTATTTACACAATGTGCAGAAAACTTGCACATGTATTATATTCCACAGTGATTTACAATATTTTATATTAGGACTAATATTACAAAACCATAATGTTTGAAATTTGATGATCCCATCCATAATTTCCCATCTAGATAAGACTGAATGTCAACATAGTGTTCAGCCCGTACTGCACTGTTTTTGTTCAGATTCTTTCCCATACTACAGAGCACTGAGTGTGCCAAATATGTGACATTATCATTCAGTTTGTGTTATGACTTTGTTATAATCTAAATAATACTGTTTTAAGTAATAAAAAGTGATTATGATTTTATATATAATAGCCAAAATCCTAGAATTTTGCTTGTGCTGGTTATTGATAATGTTTTCAGCATTTGTGCATCATCACTGCTAAAAATTGTTATCGGTTCATGTTAAAAGTAACCTCCAGGGCGATTTGAACCATTAACCATATGTAAAGGTGCAGTATAGGGCAATGGGCCACTTTTTTTAGTTGCACACCACTCTTTGTAAGACTTACATTAATAATGCATGTGAAGGGACTGCAGTGAACAGAGTGCTGGACAGGTGAACAAGATGCAAAGCAAACACTTTCTCTTTCTGTCTTTCTCTCTCTCTCTCTCCCTCTCCCATGCACACACATACATATACAAACACAGGATGAAATATGACCAGGCTCCATATAGACAGTCTCACTGGTTAGGGGAGAGTTTGAATTATGGGCGTTGGGTGGCGTATCAGAGTCCATCACTTCATCACCACTGAAGAGCCTGCGCTGCTGGTAGAAACAGACTGATGGGCTGCTACATCCTCCAGTTATAAACCAAAAGGGCTCCAGATTTGATCTTTATTTAGGGTGTTTTTGAAAGACTGGAAATACTATGTTATGTATAATTTTAAGTAAGTATTTTAATTGTATTTGATACCCATATGTGCAGTTTTCATCTACTGCATTGCAAGGAGGGATGATGCTGAGGAGTGGACGAGAGAGACATAAAGAGGCTGGATTTTTAGCAGACAAAGATGAAAGAGTTCCAGGTGCAAGAGCAAAATACAGACAATGCAACTACATTATGGAGCATTCTGCTCAGCTCTCTTCTCATCTCTTGTTTTCTCTCTCTGTGGACTTAAAGTCCTATTTTGGGCACTACGCTGGACGCCTATGGCTCTTTGTATGCCTCTGGGCGGCAGCCAAGATCTCCTTGGTGTGTCTGTTCTGGTTTAGAACACTGCTGTCTCCAGGGGCCCTCTGACATCGGCCGACATCTCCGCCAACTAAAAGCGGCTCTACAATTCACTCCAATCAATCTCAAACTAGACACAGTAGACCTTTCCGTAGTTCAGGCTTTGGGGTGGGGTTGGCTAGGTCTTAGGTTTGTGAGAGCACGCAGATTGGCATTGTTTATCACAAATGCATAACATAAGGGGTTATGTAACAGTTTATCAAGAATGAATGAGTACAAGGTTTTCAGCAGTGAAGGAAAACATGAGAAATGTCATTCAATTTTAATATACCGTTAGCAATAAATTTGTGAATAATGCTGTTTACACTGGCAGCTATATTTTACATTATTTTACTATTTGAGACAGTGGCGTGCTGGTAAAAATAAGATGTTATGGCCTGTTCATACAAGGGATAATAACTGTAGTGATATGGTTTTTAAAATCTTTTGACAAATAATAGCAGAGTGTACACCATAACCATTGGACTTACTTTCAAAAAGATTTTTATTCGCCGATGAATGATAAAAGCATCGCCAGCCAATCAGAATCCATCCTGCTTTAAAGAGCTTGAGCATTTGAGGCAGACAACATAAATGGAGCATGTGCCTAATGTTATTGTTCTTTAGTGTGGATGCTAATTTAGTTATCAATTTCTATGGTTTTCCATGCATTTTTAAAAGTTGTCATTGTGGGCAGAGAAAAATTTTATAGAACAGTGTCAATCCTATTGGTAGACGCTGAATGTTGAGCACTGCTCATTTGCATATAAAACAACAGAACAAAAACTTGGTCATATCGCTGAACTCGGTCAAAAGTTGCTGTCACTAATGTTGCTTTGATGGCCAACTCTTGAGCCTTGTTTGACATTGTTGCTTTTCTTTTTGGTCATTAGTAGGCTTTTCCTTGTGGTTGATCTAGTAAGGCTTATAAACTTCATTGCCATTTAAGATGTTTTGTGTTCTTACTTTTTATAAACTTTGCTGTGTTAATGAACTCTTGAACGCTTCTAGTTGTTGCTTCATAGTTGTTGATGACACTGCACAGGGCTTTCTTTGAAAATGAAAAATATGGTCATATCTCATGGTCTTGGTTTCATTGACTTGGTCTCATCACACTTGAAGTCTTGACTCTAAAGATCTCTGCATCTGGTCGCAACTACAACACTGCCTTAAAACATTACGAAATTGGTTTGTGTGTTCCAGGTGAGTCTCACACGTGCTCTGCTTCTGCTCCCCAGGTTTGTGGCCCAGAATGTGATGCGTCTGCAGCGGCTGGGTGTGACGCACATACTGAATGTCGCAGAGGGAAACTCTTTTATGCATGTGAACACCAATGCAGAGTTCTACACAGGAACCGGGATCACGTACCACGGCATACAGGCCAATGACACCGAGCAGTTCAACATCAGTGCCTTCTTTGAGGAAGCGGCAGTCTTCATTGATAAGGCTCTAGCACATGGAAAAGGTTGGCTGCTCATCCTTCTCATTTTGTCTTCTTTAGACCTATATAAATTCATTGTAAAGAAAGCATTTCTCATTTACCAACAAGACTGTCCCAAGATATTACTGAAATCTTGTTCAGTCTATTTAAAACATCACAGATTCTTAATAATTCATTAAGCCAGCAATGTCTTTCCGGAGAAAAATGGTATTCATAACTTGACCTTTCTCTAACAAGGCAAGCTATTATTTTTACACCAACCCTTTCCCCTTATGCCAGCATTCTTATATATCGCTTTTTTATTTTTTGCTTGCACAAACAAAAGTGACCAAAAGCATGTAAAAAATGAAAGAATACAGTATTTCAATTTATTGAAATATTATATATACAGTGGTACCTCGAGATACGAGCAGCCTAACATACAAGTTTTTTGTTACATATTTTCGTTCAAGATACGAGCCCAAATCCGAGATACGAGCTGTGTTTCCGGAGTGTCCCGCTAGTTGGCGCGCAGGGTCGAGCATCATCCGAGAGCATCTCTCGCTCTCTCGCACGTGTTACCCACGTGTGAGCACAGTTCGCGATTGTTGACTGGGGGGTTGAGCGCTGTTCGCGATTGTTGACGGGGAGGGGGGTGTAGAGGGGTTTGCGACACACGCCTACTCTCGACCACAGCTTCAGCGCCACTGCCGCTTGCAGCCGCGACAGAGAGACATTACACAGAAATGTAAAATGAAGGAGGTTTGATACAAGTTCATTTTATGAGTAAGTTCGACGAGTTCGGCGGGCCGGATTAAAAAGCCCAACGTAGTTGCCGTAGTTTGTCCACCCCTGGTCTAGAGTGCCTACATCCCTTCCCCCCTCCCTCCTCCTCGCCGTTCACCTTCGTTAGCCGTACTCGTTTCCAAAGTAAGACTATTATGCTAAATAACTCTTATTTCTTTATTTCATATTTTGTTATATATTTGTTAATTATACATGTTTATTTGTTATTTAAAAACATATCTTTATTCATAATTTACAATGGTTTGGGGATTTTTCATAGGTCCGGAATGGATTAAATTGAATTCAGTTATTTTAAATGGGAGAAATTTGTTTGAGATACGAGCCGATTGACTTACGAGCTCGGTTCTGGAACGAATTAAACTCGTATCTCGAGGTACCACTGTATATATATCTATGGATAATAATGTATCCCAAAGTGGATCTGGTAGTCCCTATTCACAAATTGTATCCCTAGATATCTCACACTAGTCGTTTTAATTGGTGCATTTAAACCCATCTTTTATGGCATGGATTTTATGCCATCTCTAACACAGAGGAGCAATTATAAAGCATCTTAATTGCAAGTCATCTTGGCAGCAGGAGCCCAGTGAGCGGTAAATCAGAAGCCAAGCCTGGGTCGAGGGAGGACACTAATCTTTTCACTGAGAGCTTAAGCTGAAACAAAACCTCTAGAATATATGCTGCCACTTTGCAGCCCGGCTGAGCTCAGCTGTGACATTTGCGACAGCCACGCTTACAGTGGGCTTGATGTCATCTGGTGAATTTGCAGGCTGAATCACAATGAGCAGTGGGAGGGAGAAAGGTCTGAGTGCTCCCGCTGCCTCTGAGTCACACTGAATCTGTTTTAAAAATATGCTCTGCATAGGGGTGGGTCATCATGGCCGATTTGGCGACTAGTCTTAGATTCATTCTTGTTTTAAGTGTATATGCTTTAAAGGTGCACTGCTGAGGATTTCTTTTGGAGGATTCCATTAAAAAAAGCAACAACATTATTCTTACCCTACCCATATTCATTACAGTGAGCCTAAAATTATTAATTACCTTAAGGAGTAGGGTCTAATTTTATGGGAAATTTTACACAATTCATCCATGATGTTAAAAAGTGACATCCAAAAACAAAATGGCATGTGATCGGCAATTTTATGTTTCAGTGATTAGAATTTAGACGTCAGAGTTCAGAGTATAGTTTAGATCAATGGTTTTCAACTCTGGCCCTCGAGTTACTAGAAACTATTACTAGAAAGCTACAGGCAGGTGCCTTTGACTAGGGTTGGAGCTAAACTCTGCAGGAAAGTTTAGTAATATGGTAGTGTAGTAATCCCTCGCCACTTCGCGGTTCGAGTTTCGCAGCCTCAGTGCATTGCGGATTTTTCAAAAATATTCATTGAAAAATAAAAAATAAAAAATACCGCCATATTGGCAGCCGTATTGCGGAAAGCAGCGTTGCTTCATCGTGATGTGCGAGAGAAACTGTTTCCCAATAGGTTTCACCTATCACGTGGGGTTCCGTTCCACATTAACCGTGATAAATGAGGGATCACTGTATGCCATAAACCCCTGGCTTAGATGGCAATAATCCATTCATGGGCAGTGGAATGACCCCCACCTGCAAGGTTTAGAAAGATGTTTGTTAATAATTTAACTCTTTTTAACTTGTTAAAAAGCTATGTTTTTAGAAAACAGTGTTATGCAAGTCTCAATAGTCCGTCAAGCTTGTTATTAAGGAAGTAGCAGAATGAAATGCAAATTTGCATTTTATATGAATGACAGTAGAATGGCATGTCAAATTAAAATAGTTAATTTTTTTAAATTGGGTTAAATTTAAATTGTTGAGACCCCATTCATGTTGGTATGGTCAGTATTGGGGGTAAAGTGAGTTAGGTAATCGGATTACTTTTACAAGTAACTAGTAAAGTAATGCGTTATTTCAAATTTAGAACAAAATATCTAAGTTACTTTTTCAAATTGGTTCCTTTTGTTTTCCAATTATTGACTGACAGCTTTCCTGTCTCCATGTTGAGAGAAATCATGAATGAGTTGCAGAGGTGTTGTGTGCAGTGTGTAAACATGATGGTAATTGTAGCTCTACACTAAATGTGAACAGGCATTTACTCATCTCACTTGCACAAAACCAGATTCAGTATTCCTTAAATTAAATAGAAACAGAGAAATACAAACTGAGAATATTACGCAAACCTGCAATAATTAAATGTTAGTTAACACAAACGTACTTTATCAATTTTAATCTCACTTTATTAAGCAGTCTTTGCTGCTGACCTTTTATGATTGTATTCAACCGTAATATTAAGCAAAAATGAATTTGAATTTCCTTCTGACTGAGGCTTATTCATTTTATTTATGAAAGGGCCTTTACATTTTCCAACAATATACATTTTTTTTTTTTGTTATTAGAAAACAAACAAGCAAGCCCAGCCCGGGTGAGAAAAAGTAATGCAAAAGTAATTTAGTAAGCAATTAGTTGCCCTTTTTTTTAAGGGAGAATTGCAATATTGTACATTTACAAGTAACCTTCCCCAACTGTGGCTATGTTTACTATCTTAAATTTCCTAATAGTAATAAAGAACTATATTTCTCATGACATCATAACAAGTGACGCCACCACGCCATGATTTCAGTGAGTAAACATTACCTAACAAGTAAATTCTTACAGCAAAAAAGCCCTTTAATTGGTATTTAATGTTGTGAACTTTCTCTGCTTATTACAATTGTGAGCTACAAATATAGCGTACATTCTTTTTAAAGGTATGCGCATACAACTTAATTTGCTTTATACAGTTATTCACTGCGGTAATGTTATTATATTATGTGATCGATAATACTGTTTTCATTCGTACACTTAATTTAAATGATTTGACAGTGGTTTGGTTAACAGTGGTTAATGCATTTCAAGGCAGTTTATGTAATGTCTTAAACTTTGGCTATATTAACACTTGCGCAGTCCAGCTTATAACCCTTTAATTATTACTAATTATTATTTAAGAGTCTGAAGTAGATGTTGGTCCATAAGAACACACTTCAGAATTTATTTGAGAAATATTGCTGGCCGTGAATGGACTTAAATGTGTGAAATATTATTTTATACTGTCCATCGTACATTGTACCAGCTGGTGCAACCAGCCCAAGAATGTGTTCTACGTGAACATGCACAGTTATCCAGGACATCCTTAATGTTTTGTTTAAAGGAACCAACTGGCTGGTCGATTTTGAAAATATGTAGTTTTGCATATCCATGGCTCTGCATTGATCCACAGGGAGCAGAGATTTAGGAATCAATGAAGGCTATCTCCTTGACACAGCCCAAAGACTCACAGGAGAACATAAGTAAGTGGGGTTGCTGGTGGAGGAGGTATCAGGTTTCAGATCCTCTGCTGTATCTGCCAAATAAGCACAGCGGAGGCTGGCAAGGTGAATTCCTCCAGGAGAGTGGGCAGGTCAATAATGAATGTATATGTGTGTATGTTTGGAGGGGAATTGGTCTGAAGGTTGATTTGAGAAGGTTCAAGATGAATGATATAAGATGGATTTTGCAGCAGAGGCCACATTTGTATCCACACTCTGCCTTTTTAAATAGTATTTTTAATTACTTCTCTTCTAGGAAAGGTCTATGTTCACTGCCGTGAGGGCTACAGCCGTTCGCCCACTATCGTCATCGCTTACCTCATGCTCCGTCACAATATGGACGTACGAGTTGCCACAGCTACTGTAAGACACAAGAGAGAGATTGGCCCGAATGATGGATTCCTGTGCCAGCTATGCCAACTCAACGAAAAGCTGGCAAAGGAGGGCAAGTTGAAGACCAAATGATAGAATGTGCTCTACCCCCACATATACTCACAAATACAGGCGCACACAGTCAAACTAGTGTGCACAATATTTCCTGTCCAAGTATAATAACAGAATGTAAGCATACATCCAGAGCATATGCATGGAGGTATACAAAGTGTATTCAAACACACACACACACTCACATACACACTCACACGAGATGTTGTCAGTTTCCTGAATAATTACTCCTGCTTCCAGCTGGCTGGTAAAGGGAAATTTACTGGCATATCTGAATAATTAAGGCTGTAGAAAGAGCAAGGGTAGCATTTTATATGTCATCACAACTGTTTTGTTTTTTTGCATATTTCCCATGATAATCAGTGTCCGATTTTCACCAGATACACCAAAAGCATTCCAATTGCCAACTATTTGTATGTCTCACAAATTCAACTTTTGGAGCATATTAGCCCAGTCGTCATCTGTAAAGTAGAGCACAATCATCCTATGGGCTCCTATTTGCCAGAAATACTGCGATTGTTCATCCCGTTCCTATTTATATGTGGAGGAATATGATATTTCGGTATAAAAAAGCACGAAAATACACCTTTTAACTCATTTACAGAAATAAGGCCAGCCTTTTGATGGCTTTCCAGCATTTTAAATCAGGACTAAACAGGTGGACAAAACTGTTGTGTACCAGCACACAACCCATTCACTCTTTAAACATGAGAAAAATGTACATTCCATAAATGGTAGCATACAATCAACAAGCCAACCGTATTTTGTAGCTCGGCTTCGACAGACGCTACAGACAGGTTCAACCCAGTTCTATGCAGCAGCGATAATGAATCAGCCCCATTAGATCTCTTTACTCTGGAATCACTGTCTCTCACTGCCAAGTCTCATGCCACATTTTGTCCACCACAAGATCACAGTCAGCCTTGACCAGAGAGACACGTCCGATAGATGGAGAGCCTCTGCCATGCCAACTGCCTAATGATGTGCCCTTACACAAGGTTTGTTACCCCAGAGGCTTAGTGCGCCTTTATACTGCTAGTTCAAAAATCACAGGAAGGAGTGCAGAGCGTGTCAGTGATGTATGTGGAGGGAAGATATTTAAAAGTAGATTAGGTTTACTTTAAAAAGGCGTCGCTTTTCAATTCCAGCTTGGAATTGACTAGTGTTGCTGCACTCCTGGCTTGTTTCAGGTTTTAAAGGGGTCATATCATACATATTTTTATCATTTAATAATTTCCCCCGAGGTCCACTTATAACATTAGTCCAATTAAACAGGCCGTTTTTGCGGCTGTGCCTTCAAGACTTCTATGTAAGCACCCTCTTTGCATATGAAACACATAAGGAAGTTCGATTGATGAGTTACTGATTGTTGTCTTTCAATAACGGCATCATTGCAGCAGGTTCATGCAGACAGCAACAACGACACAGAACATGTCTCTTATTGTTAGTTATTCTAGTTGTTAAGTTTGTATCCTAGTTTGTCTATATAGCGCTTGCTAGACTGGTCGGGCCATGTTGAAGTTGAAGTACTGGCATTTTTGATGCTAAACATTTGGGAACAATATTTTTTTGTAGCTTGGCTTCAGTAAAGGGTATTTTTGGACCGGGGAAGAAGTTTTGATTCCTTAAAGTTAAACACAGCAAAAAGGTTATTTGTCAAGATATGACCCCTTTAAAACTTATTTCATTTGGAATAAGTGCATGCAACAGTTTTGAACATGTAGCTTTTTTTAATTCATTTAAAAAAAATAGTTAAATTTGTTCGATATAATACAGTATTAATAGCCCCTGGGCCTCTGCATATTTATTACTGAGGGAAAATACTATCGTACAAATTGTAGGCTAGATTATAACACAAAGCACTACTTATGCCTCTTTTTTATATTTCTATATTCCAGATATATAGGCTATACTTATACTATACTATAGATGTTGACATATATGAATGTATATGAACTGTCCATAATATTTGTGTATGACCAGTATTTATTAACAATAGAAATATCTAATATATTGTAGTCAACATTCACTTTCCTTTAAATGAATACCATTGCACATTTACCCTTAAGACACAAGTTTTGTTTCACACCACATTGTTTGCTGAAATCTTCCATGTTATACAGATTTTTTTATTCTCACTGTGATGGAGAGTGGAGTGTTATGCTATATTATTGTGTTTTTAAAAATCATTTTTATTGTATTAGAGGATCAAACACCTCACAGCATTCACACTGTAGCTACTTATTTAATCCACAATCATTTCGTCTTTGGGTTTTTGTCTACGAGTATTTCAAATAGACAAATACCTATATGTACTATGAAAGCGTTTAAACTATAAACATTCCTTTATTATAATCTGGAGACCTAGGCTTTATACAACCTAACCAACTGTAGCTATTGTACCCAGTGTGCCGTCATAAAAACCTGAACCAATGAGGACGGTCTGTGCCAATGGCAAGCAAACTGGGAGCTTATAAGTCATTATCAGATGTCTAAACTGAAATCTGCCTGAGCTTTCAGAGTTTTTAGCAGCAACTTCTAACCTCAAAAAGCAACAATGACGCATTTTGAATACGCATATTTGGAAATGTCAACATAAAGATGCTGTTGGATTCAATGCTTCAGATCAACAACACACCCTTTTCTGAAATGGATCTGTGGAAGGAGAAACACTGCCATCTGCTGTTGATAACCTGTGTGGTTTGCACAAACTGTCCTGCTATGTATTGCCTTTTATTCATATGTATCCGATTGTATGTTACACAGTGTATAGAAATGGTAAACAATGTAATTATACAGGGAAGATGAAATGAAAATGGTTGTACCACTATATGGCTTAATGATGTCAATAGTATAAAACAGTGAATCACAATGCTGCTTGGTCATTTTGTATTTATGTCCCATTATCAATATGTGATTGTTATTTATTTAATATTTATTTTTTACTGCTGATAAAGAAACACTACCTAAGACTGAACACAAACTGTCTAAGGTGTCTAAATGGACACGTGCATTTTTTGGGCATCGGTGCAAAGTATTGTCTGTGTATTTTTGCGCTGAAATTTGGTTTGTCCATGTGTACAAGCAAGCACATAGTTGCATTCATGTGTGCACGCCGCTGACTAAACGTAACTCTATATCGTCTATGTGCTGTCTTTTACTCCTATATGCTTTGTGTTGTTGCTGTAATGTGATATTGTAAATGATTGACCACTTGTTTGTTGTAAAGGACATGGAAACCTCAGCAGTTGCAAATTTGGCAGAAGGGTTTGGTGCACATGTTTGCACTCTCTAATTATGTTTAACGTTTTGAGTTAGGGAGTTGCTTGATGTGGCTAAATGACAGAATTCTGGTTTTGTTTTAATCTGACTCGATCAGGAAAGGTATTACAGAATGCTTGAAAGGGGGGTCAATTGAATGCATTCACATGACACAAGCTGTCTAAACATCCCACCTTAAAGCCTTATCCTGAAGATGGATTCTTTTTTTGATTCATGTCTTCACTTCACAAAGCAAGGTGTACAGCTTCTACAGACACTTTGTTGAAGTGCACTTGATTAAATCACAGTTATTTTTCTTACATTGAAAAATATTTCTTTTGTTTTATGATGTCAGAAAATAAATGGCTAAAATTAAAATGTTGTGCAGTTTTTCTCTCCAGTGCGCCTGTTATTACTTTCATTTGCACCAAAGTAGGTGAAAATGATTCACAATCACTTATGTTTCCTAATTTGACAGATTGATATCCCTGTTTTGAGCAGTGTATTTTTTTGTTTTGTTTTTTTGGGGGGGAAAAGTTGTTAAATTGAGCAAAAGTGACAGTACAAAAGATTAATTTCTCATGAATGTTCTTTTGACCTTTTTGTTCATTAAAGAATCTTGAAAAAAAAAATATATACAGTGGAGTTCACTTATCTCGAGTTACGATTAACTCGCCAATCCTATTATGTCGACGTTTTTGAAGTGGAACCGCCAAACTCCCTATTTGTCTTAGTATTTTCGATTCTTTAATGTCGCCGAACACTAATATCTCGAGCAAAAAAGAGGGACAAAGTCGTCACTTCACATGGTTATCTTGTGAGTCATGAGCGTACCTAGTTCACTGCGCATGCACTGAGTTTGCGTTGCACGTGGATCGCGGTCCTGGTCGCTCTGTCAGAGACGCTTTACTCTCAACGCCGCGCAGCACTCTGAAGTGAAAGCACATTCACGTTCTTACGAGAGCTGCCGTGGGTCCACCCCCATCCCAAAGCCTCATCCGCTTCTGTGTGCACATAAAGCACGCCTTCTCTGATTTGATTGGTCTTCTCAAATATTTTGACATTGGTCAGTAACGAGCGGTAACGACCAATGAGGATGAGGCTTAGATTGAACGAACACATACACACACAAATACATCCTGCTTTTGTTCTGAAGTGCGCTCGGCTCTGCGCTGCTGCGGGAACACGCTTATTAAAAGACGGGACGAAGCTGAGAATTGAGAAAAGCACATTAGACAGGCAGAACGCAAGAAACTAGTACAGCGTGATGACCTCATGAATATGTTATGACTGTTTACGCTGTGAGCGATCATTGTGTTTGCAATGTTGGAGAATATAATTAAAGGTTTGTATCGAGAATCGAAGGTGTTTTTTTTATTGTATACTGGTAAATCTCAGCTGTTAGTTTGTGCACATATGCCTTTTGTCGTTAGCAAACATATACAGTGTATGTAAATTTTTATAGCATGCCAATCAAATAAATCGCCATATTGGGTGTTGGTTATCTCGCTAAACGGTTATCTCGACGACTTTTTGCAACCCCTGAGGCCATCGACATAACCGAACTCCACTGTAATTGTTTTCACAAAAATATTAAGCGCAACAACTGTATTCAACACGGATCAGTATAGGTAATAGCTGCTGAAAACTAAATCGACCACAACAACAATAGTGTACAGATAAATATGTCAGTATAATATATGACTGTGAACAGTGATGCTTTCAACCTTGACACATTTCCCCCCCTTAATTTTTTTCTTGTATTGTCTCTCCAAAGTCCAAAGCCAGAAAAAAGCACTTTAACATCACATTTCATTGTCTCATATTACTCGTATTGCTCAATGCAATGCTAAATTATTTTTGCATTTCCTCCTAGAAGCATGAGAGGGACTCATTTCTCATGCACAAGAGTAGTTTGCATGACAATACACTATTAGTTCTCCTTATGTGTTTCAAGAAGTCCATGTCCGTGGGCCTCTGCGGTCTTTGATTACAACAGAATGAGGCACATGAAAAAGCACTCGCAACAGCCCTTAATTACTCCTGTTAGGTAACAGAGATAAATAGGGTAACATTCAGCTGAGACTTTAACATTTGCGTTGCCTCAGCAAATCCACAACAACCAAGCGAATGAACTGCATTTAATGTGTATACCATCATGTTTTATGTTATATATTTGTTGAAGAGATCATTATAAAATATGAGAGCAGGGTTAAGGTTTTGTGAATATTTATGGAAGTACAGTATGTACATCATTTATGCACATATCTGAAAGATGCTTTATGGTAAGAGTTTATAGTCTGCCTCCAACAGATGGAGACAAACGCTTCCATAAATCTGTCTTCCTCTGGGGTCCCGTGCTCCTTGTACCATGACCCGCACACTAACAAAATACTTTCTTTTGACACATACACATACTTCTATACTCATATAACACTCACACAATCACTAAGGACAATTTCCCTGTGATTTGATGCGAACTATTTTTGAGGTCCTTTAGCATTTGTTCAGCACACCTGGCGCTGCATGGAGATGACCAGCTTCAGACTTCATGTATCCACAAGGATCATTGAAAACGCTCAAAGCAATTGGTCTGACACTAGGGCTGATCTCTATCCATGACTCTGTGCACACTGCAATTACCCGAGCCCAGCTGTGGGGTCCTTTGAGACTGCTGTCCAGGGTCTCCACCCTGTCACACTCACAAACCATGCAGGACCACAGAACCAGGCCCGAAGGAGAAACAAAGCACTTCAGACATCAGGACAAACACACATGTTGGGTTTGCATGTTTTATGGGGACTTTCAGTGATTTGTACAGTGCACAACCTGGATATTCCATCCCCCAACCCTACCACTACACAACCCAATATATATATGTGTGCATGTATGTATGTGATATATACACACATATATGTGTGTGTGTAGTTCAGATATATATGCATGTATTTATTTTTATTTTTTTACATTTAAATTAATTTACTATAGCCTACATTAGCTTAATTTCACAAACCACAAAACAAGAATTAAGATGATGAAGAATAAATGATGACAGAATTAGAATTTTTGTGTGAACTAATTCTTCAGTTCATGGTTGATATGTCCGTGTAAATTTGTTAAATTAATGAGAAAGAAAATAAAATGATTATTTTAAGAAAATTGTAATTGTGTTTTATATTTTTATAAAGATTGCCTGACAGATTTTGTAACCACAAGTTGGGCTTGACCAAATTCCGGATAGATAATTTGGCACAAAAACTTAACAACTCATTAAGATCAGTAACAATTAATCTAAGAACTAATCTCATTATTAATGGCACTTCTTGTGAACGATTTCCCCTTTTGCTTTATCGTCTCCTTTAATGAGTGGCTTAAATGAAAAGCATATGATGTTTCCCCTTTTCAACTTTTTTGTCCCATTTCACTGCATGCTCCCATAATGAAAACTTAAGAAAAAAAAGGAACATCTGTGGAGCAGCACTAATTATTGGGAAATATGGGAGAGAACATTCTTGGAATGGATGGGCTTTCAGATCCTCTTCCAAGCAGTTGTGCCCGCAGTGGTGTTACTCGTTTCATCTTCCTGCACTCTGCTGTTGTGTCGTTCCTGCGGGGCCTTGCCAAGTGCGTCTGATATTTATTAAAGAACTGTCATGTATATATAACAGCAGAATATGGCTGTGCGGTTCTTAAGGGTCCAAGTCAGATTGCTGTGAGATACTTGTGGGAGTGTTTGATTTGTTAGCAAATGGGAAGGAAGCTATTGCTGGATGCACCATTATTTTTCCAAAGTCATTGTTTGATTTTGGGCGTGAAATACGCGCACGGCACTTGTTCCTAGTCATGTAGAACAACAAATTAGACACATCTAAAGAACAACTTCATTATTCTAGGAGATCAACCGTAATGATCTCTGATTAGCGACAGACACAATAACCACATGAAAAGGGCTCTTCAGCTGTGGTATTGATGCACAAGTAAAGCCAGAGCTAAGATACAACAGAGAAACATGAGTTAATGAACGACAGACTTTGCAGTTGACCCCTATTTTCAAGGTCAAGTATTAATCCGTTTGCTTGATTCGGAAGACATCGAAGTCATCAATATGGGCAGCAAAACCAAAGTGGCAAAAAGTTAAAAAAAAACATTTGTTGAAACTATAAATATTCGTAAAATGTTTGGGAAATGAAAAATGGAATGCGCCCTATAACAGGGTACCAAAAAATCCTTTTGGCTGAACATGATTCAGTCATGGGCAGTGTATACACGTGGTTCCACCAACTGTTTGATTTTAACTTAAATAATAGGTTATTATTTATATTTAATTATTCAAATACTCCTACAATTAATGCTTCTTGTTTAGTCCTGTGATTTACATAACAACATATAAAATAGAACATCAACAAGTGTCTAAATTTTTTTTATTTAGCCTAAAACTGCATAAGAACACTTACTTTCACAACAACATTTACTTTCCCAGTTCAGCCCTGTGCAAAGGATGACGGGAAGTGAAAAGTTCTGTTTGATTGGTTTACTTGATTGAAACGTGTTATTTCAAAATTTCAAGTCAATTTAACATAAAACAATCACATTTGAACCAGAAACCTGTTAAATCAAAAGGAATAGTTTAAATAAAGTGAACGGCATAATTTTTTTATTGTGATTGTTTGGGGTGTACATTAGAGTTGAGTCGGATACTCACCTGAAACGAGTATCTGGTACGGATAAAGCACTTTTGCCGAGTACGAGTATTATACAAGTAATACGAGTCAATATCTGTGCTCAGATTGAATAAAATCCTCATTGGGTAGCTGACTGTGTCTGCGTTCTGTGATAGGCTAGTCACAGCGCCCCTCCCCTACACATACAGATTTGTTGTGTCCCGCCCTGCTCACTCACACACAGAACACTGTCTCTTGCTCAGTCACTCAGGTTTGTGGGTCTTTCCCATTAACGTTTAGGGTTTCTTCATCTTCAGGTTTGTTTTTTATTTCGGTTTGTTTGTAGTACTTATTAACCGGTATAGTTCTGGTAAACGTGGGGTTTGTTCAGATGTGGTCCTTGGTAGAATGCGACTAGCGTTGCGTCTCTGCCTATCGAAGATTTTTTTCTTTTTTTAACCATCTGCTGGCTCTAACCAGTTTTTTGACTTCACTCAAAAAATAATGATTAAAAATAATTTCCTTTTTGACTGCATACTAATATGTACACAAACATTGCTTGATATGGTGACCTTTTAGAGTGACCTAAAGAAAACCCAAATGAAAACAAACGTTCTAACAATATATCAGCACAAAGTAGGATTTACGTACATCTGTTGTCTTTAGCAGTCCATGACAAATCGACAGCATCGACAAAAACAGACGGAAGGAAAGTCCACACAGTGAGGTGTCTGAAACCTGTCCTTCCCAAAGCAGGTTTATTTTCTCAACACAGTCTCTTTCAGTGTGGGTGGCCAGTGGGAATATCTTTCCTGCTACTCCATCATCAGCTATCTTCACATGACAGTCAGTGGCATGACCTTGTTTATTAGTCCTGCTTATAATTAGTCTTTATTGGATTAGATACCAGAGACCAAGATTATTTTCACATGCTTGTTATCTGGTTTTATTGATCCCATAAAAAGCAAACTTGTGGAGCTTTTTGAAACGTGCTCTTGAAATAACTTCCTTTACTCCTCCCTCTCTTAGAACCCAAATAAATTCCTGCATGCTCAGCAGCTGAGCCTTTTTATATGTTCATGGCTAATTAACGCACCTTTGCAGGGCATTCTGGGAAATGGTGGTACTCCAAGAGAAAACCAGATCATCATGTGTTTCTGCAATTAAATATCTGCTTTAGATTTCAATAGCAATAGTCACTTTCAGTTTCCAAATAAACTTGGAGATACTTCCACTCTTTAAAATTAACACCAATGAAACAGTGATGCATCTACCTTGAAAACGGCATTCAGCTCTTATAAACTGTTGCACAATATCAACTGAATTACTGAGCCACATATTTTGAGTTTTCCGTCAATTCAATTCAAGCAACCTTTCCATAAAAAGTAAGCTATTTTTGTAACAATGTAGACATTACACAATTAGAAAGCTCTTCTGTATGTCACCACAACTAGAATGGCTAGCTGGTAGTAAATCCTGAACAAAGCATGTTCGTCATTTACCAAAAAAGAAAATTAACCAGAAATAATTTAGATTAAAGATTAAACATATCTATAATGACCCAAAAGACGAAAGGGATTTCCTCAAGTGAAACATGTTCTACATCTTGGAACAACATTCCAATCAACTAATCAGATTTAAGGGACAAGTTTATGTCAAGTTTAGGCTTACAACCAGAGTTATGTGCTTCTACACCAGTGTTATTCACTTATAATTTCCCTCCATATTTTAGGGATAAGTTATGGGTAGGTTTAGGGGTGGGGATAGGTTTAAGACTAAAGATCCAGGATCAACAAAATATGTCACTTATATACTTCTTACTTTGCAAAATCCCGGTGACCATAATGACACAATGTGTAAATGACAATGCCAAATCACTTGAGAATTTCAAGACATTGAAATTATGTTGTTCTGTACAATCTCACTTCCAGTAACCTTGGACTTGATTTGATTAAATAAATAATTGGGGAAAACTAGCAATCTGGATTGTAACAAAGTGAACCAGAGAACAATGACGTACTATATTTTTCAAAATATTCTGTCAAAACTGAACACATAAGCACTTAAACACATATATTTCTTCCACAAATCCATCTGTTCATAACCTCGTCAAAATGAGTTTAATGGTTTGGCTATAGGTTATTTTTCATACCATGCCAGCTGCAACTGCACTACCTGCTTGTGTGCATATATTATAAGAAGCATCAGTGGATAAAAATTGGCTCGATGATCATTGTTTACAATGGCGCTTGTGGCAGCTCTGTTGGTACTGTATATAGTAGTGGTTAAAGTGTGGTTAACACATGGACCCAGTGGTCAGCAAGGTTTGTCGAGACTCACGGTAAAACCACAGCTGAGGTTTCCGCAGCTCTTAAACTCAAACAAACTCTTTAAAATCATGATTCAGCCTTGGAAGTGCTTTCAGTATGATTCAGCCAGTTATGTCTTATTTAAACATCTATTGTGCTTCTACTTCTGTGAAATTTTCAGACTGTAGTTTTCAGAATGGAAAAATGTGCTACCATTGACAAATGGAAATGACCTGGCAGATTGAGATGTGAAGTATTACGGTAATATTCTAGGTTCATAAGCTGCTCGGGAGCTTGTACAGATAAAATACGATCCATTAATATTTTTCTACATTGCTCACATGCTTCATTTATAATATTTGTCAGGACTATATTTCTAAATGAGACATCAGTTCCCAGGACAGCAGAAAATGGCGTAACATACATTTTAAAACTGATTTTCTTTTTTTGTTGTAAAAATGCTCCATTTACCACATATTACATCACAACACACTGATATGTATTCTTTTGGCAGGTTTTGAGACTACATCCCTCAGAGTCTCCTCTTAGCTTTTTGCTGACTCTAGTTGTGTGTGAAACCATAAGAACATTTTCAGACGTCATTAAGACCCATGGAAGATACTGTAAATAAATGTAAGTGACACTTAAGCTACCATTAAAAATTTGTAAAATAGATTCAAAATATGAAGCAATAGATATGTTAAAAACCAATCATAACAATAATAGTTATTATTATTCAAGATTTAACAATGAATCTGGTGGTAAAAACTTAGCAGCATGGCTTGAGAGCACTTTTTGTTTTTGTACGAGTAACGTTTCTGCTCAACTTTGACCCTGTTCCATTATCTTAAAACGTTTAATGCTCAGCTGCAAGTTAGTATGTTTGGATTGCATATGCATTGAGAGTCTAGCCCTGTCAGTCCATATGAGTTAAATGCTTTGTTTATGTGGCTTTGACATAGCGTCACCCCTTTTTCCTTCTTTATACAAATATATTTTGCTGGCAGCCCTTGTAAATCTGGAACACATCTAAGTGTTATTTATGCTCAAGCTGCTATCTTGATAAAGCATGCCTGGAGACTGTGTTTTCTGTGCACAAACCCAAAGAGATATATAAACAGCCAGTGAATGACAGAGAAAGAACATAGGCTACAATCACACTGGGCCTGTGGTGGACACTGTGATCTTTCTTTTTCTTCATGATCACAGGACAAAAAGAAGAGTCACAATAGATCTCATAAGAATTCCATGGTGGTTTCTAACCTCAAACGATTGGCTGGACACAATGTATCAGAGTAGCGTTAGAAACTGCTGCTCAACTAGTCTCATGCATACTGACATTTGTATGCTTAGCTTAAACAAATAGTGCAATATAATGGAGAAGCAGAACATATACAGTATGCCTTAAAAGAGAAATAATTTCCTTTAAAGGTTTTTGTTTGTTTGGGCTCCCTCAAGAGGGCAGTGTTTGTACAAAGCGATGCATTTAACCCTGATGTGAGACAGTTGTGTGACATAAAGCATCTGTATGATGTGCGTGTTCCAGTGACTTCAGAGCTCCATGTTAGGCTTTCATTAATACTGACAGACTCATAATGTGTCCCTAATTTTCACACAAAATGTGTCCCTTTACATTCACACAAAAATAGAGTCGAAGGAAGAGGGGGATGGGGGTCGTAAAAGTGATTATTTTTCATACAAGTAATGGTTTTCAAAAGTTCCAGTTATGATTAAACTCATTACAACGACAACAAACCCGAGTCGCGTTTTCAGTACCTGAATGCCAGGAGCTTCACTTTATTATCGCAAACAACGTTAGTATTTTTTTAATGTCACCGTATTTGTATTACAGTTCGTGTTGCGCGTGAGAAATCTCAGCCGAAAGAATTTAGCAAAAAATCTGATTTTTTTTTAAACACGTAAATTACTCGTTCAGGTCGTTGTATGGTTTGCACGCAAAACAGCAAAAACAATAACAATACAAACCTTGAAGAATTTTAGGCTATAAAAACAAATATGATAAAGCAAATACGCATTTTTAAAGAATGAAAAAGTCTGTCCAAACTCCTGACTGGTAGTATTTTCAGTCATCTTTGAAGCGAAGACAACAGTACACGACACATAATGAAACTGAGCAGTAAAAACACGCCGTGTTATTTCTGGTAGGCCTATTGAAAAAAATGTTTTAATGACTTTCCTATCCAAGTTGACCTTACACTTGAGCGCGTGCCCCTTCCTCCCTGTCAGTTTTTGAATGAGTTGCTTTGCCTAAATCCCTCCCACTTCGTGTAAGCGCTAAATTATCTGGGTAATTTTTTTTTTTTTTTGCGAAACCTGTGGTACTTTAAAAAGGAAAGCCACTCACGGAGAGAAGAAAACCGGTCAGAGTTTGCCCGCTGAAGGTCTCGTTCTCTGTGTTAGTATGCAGGTGTCTTTAGCGCTCGTGCACTGCGGCGCGCGGCTGTTGCTGCTGGTGCTGCTGCAGGGATGTTTCACAGCTGCGCACGGATGGAGGGCTTTAAAAAATGATGCTACAGAAATTATACCAGAATACACGGAGGACACGAATAAACCCGAGGAGCAGATTCAACTTTCTGACAATAACACAATGAACCGGGCTAAAAACGGAGGAAGGAGATCATCAGCCAACTCACGTAGTTATGGTAAGAAACAAGAAACAGATCTTTTAATAACAGTATTTAGCTCTATCAAAATAGACCAACAGCAACATAAACATATTCTGTATGAATTTGTCCCAATTCTTAAGATGGATTTTTTGTGGGCTTCCTCCCCCCAAATTCGTAATAAAACAGAAAATGATTAAAAAAAAAGTTTTCTTTAAAGTTAAAATGATTTAACTTAGTTATTTTGACTTTCATTAATTTTATTTCAGCTATTTAAACAAGCACTAAAGTACATTTAAATATTTTACCTAGACAAGAACAGTTTGTAAATTATATCTGAAAACTTTATCAGGATTATGCTGTTAGAGGGTTTGCATGTTTGCAAGTTGAATTAATTAATAAATTTGATAATTTCCACTTGACACATACACTGTTTTATCTAAAACGGATTAGACATCAGCAACTGAAAAGTTCACAGGGAGTAAAGTAAACAAGCCTGTATATAATGATATTCGTTTCAATAATTTGTTTAACTGATGACTTTAAAAGACTTTCACTCTGTATTTTATAGTGTAAAGTATATAGGCTATACAACTTCCACAAAAACGAGATATCCTGTATTGGCACTAAATAGATGTCCCGCTTTTAAATAAAAGCTCTAATTCAGAAAGAATGCATGTCGTTTCACCTTTGCACCAGCCGAGAGATACACCAACTTCCACAACCCCCCTTTTTTGCCGTATCCCCCAATTTTACATAATTAGACAAGGTCTGCCTTTCCCATCTAATTGCAACAGTATGGTTTCAGGGTAGTTGAAAATGTGAGAAGTTATTCTAAGGGGTCATTTCTTCGGGGCATTGCAATGAGAATGAGTCCCACCTGTGAAAAGTAAAACTACTGAATTCAAACCAACATAGTTTTAACAATATACAATGTGTACTTGTGTATGTGAATGTCAGAATTAACAGGAAAAGCAAAAGAAAAGGGGGTTGGTGGGAGGTCTTTTCACACATGGTCTTTTTCAGGGGTTTTAGTTGAGTTCTTTTTAAAAGATGACTTAAGTCTGAAAACACCCTAAGAGCTTTTTTCCAGAACACAAATCAAGACTTTGGACAAGTCTTGGGAAGTGTATTTGAGTAATTGGAATGTCTAAATAAATTTATTGCTTAATAAATATACAGATTACTTCCAAAAATAATAATAAGCAATCCTCCATGAACAGGGTAATAAAATGATCACAATAATAAGCAATTAAAATAATTGAAGGTTGAGCAATTTGTAAAGTGAACTAAAGATGCAAGATAATTCCGAATACGGTAACTTATTATGTCAGTGAACAGTCCTAAAATGATGTTGTATTTCAGCATAAGGAAACAGTTATCAAGCCAAGAATGTATGTTATACTTGCTCTTCAGGGGGTGGGATGGGGTGGAGAGAGAGAAAAAAAAAATCACACTCTTATGTGCTGCTCTTGAAGAGGTGACGTGTGTATTTTCTCTGGTGGTCAGTATGGGGTCATGTTGAGATATGTTCATCTTCCTCTGGCATTCTTCCAGCTCCTCATAAAACATCAGATCAGATTTTCTGAGAATCAGGGGAGGCAGAACCTGAACTCATCACACACATAAATCCTTTGTTCTTCTCCATGAGGGGAGCTGAAGAAGAAATAGATCTTTCCAATCTCAGTTTCATCTGTTCAACTGACACATTAAATGTGAAAAAATAATGAAGACATTTGTTGATGTTTGAGGAGGTTTAACGAGATTACATTAAATTCAAAGATTACTGCAAAAATGTTAGCTCTTACCGAGACTCTTAGTCAGAAGTCTCTTGATTCGGTTCAAAAGTATTCAGAACAATCTGGTACATGTCAAGTCAAGTCAAGTTACCTTTATTTATTCAGGGCTTTTTATAATAGAGATTGTTTCAAAAGAGCTTCACAGAGATAACGGGAAGATAAGAAAAAAAAAGATTTGTATATTGTTTAGTGTGTGTCGGTTAATAATTAATTAGGTTTATCATCAATTCAATTTTATCACGCATTTCCTCTCGGGTTGGACACAACCAATATTTCTGGGAAACTCGACAAAACACAACAGAATCAACTTTAAGAAATGTACTTAATGACTGTGTATATAAAAAAACATGAAAAATAAAATCTGTTTTGTTTATCATAGCTGTGAACAATCCAAAACGCAGTATGTCACACAGCTATAATAAATACCAGTGTTGATAGCTGTTTTATTTAAGATGCATCCCTAAACCATTTAGTAAACATTTAACTAATCTGTTCTGGTTATGCTCTCTTTCCAAGGAGCCTCTGAACTAAGCTGCCGGGAGCTGCGTTCCACCCGCTACGTTACTGATGGATCTTGTCGCAGTGTCAAACCTGTGAAAGAACTGGTGTGTTCTGGTCAATGCCTTCCAGCTCATCTCATGCCAAACTCAATTCTAAGGGGGAAATGGTGGAGAAGCAGCTCCTCTGATTACCGCTGCATCCCAGCTCACTCCCGCACTCAGCGGATACAACTCCAGTGTCCGAACGGACCAAACCGGACATACAAAATCCGAGTAGTCACGTCTTGCAAATGCAAACGCTACACTCGCCATCACAACCAATCAGATGTCAAGGAGTCCTCTAAGAAGCCACGGCGTAATAAGAAGCACCGTAGCAAAGTGCCCTCAGTCAACAGCAATTCGTACTGAGGGGAAAAGTTGAACTGAAACAGAAACTCTCTCTTGCACACATACAAATACACCTATACATATTTCAGAAACTGCAATCTAAGGGAAAGAATACACGCATTAGCATTTAACAAACTTATTGGCATGCCAAGAAGTTTCCAATGTATTTCAGATGTGTCACTGTTTGTATGTGCTCTCGAGCCTAAATAGTCCCAGTTTGATCACAGAATGCCAGTGGACTAATGGATGCTTGAGTGAAAAGACGTATGCCATTATGTGAGATTAGTTCAGGGAATGTGATAGTTCATGATATTTTGAGAGAGGAGGAATAACTCCACATATTCTTACCCAAGCAGTTCATTTCAAGTTTGAAGTTCATTGAAAGGGTAAGCTAACGCACAGGCAAACGTGCTGTGCGTTCAACCAATCCACCAAGTGCTCATGTGAATGTTTGTGTACCAGATTTGTCCTCCTCTTTTGGGACTTGGAGCAGCGTATGATTTGACCGCCAAGCCGTGTCGGCCCAAAAGACACACCGCTGCTGACAGATCGCTGAGGCCTAGAATTCTTAACCTTGGTCAATTTTACCAGCCCAAGAGTCCTCTTGACAGGCTGGGGAGCCGAGCCAGACACCATGTGAGTTTCTGCAACTTCACATTTCCACAAGAAATTGATCGGAACTAGCAGTTAGAGCCACGTTAAGGAGAGTTCGAAAAGTTGTGTCAGCCCTCCACGGTCCAAGTCCCCAGAGGTCAAGAACCACAAACGATATTCCTGTGACTTGTCCTAATTACCAAATAGTTCCATTCCTGTGTTTAGGATTTGAGTCATAAAAAGCCATTTCCTCTAGACATGGTCAGTTCCTGTTTGTAAGAACACCCGAAAAAGAGGCCCACATGTGCACAAGAATCTACAGAAATTCCTTGGGGGCAAAAAACCTTTCTGCACCTTCTTTCAATGGAAACCATTTGGAGATATTCAACTATCTGCAATCGCTAGCAGGTTACCTACATCCTTTACCAAAGTCTTCAGCAAAGATGTCATCCTTCCTGTCTCCTCATCTGACCGGAAAACGAAACAAATAAAGCGAACCAAACTCTGAAATTGAGGGCTGGATGTTGATTTTACACAGGATAAAGAGATTAAGAGAATCCCAATTGTTCGACATTTTATGCTCATGACTTCCCCAGCTTTTTTTTCCTTCAGTGCTGATAATATTTGCTTACTTTTCAATTGTGTGTTTAAAATAGCAACTGGAAGGGATTTTTATAATGTAAGCAGACTTGCCATGAATAGCAACTTGTATATACTGTACCTGCGTGGTCTCATTGAACAGTATACTCCTCCATGAATGGATGCACTCTCTCTCTCTCTCTGACCAAAAGACTGTTACAAAGAATGAACTGCGTATTTATTTTTTCAATTTCATCATTTAAATTATTTATGCAATCTTTTTGTAGAAAATAATAGCCATTATTGTACTATATGTAATTATAGTGATATTCATAACAAAAAAAGAGTACATGAATAAAGTTAAGCAACGTATATATGTGAAAAGAAGTGTGTTTGTTATCATTCTTGTCAGACTGCTTTGACAGATCCTTTCTCCTGTTGGGCCGTGCCCGCACGCAAAATCCGACCCTCAATGAGCCCTCTGCAAACAATATTCCTCAATTAGGAAGTTGAGGCTTTGTAGCACTTTGGAATGTCTAAGTCACCTTTACAAAAGGCGAGGAAAGGAAAGAATCTCCTCGTCAGACGGGAACAGTACAGTCACAACAGAAACAGCTCTTTTTTTGTCCAGTGCGGTGAACTCAACCCACAATCTTCCATTCATCTATTTGTTTGTTTAAGCTTGAACAGTCTGAGCCATAGATTGACAAGAAAATGTGGATGACTTGTTTTAGTCCTTCTAATCTTGTCTGCTCTTATGATGAAATTCCGTATATAAGTCTAACTGAGACCAGGTTGCTCAGTACACAAAACTACATAGTCACTGTGCTGTAAACCAAACAAATGTACATTTTTATGAATGTTTACAGTGTTTATATACTCTCAGAGTATGAATAACAGATGCATCTAAAATAACATTCTAAAAGAAATGATTTTCATGTCTTGTTCGACTTTACAACATCTATTTGGGAACACATTGTACTGCATTTCTAATATAACCATCCCAAATTCATGGCCACTTGACATGCCGTGCTTTTGCTCAAAAGTAGCTGGCAGTCCAAAGCATTTCCAAGTAATTCAAGAACAAGCACTTGAATGTGTCACATGAGTAGTTCCTAAATAAATTGATGCTGACAAAGCATCTGACCTGAGTTACGGCCCCTGTTTGCAGTCGTTACTCAGCAGGGTCCTGGCACGGACCTCCACAGCCACAAGGAAAGCAGGAGTGTGTGAGAGAGGTCAGCTGGGACTCACTCCTTAGTGTGTGTTTAACACTTTTGTGGCTGCTCCACAGTATCTCAGACGCCACAACACTGTGCAGACACTTAACTCCTACAGAAACCGTGCCAGCCAGAGCAGACAAAATCTTGTATACACTTCTGAATGCTAATAAAAGTTACACTTCTTTTGTCCTTGGATCAAGTTTGACCTGTTTTTACTGAAGAATATGTTATAAAAATACAGTCGTATTGATTTCGGAACTACAAGAAAAGCAAATTCTTATTTCTTTTTTTTATACTTCTCTGTTTATGACATTAGTTGATATCTTACATAACTAAAAACAATTTCAAGTATGCACGGTTTTTCCATTTATTAAATGCAATAAACATCTTTTAATATTTACTATAGTTAAACATACTGCTTTTGCAAATGAAATGTTACGGAGCTGCTGTGAACTATCCAATGAAACCCAATAGTTTGAGTTTGCATTGTATCTATATAAACCCATGCTAACAAAGAATTGGCAGTCAGTAATGAAGGCACCGATCTTCCAAATATAGGCCAAAAAAATTACGTCTTATGTTAGAAATGTTTTTTTTTTTGCCAAAAGCCAAAATACATCATCTTTCTGTGATGATTGCTCTGTTAGCTGGGATTATGATATAGGTTTTGGCTTAATAAAAAAAAAGTAAAGGTCAAATTCTCACAAATAATTGTTTGAATCTTAAGTTTCCCTTTAGACGGCCAAGTATCGGCATCAATGTCCAAGTTTTATATACAGTAGTGGCCAAAAGTGATGTCGGGCCTAGGAAAATCTTCACCTTTAAAAAAAATTTCACAATGCAAAATTTCACAATGCACTATATGACTAAAAAAATATGTTTTTAAATGAGTTTTCAATTGAGGTTGATTTGATCCAAGGATCAAGCAGGCGCAGTTGGATGGTCATTTAACCCTGCTAACCACTTGACTTTCATACATTAAAGACACTTGTTATTGAATAAGTCATTGCTTAAACTAAGATGACGTCTTTACCTTCTAGTGTCTCAAAGCCCACTGGTTGACCTTTTCAGTGGTACATGGCGTACTTACAACACATGATGGTGATTAAGTAAATCTCACTGAACTGTTCCAGAATGTCACTTCCTCCTGGTCAGACTGCATGCATGAAAAATTAAAGACATTTCTTTTGTAAATGAAATGTTATGGAGCTGCTGCATACTATTCCATGAAATTCAAGAAGCGCTTGAGTTTGCATAGTACCTAAATAAACTCAAGCTGACAAAGTACGAGTCGAAAGATTGTCTACATCACCCGTTAATGAAGGCACTGATCTTCTTCTAAATGTAGGCCAAACATCCCCCATCTGATCAGCTGATTTACAGTATATTTACTTTTTCCAAGACCCAAAGTACACTGTGATGATTGCTCTGTTAGCTGGGATTATGTTGTAAGTTTTGACTCAATTAAAAAAAGAAAGTAAAGGCCAAATTCTCACAAATTGTTTGAATCTTAAGTTTCCTTTTAGACTTGCATAATAGTCCATCTATCATCATCATCAATGTCCAGGGTGGGTATGATTACTGAGCAAAATATTATATAAAAGAAGCAGGAGTTTGTCAGGAGCCCAAATCCGAGAAACAAGAAATATGATTCCACAGCATACAGTGCATCCCAATAGTTTGAGGCCACACTTAAAACATCTGAAAATACTGCTTCATATATTTTGTGTAAACCCTGATTCATGTTTTTGACTCTTTGATGAATAGAAAGCTCAAAAGAACAGCATTTATTTAAAATCAAAATCTTTTGTATCATTATAAATATCTTTCACTTTTGATCAATTTAATACATCCTTGCTAAATAAAAGTACTCATGCTGACCTCAAATCTTTGAATTCTTTAGCATAAAAACGGGGAGTTAAATACTCAAGAACATGATATAATAAGTCACAATAATGAAATTAAATAACAAATCACTCCTGGAAACAATGAAACAAAAGACTATAAAATAAAGCATATCAAAATGAAAGGACATCTATGCAATACATGCTCTTGAATGCATTACTAGGGATTACTTTAACTCAAAATGTTTAATGTTAAGTTTACTGTTAAGTCAGCCTAAATCCTCAATTCAAGGCATTCCAGACAAGAATTTTATTTCCAAAGTCAAACACATGTGGGCTATGACGGATGCATTTGGATACGGATGTTCAGCCACTCCCTTATCGGGACATACGAACTAACAGCTTCAAACAAATCCAAAGCAGAGCAGCATTTGGCATAGACCTGGGAACATGGGAAGTGTTATAGAGGACGGAGAGCAGGATCTGGTGGCGGTGAGGGGGTGTCTGAGGGAAAGGCCAGGGTCAGGGCACAAAAGAGAGACTGGAGCCACTCAGCATGTCCTCCATCACACCCCCACTAAAAGGCTTTTAAGTGTCCACTGGCTCACTGAATTCAAAGAGCAGATCCTGGGACTAAGAGTGGAAAAGGGCCACCTATCAATGATCCATGAAGGACGGCTCAGTGGGAAATTCGGATGGGAGGGGAAGAACGGAAGTGTCCAAGGGTGGATGGTAGCATCATGGGTCAGCGGCATTCGATGAGCCTTGACCGTCCAAACCAAGTGGCAGCATCCGATGTAGGCCAAAGATATACAGCGGGAAAAGAAACCGGATAGTCAATAAACATTTACAATCCTAACTCAAAACAAATACGCACTGGTTGACATTCTGTGCCTCAATTGTCACCAATATTGCAAAAAAACAAACTGGAAGTTTCTTGTAGAAACACACCAAGCTGAGGCAAACAGACTCTGCGATGTGTTTGTTTGGGAAGCGAGGAAACATTCGTATCAGTGCTAACCACAGGCCTTGCCAGCTGGGTGTCGAGCCTTGGCTCTGGATTGCAGTTTGTTTGTTTAAAAGATTACAATCCATCCAAGTCAAACAGACACCTTGAACATAACCCAGCTCTGCCAATAAACACAAGCCAAATGGTGTGAGTGTACTGCACTGAGCACTCTTGCATCATAGGTGAAGGAGAAAGGCCAGGTAAAGGCCAACATACGCACATGTGACATCAACATATGATGTCATGGCTACCAATGCACAGAAATTTGAACTGATTACATATAATAATTCTAAGGCTTAGGCAGTTAACATAAGCACAATCTGTTTATGGAAAGTCTTGTATAGGCTTCATTATGTTTGGATCTTTGTATGACATATTCTGGAACGGCATATTCTTGAGCAACAACAAATGAAATCAGTTTTATTTTCTTCTGTCAAAGACAGGAAAATATGACTGAGCAATTGTCTATTCTCTTAGTGACATTTTGGCCTGCATAGCTTTAGTTCTCAATTATGAGAATGCCATGAGCTTTAAAGCAGTGATTCTCAACCAGGGGCCTTAGATACTTCCAAGGAAAATATTTTAAATTGATTAATTAAATTTCAATTAAAACCTAACTAAGCAAGTTTAATTAAAATACTAAGCACAAAACAAAATCAAGATATCTTATTTCTTATATTTTTTCAGAAGAACTTAAATTCTGATAATTAATTTAATGCTACAGTATTGCCAGTTTCCATTAATAATAATAATAGTAATAAAAAAACATTACAGCAGAAATACCAGAATTATTTATCTAGCCTACAGACGTTAGAATAAAAAAGATTGAGGAAAAATTACTGCCTGCATCCATGCACATGCATTCGATTTGAAGATAGCAGGAGAAAAGATTGCTTTTATAATGTCTATCCATTTGCTGACAAAGGACAATCACACTGACAGAGAACAATCACAGCGGTGGATAAAAAATCTGGTACCAACCATTGAAAACCCATGCAGGGCACGCCCACCTCTCATCACCCAGATTTGCACCACAGAAGGTTCTGATCATGATAGAATGGTTTCGATTTGCACACAACGTTACTTTTTTGCCATGAGCTTTCATATGTCTCTATAGCATTACCTCACCACTCAACACAGGGGCTGACAGCTCTAATGGTGGTTTCACGATGTCTTTGTAAAAATGCCACTACTTCAACATCCCAAAAACAGCTTAAGAAAAAAAATGCAGAAACCTGGGAACCACATTTAAGATATCACCTCATCATTAGCAAGTTGATTAAGTTTATTCTTATTGAAAGAGCAGATATGTATCTTGAACATACATGCATACAATTTTGACGCATATTCTGGTAAATAAATGTATTAAATTTTTCTATTTCAACAATGTCTGCAAAACATTGCTTTTTTGTTTTCACTGTGCTATACACCTTTATAATTTGGTGTTTCTTTGACTATGGCCACTTGTGATCCTGTGTACTTATAACACTCTTAAAACCCTCTCTCATTATTTAATTTGTGCAACAGTAGATGAACATGCTAATTTAATCTAAAGCTAAATCATAGCTATAGGATTTTTTGCATCCTAAACAGACAAAATTAAATAAAATGTTCCTGTTTCTTGCAAATACAGACAAATCATGACAAAAGCTTGACTGGAAAGGATACAGTAAAATTATTCAGCTCACAAATATTTACTTTGGGTTTTATAATATTCTAAAGCATTCTCTTCACCGATACTGTTGTCTGGTGAACTAGAACGCTAAAAATATCAAATAAGAATAAATGAAGTTAATGAAATATAATAGAAATAATTTGTTGTGGTAAAAATTCCAGCACAATGGTGGGGAAGCTGTATAATGTTAGAAAAAATGTATAAATAATTTATGCACAATAAATATTGAAAGGCAGTTCCTGACTATTTCTTACATAGAGTAAAAACAGTGAATAATTAAATAATTAAAATGTTAAAAACTTTTTTCTCCTGAGTCATTTAACTTTTGGTGTGAAAGAGCGTTTTCTTTTACTAAAGTTTTTACTTTTGTTATTTTGTTATTAAAAAACAAACAAGCCAAGCCTAAGTGAGAAAGAGTATTGCAAAAGTAACATAATGCATTACTTTAAAAAAATAACTAGGTAATGCAATTACCTACTTTATTTAAATTAGTAATGAACATTACTTATAAAAGTAACTTTCTTCAACATTAGCCCTTAATATAATGAGAATGAATAAAAAAGTTAAAATTATATATAAAAATCAACCCATGGGACATAAAAGTGCCTGACGTTGAAGAAACTCCCTTGTCTTCTGTTTTTTGAAAAACATGTCATTGTTTGAGTTACATGTACCCTGTTTGATTGTGTTACAGATGGGAACTGTTTTGATTTTTGGTATTTTGAGTGCTCTGATTAATCAGTCTCTTTTGAATCCTTTAAGAAAGAAAGAAAGAAAAAAAAAGCAATCAGTAAAAATGCGGTGAAAATTGTTTCCTAGCCGTGTGGCCTGGTGCATAGCCCAAGAAGGGGTTAGTGGCTATCTTTTGGATCTCGGAAGCTTAGAGGGATTTGAATGCAGTGATCAATTCAGCTTTCTAGTCTTATCAGATAACACACAGCCTCTGGGAATGTCCATGCAAACTCACTCAATTGAAATACCAAACAGAGGTGTGTAAACATTGATTCAAAAACGTCCATATCCCTGTAGACTATAGCGAATACAGATGAAGCAAGTTGATGAATATGTAATATGCATTGTCCTGCACAGAATTTGACTCTTTGTGACATAAATATTCTCAAAGATGTAGAAGACCCTTGAGATCTGATTCTGATAGATCTCTTTTGAAGTATTGAAATATCTGAATTTACATCAATTGAGCCTGTATTAGATGGAATGAAGATGGGCAAATAGCCCATTTTAATCTCAGAAGGAGACATGCAATGGGATGATTTTAGCAGATGCATATCCATCAATAAAAAAAAAAAGTAAAAAAAAGAGAGAGAACATTTTAGAAGGGAATCACGTATAGGAAAAACATTCAAGTTGGCATTTCCCACTCAAATCAGCCATGGTTATTCTGAAAGACTTGTACGGGATTTTTTTTTTGTATGAACTTGCAGAAAATATTCTATGAATTTTCACTAAACTAAATTTTAGAGTTACTAAACTTTTTTTTCTTCCAGTGATTAAAACAGACATAAGCCAAATATGTTTTTTTTTAAAGAAAAAATGTCAAAGAATCAAGCCAGATGGAAAATAAATGTGGTGGAAATCATCATGTCCTCCTCACATGCATCCTAACTATGTGTTTTCAATATTTTTTCTTCAAACATATGCAAAGCACATTATCAATCTGAGACCATCTGAGATTTCTGACAGAAAGCATGTAAGAGATAGAGGCAGATGGAGAAGGAGGGAGAGAGATTACTATAATTGCACAATAATACTTTTCTAGCTGCCAACAAATTATATGTAAATGTTTACGCAGAAATAAAATTACATTTTATGACATATTATCATGCAATTGTTTCTCAATATCTGTTAAGCACATGATAACAGTTAGATTAATAGATGCAAACTCACATAAACCAAACCCAGTCTAAGGGTCACCTGCCTTATGATCTGTGAACTACATTACCAGGCACTGGCTAAAATTACAGTTTGTAAATCCCACTAGATCCGGAGTGACACTAAAGCTCAGTTGAGCCCCTGAATGACAGGTATCAAAAACACAACTAAAAAGCTCATAAGAAAACATCTTCGGAAAGGCTGAACCAAAAAACCTAAACCAGGAATTTCACTTTCTCTGATGACGCTCTGACTTGAAACTTCCTATCGTCACCAAACCCTTGGAGAAATCAGTCTTAATCCCACCAGATGAGTGAATTTTTTCTGGGTTCTCTGAAGCAGTTTGTCAAGTTCTTTTTCTTCTTATTATAGTCAAAAGCCTATTTTCTTTTCTCACTTTCCCTGGGTTATCATCACCTTTCACCCGTAAAATGTTTCAAATGAAATATTTAAAATATGAACAGACAACTTCAAGCAGCTTTAAGCAATTTCAAGCTGCTTGAAAAAATAAAAACTGCAACATTATTATTATTATTATTTGAATAGCAATAGTCATTCCTTTCAAAAAGTCAATAGTTTCAAAACGCTTCAATCTGTCAGAATAGTTTTGAGGCCCACTGAAACATTAGAGTCCTCTAGACACCATAGCAATGGTAAACCCTAGACATACAGTACACGTGTGCTGTTGAATATGAATTATCTTGAGATCCGCGAGACCTAGGGCTGTAGTCAACAGGGGAAGCATCAGTGCTCTACCCTACATCCCCTACGGTCACCTCTCTAAACGAGCCGTTCTGGTTTTATGGGTAAAAGCAAGTGTTGAAATCTGTGAAGCATGTTGCAGGTTCCCTTTGGCTTCAGTGCATCCATCTGGACAATAAACCCCACAGCAGCTACACCAGAGAGACATGCAAATAACAAACAAAGGGCGTGGGTTGAAGCAAATTCCATTTATCTTGTGATCACTTACAACTTAATGAAAAATCAGACCATTTGTGCATAAAAGATACATCTGCAGGCGAGCAGATTTTCCCCATAAAAGGTTACATCTAGAAATGTCCCTGATATTTCTAACAGCCAAGATCAGTGATTACGGTTGTTTCATGCCTGGCCTGATAAATGAAACCAGAAAGTAGTGAACTCGCAGTTGCCGTGGAGACAAAGCAGAAATTGTTCAGCAGGTGCTTTCCCCCTAAAGTCAAAGCGTGGATGAAGTACACAAATGCAGAAGATATGTGGCAGCTTTTTACACTCCCTTAAAACCACAACACATACACACCTCACATTCTCCACAGGCGCAAAACTGGAGGGGCAAAAGCACAGGATGGAATTGCACACGCCATAACCAACATTACATAATTTCTAAATATTTTGAAGGTCAACAAACATCTCTATTTTATTAATCTTGCATAACATCCTGTGTTTGGAATCACAAGCTCTGTTCCAAAACCAAGTGTGCTTCCTCCATAGGCAGCATTTTAACTGTTTAAGTTCACAACATGATTCATTTAAAATGATTAACATAAAATAATTTAGCATGATGTATTCACTGTAACACATTTAAGTCTGAATTTCAGTTTGAAAGATTTAGTTTGGAGCAAAGAACATAGTAGCATTGCACATATAATTTCTTACAAAGGCAATCCCAGAATGCACTGCTATGAGTGAGTTCAGTAATTAAAAAAAAGCAAACAATGTGAGAGATTTTTAATTAATCAGTAAAAATTATAAAATTATACATAATAATAAATACTCATCTTCAATCATTCTGAAGGTTAAATTAACTAATTTAACTACATTAAACTATAACAATGTAAGTCTTACTGACAATTCGGATCAATTTAATGCATCCTTGCTAATCTTACTGACCCTAAATGTTTTAACAGTAGTGCATACATTATAAAATAATTAAAAACATTTCACATTCTGTGTATATATGCTCATTATATTATTTAGTCTCCTGTGCATAACAGTATTATACAAAATAATTTCTGCTAACATAGCGTTCCAAAACAGTTACTAATGAGGTTCTATTTTAGTTAAAATGCTGCCTTATAGGTTTTTGGAACTTATGTACAGTCTTGAAGAGAATTAAAATACCCCAAAATCAGTATAGCAGAAGGTTTTTGACCAAATATAGCAGAAAAAGAATGGAAATAATTAATCAGAAGATGGCCAAGTTAAAATAAGTACACCCAAAACATATTCTCCCCAACAAAGTCCTCTAAACTAACAGGTCTGCAAATGCTCTAAGAGACAACCAGCACAGGAAAAATCCTGCTGACATGAACTGAAGTTCACACGAATCATCTTTCTGAACCTGGCCAAGCTCATGGGGGTAGGTTGCCCAAGAGACGGACTGCTTCATTTGGTTCCCTCGTCCTGGGATCTATCAGGATACGTGACAGGCCGACTGTCGAGCCGCTGTCCTGACAGAACCAATAAGTCCAAATGAAGGGAAAGCCCTTGACTGCCCCTGCCCCTACTTGCCTTGCCTCATTACCCTCCACAGGTGCCTCCCATGTCAGCCGTAGCCTCTATCTCACAGGACGGATCTGATCTCCTCCACACACTTGGACTCAACCTGCGGACCATTACTGTAACACTCCCCAGAGCCGCGCTGCTCCGGTCTTACATACCGTGGAAGTGTCACACAATTCAAGAATGATTAAATGAAATAGGTGCTCAAAGTATATCAGGTGTCACAACAAATGAAAGGAAAGTCAAAAAGAACAGACCAGACAGAGGCGTCGTTATGTTGAACTGAGCACCATATTTAGGCATCTGTCAAGTTACACAAACGTTCTCGTTTCTTATTAGGGAGACTGTCATCTTTCATCATATACAGCGGACGTGCTTCTAGGTAAAGACGGTTTCACATGTTCATTTTTTTCATGCATTCCTTTTAATATCAGAGAAATAGTATTACTCGTTCCAAACAAATGTACTGGGCAACTGTGTAATGTTTTTTTTATTTTTTATTATACAAAGGCTGGAGACAAGGCCTGGAAGCCCCAATTCTCCAGACTGTTCAATGAATTCAGTATGAACTTCATATGACAGAGGAATAACAGCCTCCAGTCTAAACACTCAGAACACCTCTATGGGCCGCTGTGGAAATCAGCCTTTCAAAAGCAATGTTTTCACAGTGAGATACATCCGGTGCTATCAAACATCGCTGAAACAGAAGAATAAAGAATATTTCTTCAGCTTTATTGTTATTATTGTAGAAAAAACGAATACCAATTTTATGTAGTTCATACACTGATATAATCTGCTGATTCTCAAAAATGCTTCAATATATATTCATTTAAATGTCTTGTATGTCTATTTTGCATGCTGATAGCGTATAGACTTATGTGATACACTGCCAAAACACAGCCATCACGGATGAGTAACTGGATATTGCATGCTGAGAAGTATTTGATAACCAGGCAGGCTTGTTTCTATAACGTTTCTCTCACAATAAAGAGAAGAAAAATGTGTATCATGGTTATAATATACACACACACAAACACCAAGTTCTGTCATGAAATGCTAGATGGTGCAGGCTGATGATATTTACATCATTAAATACATGGCATAAGCTGATTGGGTCAATTTGCATCTGCAGCAAATGAGCTTACTTCTCAATATTTAAATAGCTGACAAGCATTAACAGTTTTCTCCACATTCCCCTGCTTCACCTGTACAGATTTGCAACAGATTTGTCATTTTATATATGTTATTTATGCAGCAGCATAATGTTTTCCATGCTCATAGCAGCGTATCTGTGTATATATTGGCAGTAACAAGTTCCTGTACGTGCTCTTCAACAGTAGCAGCAGCAATAACCTACAACATCAGTAATAATTAATAACAGGGTGGTGCCAGCAGCTCAGGGGTCCTGGGCGGCTCGGCCTCCATGGCCCCACCCACTTTGGCCACAACAATATGCAGTATAGCCCCCCCCCCCTACCGTCCCAAATAAAGACACTGATTGGGCAGAGCTCCTGGGTTGCGGGATGGAGCTGGCTCAGGGGCTAGGAACAGTTCAGAAACTGGCTGAGGGGTTTGGCACATTTCAGGAGTAGGCTCAGGGGTACGGAGCAGTTCAGGAGTGGACTCAGAGGCTAGGGGTGGTTTGAAAGCGGGCTTAGGGGCTAGTTCAGTTGGGATAGTTCAGGAGCGAGCTTGGGACAGAGCCCACACACATGGTAGTGTAGCGGCCAACATAGTCATCGGCACATCCTCACGATAGCATTCAGGTACGTGTCTCACTGGAGAACATTTGGGGATGTGTCTCACTGGAGTGGCAGGGGAAGCTTGTCTCACTGGAGCAGACTGGAGAATTTCTCTTGCTAGAGTAGACGGGGAAACTTGACTCACTGGAGCAGACTGGAGAATTTGCCTTCTGGAGCAGATGGGTAAACTCGCTGGAGTGGTTAGGAGGGCTGGGCTTGTTGGAGCTAGATGGATGGTAGGTTTTGGGAGCTGGAATGATGGCTGGAACTTTCCTCTACTTTCCCAACAACGAGTTGAACAACTTTATTGACAAAATCCACTACAGGCTCACAGCAATCATTTGGAGTTATGATTGGGAAGAGTTTGAAAGCATGAGCTGAGAATTGCATCGCTCCAGCTCCAAAAACTGCTTCACGAACTCTTACAGCAGTTGCCCGTTCTGGCAAAGGAAGAAGAGTAGATATTCCTCTACTTTCTCTGCTCTGTCACAGGAGATCTATTCTGCCAAGACCAAATACATGTTGACATGATAGAACTATAATTTATTCACTTTTGTGTCAACTAAATCTTAGCTTCATTTACAAAATTTAAAATACTACTTGTCAAATTACAATGAACTAAAACGAATGAACAAGATATGACAAAATATTTACAAAATTGAAAGGATGTTAAATTATAAAAATATGACTAAGACTATTTTATTTATTTTTTTACAAATGAACACCGTTTTAATTTGAATGGTTATGAAATGTGCAAAATGCTATAGTACAACTAAACGAGAAATACAGAATGTGCACACTATAAATACAACGTATGACATAAAGTCTCATGATAATCCTCCCTGAAATTGCTATCAGTAGGTCACTAAAATGTTCTATGTGCTCTTTGTTAACAGTGCTGGGAAGTAATTGTTAAGTGCTGTGATATCCATTAAGATTGAAGGCACTTGTAGAGAATTACGGCCCTGTGTCTCTAAGGTGCTGATTGAGCAGACAGATGGTACATAAATTATGATGAAAAGACATCAGCAGGTTGACCCACCCCATCGAATACTTAATCTGCCGCCAAAAGAGATTTTATTTTCCTTGAAAGGCAAGGAAGAAAGGGACAGATTGGAGAGAGAAAGAAAAACAAAAAAATCGAGAGAGTCATTCCATTAAACCTGTGGTTGGCAATCGTGCATCTGGAAAGCTTCGGCATCTGTTGCTAGACTTTCCAAAAGAGTGTTCTGATTTTCCAGAATGCTCACATGAAACATGATAAATCATTTAACCTCTGTAGGTGGTTAAGAGGGATCATGCACTCCTATGTCCGGTTCACTTGTCGTCTTTGAAAAGCGGCATAAAAATTTACATACTCTGTCTTCCTAACAACCGCTGCGGCCAGAAAGAGCATCTCAACCCTTGTGACAAAGGCAAACCAGTGAATTTACAGAGTGACTGTGCCGATAAAACATTCTCCTCGTCAATGATGAATGCAGAGATTGTTCAGCCTGAATGAACTCCCAGAACCTGTTCGCGCACTCGTTCTGCAAAGAGCCTCTGGGGGAATCATGGGGGGCTTGTGTGCGTAACCATTTACCCTACTTGTCCTGGATACACATCTGCACCTGTGCTTTACGAACGGTCCCCATTAGCCTCGTATGGTCACTCTCTGTCCTGTCTCTGCAGTCTTAGAACTTTTTAAGTGTCTCAGTGTCTGTGTCTAGTTGTGGGTCTTTCTCCAGGGACCCGATTAGAACAGGCCACTCTCTCAGCTGTGTTCTCTGCATCACAGAACGGGCCTGCTTTATTGTTTCATTATGGGGGGGGGGGGGGGGGGGGGGGTGACATTCAGGGAGTGTGTTTTACTGCCACTGGCTGTTTGTTAAGTCCAGGGATCACGACTCGTCCAACACTCACTAAATCATAAAATCTTTTTTAAAGGCTGATTGCTTTCAGAAATACAAGTGCAAGCCAGACTGATACATAGTTAAAACTGTGAAAACTGCATTTCCAGTTAATTAAAAATGAGTTTTAGGAAACAAAGAGCGTTTAGCATTACTTTCAAACATGTTGAAATAATAAGAGAACATCAAATTCAAATAAATGTCTCATTTTGATGTATTCCTGATCACTCTGTTCTTTTTGAGGTGTTGATAGAAGATATGCATGTTAAGATGCACAGCTTTTGTTAACGTCATGAGGTCTCTGTGTTCTCACTGGCCATTAAGTTTAAGCTCTGTTAAGCTGATTCGTATGCATTTTCAGCTCTTGAAGGACATCTAACACTCCTGAGCCTTAACCACGGCTGTCTCCCGATACCGGCTTACGCAAGTCTCCAGCATGCCAATGAGTGACTACATAAAAGCATATCAATTTATTTTTTATTGGGGATTTGGTAGGCGGTAACACTATACTTTGAGCTGTTTGCTTAGGATGAGAATGGAGGTAAGGAAAGGGAGAAGATGGGTAATGGAAGATTAAACTTTCAAGTCCCCAACCAGGACGTGGTCTTGGCTCTGTCGGAGAGGATGTGTGTATGCCGGCAAATATAATGCTCAAATCAGTCATAGTGAACTAGTTGTGCTTTAACTTGACATTTTTCACATTTAGAAGACGCCAAAGTGACGTTCATTCAATTTATACATTTAACAGGATGCGTGTTCCCTGGGAATTAATCCCTGTTACTAGTGCCAAATTCGATTAGTTACAGGAACATTTCCTGAGATTCATAGTAATATTATTATTTTTAAAAGCTAAAAACGTATTTGAGTATTTAGAAGTTCAAATAAATATTATATCAAGAATACAGGGGCTAGTTGTCAGTTTTTAGTCAGTTTACTTTATAATGGTTAGGGGTAAATTAAGAGGTAGTAGTGAGATTAGCGGCACAAAATATCTATGTATTTTGATTCTATATTGTTAATAAAAGTGTAATTTATCTATACATTAAGTTTTCCTTTTTATAATATCTATAAAATTGTTATTTTGGGGTTTGGGGGTAGGGATAAGCAATCTACAGCTGAACTATAACATTGTAAAAGAGAAATTACACAAATTATTAAGTTTAAACATTGTCCATACATCCTGAAAATGATACGCATTGATACATATGTATTAACAACGAGGCCAGGCTGCACACTATAGGGCTTTTCATACTTGAAGTAGTTCAAATAGTTTTTTAAACCCCAGATAAACAGAATCCAGGGATCTTGCTTCATGTCTTACTTTGCTCATAATTTACCCAGGTTTTAACAATTAATCCTGGGTATTCATACGCTGTAATACTGTACATTGCAAAATGCTGAGTTAACATTCATATTTGCATTTTTGTAGTGTCACTGTAATTGATTGGATAAATGCAGTACGCAGTTTGTTTACTTAACAGCTGTAGCATTGTGGATCATCAGGAGCAGGGATTCATAACCCTGGGTAAAACTGTGTGAAACGTTCCTTCACCCAGGGTTAAAAGCGACGTCACAGTGGAAGTCATAAGTCATAAGACGTCACAGTGGAAGGTACCATTAAATAGCCTATTATATTTTTTATTATTCAAAAAATTCAAATAGTAAAACAAATCATGAAACGGCAAACATGTAAAAGATAAACAAATAATGAAAATAATAAATTGTATAATTAAATGTTTTTAAATACATGTGACTACTTGGTGCTTGAAACCAACATACAAAACTACTGCTTGAGAAAGACCCATTAAACCAAACACACACATTATAATTTTGGCTTAAACCCATACAGTATAGTATAGCTTTTGAGACAGCCTTCCCTTGTGACGGCTAGGCCAGATCACCCTCATACTGCCCTGTACGAGACCTACAAATTTGTTTTTAGTGTCAGGTTCATCCAAGGTCTTGTTAACAGATGAGTGTATTGGGACAGAATAACAAGAGTTTGATTAAGTTACAGTTGACGTGACTGTTGTAATGTTTGAAATACTGTATGAGCACCTTACTGACAGCACAGCATCTGAGTCCAGGTGTTCTAAAAAGACTGCAGACTATTCTCACTCTCATCCCTCTCTTCTCCTGCTTCTTTTGTATTCCACTCCCTAATAAAAGTGTCTGCATTTCCCCAACAGCAGATGTGTGACGCTGAATTATTCATTGCAGCTAAAGGATACATTCCCGTCATGCCGCGGTTCTATAAAAATAAATCCCATAAGAGCATCATACTGACAGCGGCTGTACTTACTCGGGCCCCTTTTAAGTCCTGTCACTCAACCTCAAAATTTCCAAAGTACCTCTTCTAAAAGATAAAACTGTATCCCATGCTAGCTGTACTTACATCTCAGTGTTACTATTACAAAAAGTTCAATATAAGTGAAGATTCAACATAAAAATCTGAACATTAAAATATGGTGTATTGAATATATGTATATAAACAATAATGCAGAAAGGAAAACGTGATGCCATGTTGGGACATGTTTTACATTACAAGAATTACAGAGTAAATATCAGTTTTGACAAGATACAATATTCAAACATTTATGCTCCTCTCAAGGAATGTTACCACTAATACCACTATATATATATATATATATATATATACACACATACATACATATTTGGCAGTAACAACCCATGTACCAGACTAACTGTGCCATTTGTTTTTAACAAAGAAAGTCTAAACTTCTTGAAAAACAACAACCAAACAGATCTAATGCAAAACAATCCATTTTCTCAAGATAACAATTGTTAAGAGCTTATTAAAGTAAAATAAGTAATCAGAAAACAAGAGAGAAAAGTAGTAATGCACTACAATAGTCATGTTTTCCTTTGATGCTGCTATAAAATCTTCATACTGTTCTAGGGTGTGACTCTTATCTCACAGCACTCCCTACACAGTGTCTGCATGACTCGTGTACTCCCACACAAGCTTTCTCATAGCTTCAGATCATTAAGAACATCACTGTGCATTCAGCTGGACTCCAGCGGAATATATAGTTTTGTTTAAAAAAACAAAATAAAAAAATGATATATTGGAGAAATGTCAACCACACAAACTCTGTATGGCCAAAGGAATCTAAATATAAATGCTCATGACTATAGGTCAGGTTAAATGATCAAATGGCATTATTGCAAAATCATTGGACCGTTCTTCAAAATGCAATTAAGTTCAAGTAATTCATTCATGAAATGTTAGTGTGACCATAAAATGCCAGCTTTGGTGAAAATAAAATCCAACATTTTTTGTTTCTGCATTTTAAAAATTATAAGTGGAAAAAAGAGAGTAAAATTAGTAGTAATCACATGTGGAGTAGAAGTAGTACCAAGACTTTCATTTCAGCAGAACTTCTTGCATCATTTCTCAATAGTAATTCTGTCTCAAATGAATTATATTTGGTGAACAAAACATGTAGCACATGAAAAACCAATGTGTGAAAATAATTTTGTGTAATATAGCACACAACTATTTTTTTATAATGTGACTGATTAACGTTTCTGTGACAGAAACAGTATGATTTTTTTTTTTGGTCATCTACACATTTCTAAGCCAAGATTCATTACAGTAAAAAGGTCTGGCTCCAGATACAAGGTGGCAGGTGAAAGAAGATTTAATTTGGAACCACTAATAAAGAATATACATAATTATAGCTGCCAATCCCACACACTGTCACGGTAGATGCAGGCGTGCGATGCGGAGAAACGAGGAGAACACTGAAGTAAACCGAAAACACTTTAATAACAGAACTCAAAAGGCACACGGGGGTGCAAAACTCGGAAGCAGTACATCCACACACTTAGCACAGGTAACGTTAACAATAGACAAAGACAATGGGAGACAAGAAGTAGGCAGGATAATAACAAAGGTGGTATGATTACATGGATGACTACGGGAACACGGGAGGGACACACAGGAGGAGTATGACGTGACTGTTACACATACATAATTGATATAATGGAAAAGTATAGATAGCTGAAAAATAAGTGTCTATAAGGACAAGGAAACATTATAATAAATGCCCATTCACACTACAAATGATAACTATACTGATATGACATACATGACTGCAGTTATGACATATGCAGCTTTAAATGCTCAGGCTCTTTAAAGTATGGTAAATTCTAATTCTTGATTAATAATAATAATACTGTAATGATAATAAGCACACACACATTCTAAAATAAAACAATAATATCATTGATCTGTGTCATTATAGTTATAGCAGTGGTGCAGACCTCCATATTCTCAAAAATTGAAATAATGACTACAACTTTATAGTTATAGTTATTGTCGTTGGTGTGAACATACCATAGAAAAGCAACTGACAAACCATCAAAGGGAAATGTATTAATACAGAATGCTTCTTTTTCATTGTGCATTTGCACGTAAAATGCAATCTTCTTACAATTGTAATATTTGGGAAACCCTACTAATGTCATAAAAATAGATTGAACTAAATCTGTTCAGTTTTCATCATCCTAGAAACAGCAGGACATGCCTCAAGCAAACAAAATCTGTTGCTACCTTTAGCAGGGCCAAATTATAAACTATAGTCTCCTCCAAAGAATATCTGTGATGACATACATGAAGATATGTAGTGTGTTTACTACTTAACAAATAAGCAATTTCAGAAGACTCTGAGGAAAAGCAGGACAGTATATGTTTTTACAAAAGTGCAAATTATGGTAATTCAAGTGGCAATGGCCCATGTTCCCATAACCAGTCTAAAATGATCGGCACAACTGGAGACAGATAAGTGATTTATGATAGACTTCTGCTTCCATTCATGGCCACGGTCTGTGCACTAGCAAATAGGTGTGAAATAAGGCTTTTACAGGGATATGAAACCATAGCAGCTTATTGTTACATAGTGAGCAAGATGATGGACCCGCAATTATCTTAATGACAGATCTACACATCTCTCAACAAAGCCCTGAAACCTCGGGCCTTAATGCCTGCTCGTGTTCACACAAAGAGGCAGCATGCCATGGAGCCCGTGAGGATAGTTGGCTGAACACGATCTGTTGAGCTTATTTGATTCACCAGGCGATGTATCATTCATTAAAATCAATACCAGGTGAGGGTAAAATGAAACCAGACAAAACACTACATTATTTAAGACATCTCAATATAAATGTGAAAACCCGAGTGAATGATTATTCGGTATCTGGGCCCACCCATAAAAATGTGATCAGCTGGTTACAAGTGATGTCATGGCATAAAGCAGGATGCACATGTGTCATGTTTTCTTTTGAGTGGCACACCCTAATCGTGACTGACACATCCAGTGCGTTGGCATGCCTCAGATCTTTGTTCCAGCTGAGCTCTGATTAGATCTGTGGAGTACTTTGTCTTAATTGTACTCGGTCTAACTACTTTCATGTGTTGTGTGTGGATGGAGAGCAGGTATGGGCCTAATCTAATAAAGACTGAACAGAGACTGTAGGAAGTGGTAGGCGTGGATAGGATGAGCAAGGCCATTCCATGTGTGAGTGATAAATTCAGTTAGATCCATCCTGCTTTATCCACCACGGCCTGTCAACATCATCATTTTTATTCTTGGAAACACATGTACAATCTGAGATGGTAATATAAAACAACAATAAAATGGGATAGTTGGACTTTGGAGATAGAAATACGATAGTATTATGGAGGTACGCGGTGATTAATCTCCATATTGCTGCAATATTTTCAAGAAAACTAAATCACATGTTCAGTGTGAATATGAGATGCTATGAGGGATAACATTTAGTTACGCTTACTTGCATGAGATTTCCTTCCCTTTGATTATAAATGGTTGCTTTGAAGAGCCCAAACCATTTAAAGTGGATCACAGAGACTTATGAACCAAGCATTGAGTCATTACTCCTTGTAGTGATTGTGGGTTTACGGAGATCCTGCGGCCCCCTACAGGCCTGGGAATCTGGAATCAGGCAGAGCAGTCTGGTCAGTGTGTGTGGAGTGGCACATGAATGGAGCATGGGCCAGCCGACTTGACCCAGGGTGAAGGGTGAATGCCAAATATCCACCAGTGGCCTGCACCAGCTGTGCAAAAGAAACTTAATCTATTTGTAGCTTTCATGAGTGTTAACGTGGAAATGAAGCAGTCAGTTTACATTATTAATTAATTTACACTTTAATAAAAAAGTGTATAGCAAAATATATAGCAAACATGATTAATGTAACCATTTTACAGAAAAAAGGATGTTCCCTGTCAAGGGAATTCGCACTGCATCGAAACGCTTTGGGAACTGTAACAGAGACAAGGGTGTGTCTACTGAAAAACAAAACAAAAAAAACAGCAACACCCTTACTCTGAATGTACCCGCAGATGGAGACGCAAAAATAAAGTGACGGGATATTTTAATCCAAAAATGGCGTGTTTATTCCAAGTGTCAAAAATAAACACAAATAAAAATAATATAAATGTCGCCCAACGGTGTGCAAATGAAACCCACAATGACTGAAAATGAATAGTTTTTTTCTAAAAAAAAGAGATTCAAGGAAAATTTTCACCCGGTAACCCATAAGTACATAACCATAATAATAATACATTAACATTTGAAAAAATAAATAAATATGTATATAAATATGTAATATGTATTAACATTTAACAGTTTTCTAATAAGAATTAAACAGGTCATCAAGAAGATCCTACACCATACTAGATCTACTATGGCGAGCAGAAAAGCAGTTTAGCAGTTTTGCGTTGTTTGGGAACAGAGCATGCACGGTCAGCGTTTGAGGACACTGGCTGTGTTTCCTCTTGCAGTTACTCTGCATGCGCTCCACTCCCACTTGGGGGTATTCAATCTAAAATTGCCGCCCAGACTTGTGATCCTCAGGCACAGCGGTGATTTCACTGTCAGGTTCACAAATAGACCTGTCAGAGAGGTTAGAGACGGGCCTCGCATAATCTCTGCCCTCACCTGGCAGGGCCTATGTCTCTCTGGATCTGGAAGCAAGCGCTGTGGTTACTTCCACCCCGGTAGAGGTATTCCACTATGCTTCCAAGATCTCCGTGTTCTGAACCTCATCAACGATTTGCTGATCCTTTACTCAGATGCGGCAGTTAGCGGTCCAGCATTGAGATGAGCTGGAGGTGAGACTGTACGCAAAGAAGAATGTGCTTTATCCTCCCTTGAGGGCCACCTTTGGAGGCGTTGTCATTAATTGTACATTATTTAGGTGTACATTAATCGTGTTTATTTTATTTTTTAGTAAAGTGGAAATCTATATAAGGTAACCTTGGCTGACTGGTTAATTTCCACTTTAAGATACAACTTACGCACTACTAAATATGTGAATATTGCACCATTAAACTGAGAAACTATACATCAAAACTAATAATTATGAAAGTCTCTGACCAGTAATGACAACAAAATGGCAAAATTACTTTAAGCAGCTTAATCAAGGTAAGTATCATGTGATGCAACTTCATATTACTTCAAATTGATATGATGATGTATTTATTTAGTCTTGCCTAAAGAACTAACAGTGTAACCAAAGCAGGTACAGAGTTCTAAACCCCTGACGCAACTACACTTGCAACTTGGACTCAACAATCCCACTTCTGATTTTAGATTTTTTTTAAATGAGGAAAAGTAGGGTGGTAGGCATGGCAGAGACATAAAACCCCTAATCACAGCCTAATCACTGACCTGTTGTGGGAATCACAGGACCTGGGAAACATAGAGGTCAAGGGCAAATCAATAAACCTTGTCTATCTGTCAGCTCCCCACATCCCTTCTCTTTTTCTCACACTCACACAGTTTTCCTAAATATGGGCATGTTGAGACTATCCCTATTCAGAAATATTCAAGTCCGTAAATCAGGGGAGCGAGGAAAGTATTCCTGGCAAGCAGTTTTATCTGATAAAAGGGCAGTGCAACTGAAATTCCTCAATGATTTGTTTTCCAAGTGCACAGGCAGTTTACAGTCTGCCAACACCAGATTAATGCCACTAGAAGGCTCATAAGTCAGCGCTTTCTGAAGCAGTTCAAGCATGAGAAGATCTGCTATGCCATCTCCTCTTTTGTCTCCTCCTGCATTTCCTCATCACCTCACTGTTATAATTTAGCTTGAGATGTGTTAAATTAATGACATACTAACAGGGTCAAGAGCTCTTTAATGTCTATCAAAACCGTTGCAGGGCCAATACAGCACATCAATCTCCCTGCACTTCTTCCCAGAGGGCCATCGCTCATGTGGTGCTTTGATGAGTGATAGATGATAGATGCTAAACAGCTCAGATTCCTCAAGTAGTAATTCTAATTGACATGGCAACCCTAGAGCTTTCTCACTTAACTCACTCTCACCTCAGCAGCAGTGTAAATATTACTCCATTAAAAAATACCAGGGATGTACAGAACATCACTGAGATAGAGTTTCATGTCTCTTTTTTAGATCTAATAATTATGACTAAATTCAGGTAGGTTAAAAACCTGTTCACACCAAAAATGACGGCTATAAAGATAACAACGAGAACTAAATTAAAGTTCACATCAACACACAATAAAGTTCTATTTATCATAAAGCGCGTGCAGCGGTTATGTTGCCTGCTGTATTGAATGCTCAAGCTCTTTAAAGGATGATGGATTTTGATTGGTTGTCAATGCTTTTATCATTCATCAGCTGGAAAAAACAGAGTTCTGATCGTATATTTAGAATGATTTTTAGAACTATTTCTTTATCGCCCTGATTATAGTTACAGTTATCGTCTATTAGTGTAAATGTGCCAGGATAAAGCAATTCGTTGTGAACCTGAAAGCATGGTGTCTGTACGGAATGCGATGCAATAAAAGTCTCACTCACTAATACATTTATGGGTTATTTCATATTTGTGTACACTGGAGAAATTCCCATAACTGATATTCAGCTAAATTATTCTAAAGGCCATTCAGAGTATGTGTTTTCATATGAGGATTCTACAATATTATTTTGTAAATTTAGAATATATTTTATTACAAACATACAGTTGGCCGATCATGATTTATTCATGAAAATATACGTATGTGGATTTTACACACAAATTTCTGTGTAGACAAATAATTTTCATTAAGTTGTTGTACTAGGCTGTTCTATTACATTTGGTTAATCAGTCAAAACTGTGCTTTAATTTAAAGCTAGCTGCTGAGAGCTTGCATATCACATGACATCTAAGAATACAGAGTAGCATAACAGCAAAAGTGTCTTTTTTCTGAATAATCATATCATGACTCAATTAAATTCTATTCTAATTTGCTTTACAGCTTAATTGCAGAAATGCCTGCCCAAATTAGAAACACTACCACGTTCATCAGGTCAGAAGCTCCACTTCAACATCTATAGGTGAACATACGTAAGCAAGCAGAACTATTGTTGAACAATCATGTTCTGAAGTGTTTGCATTTGCAGGCATTACTTGTCAGTACTTCACATCAATTACAGTCTTAGTAACCACCACAACATGCTGGAATTCATTTAAGCCTGATGCCCAGTGGAGTGAGGGAGGAGATGTGTTCTGCCTGATCCTTAAGTGCTTATGGGGGAAGTGAACTATATTGTGTATTTTGTTCGTTAGGTAAACACTGTAGTAATCGCAGAGAGCTTTGACATGTCAGAATGATTTGCTGATGAAGAGTCCCATTAATCCCTAGACAAGACTTGTTTTTTGAACATGTCTGCTCATGGTTTCCCACCCGACTACTGTTATTCCTTGGCAAGGCTAGTGGATTCTTCATGCTTGAAATTAATTTAAATAATTCGTACCACACAATCCTGCTGTTTACAGGTCATGCAAAGCTACACACAAACAACGTTACTTTACGCCCCTTCAAACAAGTAGAAACTGATCTGTTTTTCTTGAGTGAGCTAAAAATATGCTGAAATGAAAACCACCAGAGCTTGTGTGAAAATCAACCAGCCATTCTTGAAAAGTCTTTGAAGTTCAATGATTTTAAAATGGGTGTCCAGGAACATTTAAGGGGTTTGCACCTAAAGGCATGGTCAGATCATTCACCGAATCATACAATGTTCAAGATGTTAAGCAAACATGCTCCTCTGAATACATTTAAGGTGTTTAAAATCTGTAGCTTTTGTTTTGTACGTTTGTTATCAGTAGAGATGCATTTGCATATGCTTTTTAAATTGATCATATCAGTCAATGTTGTTGTGTATCCTCATTATTATATTACAGTCTTTATTAATAATAAATAATATTAATAATATTACATTTGTTATCTTTTTAAAAACACAATTGTAATATTATTCATTTTAAATGCAATGATACTTTTAAATGTAAACTTTAGCAAACGTCAAATATTTTGTGAGGTCTTAAATTCACTAAATCTTTTTATTTGTAGGTTTTAATTTTTAGGATAATTTTTAATATCAGCCTTTTATTGATTATTGGCCATAACGGAGGCATTCTTTGGAGATATTTGGGAGAACATTGGAGATACACTACATCACAAATTACATTACATTAAAATACATTACAAATAAGAGAATTTTAATATTGGGCATCCAACATTCAACATTAATGTAAGTGAGATTTCGATTACACCAAAATATGGCTTAAATTATCAAACACATCTATTTGCAAACCTATATTTCAGTTGAGATCCATGTGCCACCTGTATGACAAAACCTGCTGAGGATAAATACAGTGTTTTGAGCTAAAGACCTGGGAGGAGGTTACAGTGAACCCCTCGGAATGAGGTGTTGATTTGAAATGAAATGCATGAGTGGAAGACTAGCAGCATGGTGGTGGAAACGAGGTTGAGGTACAAGAGGGACAGAATAAGTGTTTTATGGTTGACACTCTCTGTCACACATAGCAGCCAAAACAAACCCATATGCTGCAGATCTCACAATGACATTGATGAGTATGGCAACCATGATTGATTTTAAACACAACAATTTCTGGGAATGGAATTGGCTTCTTCAATCTGGTTCCTGTTTGTAGCAAGAGGTGCTTTATTGCATCACAATGCAAAGAGCTGGTCAGCCATGTCAAAAAGTCTTGGCACCAACAGATAGTAAATAAATCATTGGCTACGTTTACATGACCACCAATAGTCTGATTATTATCAATAGTCAGAATAAGGAATTACTCGAAATAAGGCATTTACATTACATGAGAAAAACTATTTAATGTCCTTTACATGCTACTTACCATTAGTTTGATTAGTTGCTAAGAAAAGAGGTCTATTAGCGTTTTTGACGCTATTCAGTTATAGGCCTACTTAGGAAAATTTCAAATGCAACAGGCTTGTTTGTTACTGCTGTTTTAATATGCCCGCTTCAAATGCAAAATGTTCACTGGCTAAAACAAAAATATTTAAATAACTGTTTTTGGTACAGTGCAATCTGATTCCTGAATCAATGACTCTGATTAACAAAAAAAAAAAAAAAAAAAAAAACTTCACAAAGACCAAAGCTTCAGTACATTTACTGACTAGCTGTTCATACGACAACACATACTTAATATGCGCATTATGCACTTCATCGGTAGCACTTTATAACAATTTAATGAATAAAATGTGTTTGTTTTGCATTGTTGTTTAGTATATAGTTAAGGCCAATTATTAGACTATTAATGCTGCCTGAACAAACCTTTTGCAAGAATTATGTTCTAGTGTTTTGGTCACAGGGGAATAAATGCTATTAAATGTGATTAAACTTGCCTATATTCTGCAATTAAAACTGCAGTACTTTACATATTTTACTGCAATTATGGTTATGCTAATTATGAAGAAATTCACATAATCACAGCATTTGTATTTACATGAGCTTCAGCTTAATCGCCTTATAAGGGTTCATGTAAACATAACCATTGTGTAGAAACCAAACAATGTGGAAGAATTAAGTTATGGCGGCATTGTTAAAACAAGATGTGTTTTTTATTTTGTCCTTTCGCAAAACAAAACTTATGATTAATACCCAACATTAAGCAATTCCGATGAACAACACTCCCTCCTGCCTGAGACAAAAGTGTGGTTTTACTTTGTCTTTGATCAACTTTCAAAGCAAGATGTTTATTATTGATGTGGTAAGATAGAGTCATCTCAAGCAATCCAGCATCAAAGCTATGGGAACAAAATTTCACGATAGCTCAGCGTTATAGATGTGTGTGCGTGCGTATTCAGTGCTTGCACCCCACAGATGGAATGTGAAATGTTTAATTAGGTGCCTGTGAGTGGTCTCATGGGTAGGCGCTTTTAATTTCTCAGGCCTATGGTCTATTGCTGTACAGACGGAGCCAGGTCAAAAGCAGAGGAGGATGGTGGAGGCAGAGAGGCGGAGAGTTGCTAAGAGACGAAAGCCATGAATACCTACGAACCACCCGCTACGGTTCCCTCACAGCATCTGCCTCAACAAAGCACACTGCATCCAATTAAACGCCACAATAGTGGTCTGACATCACATAACTAGTGATAAGATCACAAGGGAACTGTGAAATATGAATTACCCTCACACAAACTACTGTGGCATCAAATGAAAACCATTGTGCAACACAATATGCCTCTGAAACATGCAGCCCAGAGCGTGCTTCCGAGCATCTCTTGGGAACACCGCCTGCTTATTTATGGCTGCCTTCAGAGACAGGGGAAAAACAGGCCTAATCCTTCACACTACCTGGCTGATGCTTCCTCCCTAGGGGCCGACATGAGACCCTGTTGAGACGGAGGACAAGGAAGAGCGAGAGAAAGAGAGAGCTGGAAGGAGTCATTGCCACCATGTCTTGGTAACCGCATGCACACACGAAAGGTCTGTTCAAAAAGCCGTTGACCTTCTGCAATAAAGAAAGAGCACAAAACAAGACATCAATAACCTGAAAACGATACATCGAAGAGGAAGCAGCCCTGTCGCATGGACCAGGTCTGAATGGTTCCTCGGGACAGAATCAACAAATAACTTGAAGGAAGGGTTGTGCGCTGTCATTGTGAAAGCAACAATAGCGGACTATAAACTCTGGGTGATGCATATGAAAGACACGCCAAACTATGGATATAATTTTCTGTGAATGATCCTATTGTTCCACCGAAACACTGCTTTTTGGCTGATGACCAAACTGTGTCAGGTAACAGGTTGTTTGCAGAGAGATCTGTGGTGATACAGGAGTGGAGAGGAGTAAACAGAAAGCGATAGTACCATTCATGTCGCTTTTTCTTCTTTGTTGGATTTCAATTGCTGGCTTGGGTGGAGCAGGGATATTTTTGTAATGTAAAAGGAAGACACTTTTTTTTTTTGTAAATTGAAATAATGCCTAAATAAAACACTTAAATGAAGCAAAGCTATATTACAAAACAATAAAAATAATTAAATAAAAAAAACGTTAATAAAACTGTCACCCAGACATTATTGCAAAATAAACCCCTTCAGGTTATGATGACCAGCAAACAGAACATTATTCTTTGTATATATTCATTTTATTATTTTCAGTAATTTGTATTTTAATAGTGCTTTAAATTTCAATCTTATTTTAGTTAATTTTATTAAGTGTTATTTAGTGATTATAAGTTTCTTAAACTATAAATCGCAAAAACTTAACATTGAACAATAAATAGATATATCTCCACACAATAAAAAATGAACTAAAACTAACAAACAATGAACAAAATTAACTACAAAATGAAATTGAAAGCAATATTAAAATGAAAATAAATCTGATAATGCAACTATAATAACCCTCGGGCAGACCAAACTTAATCTATTCCGTTCCATGAGAATAGGTCTGTTAGACCGTTGTGATGCCTTGATGGGCCTGGCAGCAATGAAGCCTTTACTGCACTGGAAATTATCCCATGACAGGCAGTCTTCAAAACCAAGGAGGTACAACCATCATGCACATGTTCCCAGTATGAGATGCTGTAATGTAGACAGCATATGAGAAGCCGGTCCATCCAATGGCACCTTATAAGTCAGAGTAATAGTGTGGGACTTTGGTGCAACCCTTTGGCACAACCATGCCTGAAACAATTTAGGTGAGTTCATTTTATGGCCCTAAACCTTTATTTCCCATGACAGAATTACATTCAGATTAATGGAATTACTATATAAATACACAGCAAGGGCTTACAGGCAAATACACACAGATGTGATTCATCCTCAAAGTCCATCTGCGAATGCCGACAAGTGATGAATCCCTATCACAGGGAGCAGAGATCTCACGCGTGCACTGCCTCGGCACAGCTGCTCTGTCCGGGGTTAGGATCTGTAGAGTTGCTTCCAAGGAGTTCAACATCCAAAGAGGGAAGTTCAGGGAAGATTAGAGATGTCATAGAATGAAATAGTAGAAGGTTTTGTACTCCCTATAGCTCTCTCGTGCTCTCTTTGCTTTCTTTCTCATCAATGTAAGATAGTAGTACAGTTGGAACAAAGGGAATCATATGCACCCAAACACTTGACCTTTTTAGGAATTTAATCAGGTTAATTATATTTTCCTAGATATAAAATCTTTCACTTTCAAGGCCTTTTGAATATTTATACACCCGTCATATTTTACAAGCTATTTTAAGATTAAAATCACACTGCAGAAGAGTTAAGCAAATATACAAAATGTTCATGATGACAAGCCCTTTTTTTATTTGTTCTCACAGATTATTTTCTACCCATTAAATAAAAGTTTTAACCAAGTCATGAGTAAAAGTCTAACAATGTGTTTTACCCACTTAATGCATCTTACCTCCAGCATTCTGCATCTTTTGTTAGCTGAATAAACGGCACCAACAAAGTAGTAGTCAGCCAGAGCTTCTTATTGCCTTGGGACGGTGATCCCTTTAAGAATAAGGGTGTACGGTGTTTGGAAATAGAAGAGGAGGCTATTAAAATTTGATCTTGAATGTATCTGGGCCAGTATCAGATGGTATGTCAACCCTGCGGGGTTGTAAAGCAAGTAAAACATCACCATAGGAGTCGGCAATTAAAATGTACAAGAGTTGTAAATGTAAAAGAGTTTCAAGAATTTTATAAGCTTATTATTAATGGACAAACATTAAACTCCACACTTTTGCGTTGTCACAACAACTTGTGAAAACAACACAAGCGTGATCACATAGCTACTTCAAAACTAAGCCTCTGTATATAGAGTTTCGTCTAGAGGAAGTGCATGAAAGAGTATACGAGTGCTCCTTTATAGCTTTTAACACAAAGCAAAGCTCATACTTTCAAAATATGTCAAGAAACGGAAGGACCCACCCAAGTCTTACCTGAACTCCATTCACGGAGCGAGAGGGCGAATAGGTGCAGAGGATATCATTACAAATAAATAGGAAACATGGTTGAACAAATCTCAAGAACCAGCAATTCATATCTGAATGCTTTATTGTGTTGGTGGTCGGAGGTTTAACATTTTTAAATGACACCTTTCCGAAGGTAAAGATCCCGTAGGCTGCACATAAACATTAAAGGATTTAAACGTTTTATGCTTAACAACAGGCTCTTTAACAACAGGCACTGAAATGAAACATAACACAACACACCCTCTCCTCATCCTTAAATTAGTATGCAATGACTCATTCAACAGGAGGCTGGTGCTGAGTTAATCGTCTATGATTTACTGCACTTCCTCCCCTGAACTTCATGTCGACTGCTTCAAGTATGGAGTGTTGAGGAAAAGCTGGCAAACTTGCAGAAGTGGAACCCCAAGTGCTATTATTCATAAACATGTACCATTACTGCATGTCCTCACTCTAACCCTCTAATACAGCTCTCTACCCTGAGGAGACAGGCACTGAGTACAAAGTCTTTATCTGCCTCCATTTTAACCAGAGGGAGCAGGTTAGGGAGGGAAAAAAATGACTTACGGTAAAGCAACGTGAGCCAAACTAGACTGGCAGCCAAAGAGCTTTTCAATACTATGAATATGGATGATTCAAAACCTGACAGCACAGCTGGTATTTTCGTTTCTATATTTGTTTAGTAGCCAAAAGTTTGATTTTGTGGAGATTTCATGGATGTATCTATTCAATGTGTGTAATGACAGGTCTGAAACATTTTACTGGCATGGTGGTCTGCAGTCAAAATCAATAACTCACATTATGCATATAGAATAATAATAATAAATGTAAATAAATATATATATATGTGTGCAACAGGATTGTAGCCTTACACTGTTTTTATTATTTTAACAATAATACACTCTTAAGTCCAT